>CM073594.1:51240508-51840508 GCA_037074705.1 Zhengitettix transpicula
GATCCATGACCTTCAACATAACATCGAGCGCACCAATTTACCAACGTGAAATTTCTAAGTGTGGGTATGAAATTTGAAATCGTTCAACAGAACAAAGCAGAAGAAGGCACCTGAATGATGTTATTTTATAAACAAAAATTTCATAGGTTGCTATTTAATGTTCACTAAAGAAATGTCGTTTTCAATGTGTCCTGTTTTAATGATCTAAACTGTGTTTGGTGGACCATTTTCATCTCTTACGATAAATCTTAACTACGTTGGTTTTTCCACCACAGCATTTGTGAAGGCAATATTCAGTCAAGAACTGTTAAGTAATCAAGGTCGTGTTCATAGTTAAGCGATTAAGAGTTGATGAAGATTCCACCATCAGCACAAATGGCCAATAAATACGAGGTGCGTGCCAAAATCGACCGGAGAAATAACTGAGTTGGTGGTAATCAAAGGTCGTAGCGCCAGGTATCGCAATTATGAACTGTCTATGAATTAATCTTAAGGCTTCCAATTCCAGACGAATTTGTGGATGAAACAGTTTGTATGACGAAAACTGTAATTCACCAATTTACGTAAATACGCATATTATTTTTATAGTAGTAAGAATAAATTAGGCGATCTGATCAGTATTTCCTGTAATTAATTAATGAGGTGCTTCAATTCATGTCAAACAATAACTTATAAATAATCTTTGAAGTTCTAGAAGCTTAAAATAAAAAAATAATTATTTTATAAGGGTCGTATTTGCAGACTCGTTAGAAAATTACACATTTGTGATTTATAACCAATGCATCAGTTTATTTATGACTACAGAAAACTTGAGGAAGTTCTAAACCCATCGTTATAAATTTTTAAAAATTTCAATCCAAATAATTATTTGCATTGTTACTTTCAAAAGTATTTTAGGGTCGTGAATCAGTTAATATAACTTCCAATTGTAAAATGTAAACGTGAATCAGTAGAAAATACAAAATTGTGCTGATGAAATTTGCTGTTATGTAAAAGTTGTAATAATATGGGAAAACCTTATCACAATGTACTGTTCTGAAAATTCGATTTCGACCGATAAGTTGTGTGCCGATTGGGCCAGCGTCCGATATTGGAGTGTCTCGTGTCATTGCCCTTGTCTGTCCTGGAATAGCGCAGACGGGACGAAGGCAAAACAATGTGATCCACTTCCTGCCGTCAAACACTTGTCACTGGATGGGCATCCCTAACATTCCACTTCGAGGAGTCTTTTCCCCCTCTGCAGCGGTTTCTGAACTTGACCTCAGTTGTCACTTTTTAATTCGCCCACTCGTCTTTCGGCAAGTCTACGTCTTTCACCCGGCCGATCCTACTCTAGTTTAACACGATATTCTTTTGTTAACTTTATTTTCGTAAGTTTGGACACCAGGTTACACATTAATTACTTGAGACAGATCTAATTGCAATTGACTTGCAGATCGATTTTCTTTCTTTCGGGACACCAAATTTTCACATCTTAGTAGTTAACATTTTCTGCTACCAAATATGTATAAAAATATTTTTATCGATATAAAAATAATTTTTATAATCATATCTATTATTTTTATCGTTTCAGGTTCTCCAACAGTAACGACCTATGTTAACAGATCCAACAAAATCAATTTAATAAACGTATTTGTGTATAATTATACAAAAGCGCAAATATAATATTCTTAAATTAAAAATTCGAATTATTATCGTGGGTTGAAACTACTCTGTTTATTGATAAGTAAGTAAATTAGAAGTGAATCAAAACAGAGAAGTATGAGAAATAATTTAATAACTTCAATACATAAAAATTAACACGAACATTCGTCCTCAATCTAGGACTTCATTACGTGTACAATGTATTTTAGGTATTATAAATAAGTTTCATAATTGCAGATTGAGGCTTCCTGAAAATATTACGCAAAAATTGATTTATTTAACATCATTATTTGGCTGATATTTGTAAATAAATTGGAAATAAATTCATTAAACGTGGTTTACAATGGATTTGAAGTATTATAATAAATTTGTTAGTCATAGATTGAGGTCGAAACTTAAGTTTTTAAGTTATTAAATTATTTATAACAAATTTGGCTGTTTTAATTCATTTACAATTATCTTGAAGGCAGATAAATATGACTTTTAATAAATCAATAAGTTCAATGTATTTTATTTTTCATGGTTTTATTCCAATTAATCATAACTATTTTTTTTTTCTAAGCTAGTTTGCAAACACAATACGTGCGCCACCCTTTTAATATTTTTACAGAAATTATAATTTTTGGATTGACTAATCAATTAATGTTAACTGTTGCACCTCCTCAACATTTGTTGTACAATTTTTAGACGTTTATTGACGCTGAGAAAAGTATCTGAATGTTATTCTAGTGTAAGATAGTTGCACTACCAATTCGAAATTGAATTGAATTTATAGACTTACTACCGACAACTATTTCGTAGGTGATTAATTCAATTACACAGACCAAGTGTTTCTTAATAAATTGTTATTGAATGATTGTTTTGGGCGCTCCGCGTAGCTGCAACTAATGAGAAACGAATAAGAGCCAGAAATACATTTTCCTTGATACGCTCACTTGTCGTATCGACGTACTGACAACAATGGGGGTTCCTCGCCCACACGATGACGTCATCGACGTCCCAGCGCTAGGTACGTACGGCCCCTGACGTAAGCCCACGACGACGCTCAATTAGGCGAGTGTAGAGTTGCGGGTGTGGGAGAGAGAAATCTCGTAAATAACGCCATTGCGGCAGTTAACCTCTCTGACGTCGGAGATGACGTTGCGGCCAATTGACGGCCTTCCCCGAAAAACGGGATTAAGGAAGACCTCCATTACAACCGACAACAATCCTTACGTAACGAGCCCGAAAAATACTGCATAACGAGGTATTTTCACGGCATCATGTTCCTTAACTAATTGGACGCGCGTGTGTAGTGAGGATCTGGCCGGATCTTCATCGGCATTCATCTGGAACACCGCCATCATCGCAGTCTCATTCTCAATTTTTAGTTTGACGAGAATATTAAGTGATTGTAGCGTTTCGGTCAAAGGCTAATGGAGTAAATTACCACGTAAATAATGACTGATAACCAATCACAACAGACTCAATTTTATTTATCGAATAATTCATTTTCAGGCATTTCCCAGACTAATATCCAATTATGTAAATACCATTACATTAATTATAAAAAAAGAAGGCTAAGAAATTTATTAGATGATAATGACGTGGCTAATATTGCGTGTGTTGAACAAAACGAAAGGCCTTATTCATGCTGCCTAGGGCCTTTACAAATTGGGGAAGTTTTGAAAACCCAAATAAGGATGCATTAACCTACTTACAGAAATAACACTATAAATAGGAAAAACTAATACAAAGTAATTATAATACTGCAGCGCTAGTGAGATTGTATATAAATGTTAATGTTTTCTTCGTACGGTGCACATGACTATCATATAGGCCTAATTGCACGTGAAAAATGAGATAAAACACTTGAAAATAAACATGTTTTATGAAACTGAAATAATTAGTTATTAGTAATTACAGAATACGATTTTTAAGGCGAGTTGGTAAAACGATGGAAAAATATCTTGATATCTCTGTTACCATGTCGGACAAGTCGATAAATATTACTAATAGATGAAAACACGAAAATTAGTTTTAGATAAGACCAGAGAGAAAAAAAAGGTCCTTCATAAATCTGATAAGCCTGGTTTTTGATTGACCAATTTCTATTGGATGCATTTGGAATAATATTAATAACATGAAAGAAAACGCAGTCTGTACGTTTAGACTCAATCATGATTTAAGATAAGTATTCGTGTTACAGAAAAATAAATTGTATGGAAATCGATACGTTTGAAGGAACATTGTGGAATTCAACGACAAAGCATTAGAGAGCAACTTACTGTTGCTTATTATTCAGCCCAGAAAGTGTAACAGACAAAATTTAACATATTTCACGACTGTTTATATAATTGAATTTTTATGAATAATAAATGTTTTTATTTAACAGCGCTACGATTCGATACTTATTTGTACCCTTTTCATTATTATTCACCCATGACGCATTTGAAATTTTAATAAAAATGTTGATTCGGCAAAGATTATCCCGCTGTTTTCTAATGGATATCTAAAAGAAGGTAAGATTTTTTCTTTCTGGATATGAAGACTGTTCGAACAATTATCTTAAAACGCAGATCCACTTAATTGATACAGCAGAGGATTCCCAAATAATGGTTCGAAGGAGGACCACCTAGCAGGCGTTCGTAACAACAATAAACTTGCAGTTCAGTTTTTTTCATTTTGTTTTTAATAAACTTGCTGTCAAGTTAAAAAAAAAGTTTTGGATGACCGATGACATTTTATTAAGCACCCTTCTCTCTCTGCTACAGCGTAAGCTGCATTGCCCAGGGCCACAACTGGATGTGAGAGATCGGATTTACTGGTAGAGCTATCTCAGATAGGTGGCGTTTCTCAAGTTTAACACTTGAGGCCTTTACCAGTCTTTGGCCTGTGTATCCGACAAAATAATCGGATTTTGTATAATAAATTATAAGGTAAACACTTGAGAACGTACAAGTTGGATCCTCGTTGAAGCTTCTGATCCTACGGCTTTGCCTTCATACACAAGCAAGCGACCAAAGCCTACGACGTAAATGCTCTGTGTAACTAGACAAAGTCTAACTGGAACGATGTCATCATCTCGAGGCATAACATTCAACTGACTAAATAACACAACGAAGCTACGTAAACACAAAGTCTTCTGCAGCATTCAGAATAGAGGATAATATAACACTGCGAACTGTACATCGTCAGCTAATTCATTCCTGCATTGAACTGACTACGCGAGTCGGAACTCACGGAAGACCACCTGACTACCACTAGAGTCAAAACAGACTTTGGAGCGATACCAAAGAGTATGTAGCTGTAGCTGGAAAAAATAGGAAATAATAATAACTAATATTGAGAATATTATTTGCTAAACTTCAATGAGTTAGATCTGTTTTCAAACTAATGATTGAAAGTACATTTTATTTCATATGTACAGTAGAAAAATAAATCAGGATAAAATGTACAGATATTGTTATTCTGAA
Organism: Zhengitettix transpicula; assembly: GCA_037074705.1. Lineage (NCBI taxonomy): Eukaryota > Metazoa > Arthropoda > Insecta > Orthoptera > Tetrigidae > Zhengitettix > Zhengitettix transpicula. The sequence goes on from CM073594.1 coordinate 51,245,608, forward strand.
TTCTATAAAAATAAATCTTGTTTCATACAGCGAGCAATCAATATACTTTTAATCATGGTCGCTTATCTACCAATCTGGGAATCTGACTTCAAGATTTTTTCCCCACATTTAATCCGAGTCTCAGAAGTCCTGGAAACTGATTTATTTTTAATAAAACATGTAGTTCAAATATACAAATTTTGAAATATAATTTGTAAAAAATCTTTTTAACGTTGAGTATGAGGAGCCCCATCCACGACGATAGTCTCAAAGTTAAATTGACTTCTTATGAAAAAGGCATTACGTCGTGTTGACAGGTGTTGTTACTTGACTTATACCGGAAGGTCCTTCATGTTATTCAATGCCTGTAGGAAGATAAATCACAAGAGAGCGGTAATATTCACATATGCAGGAGCTCCAACCCTGGGTCGTTACATGGACAGCTTTAATAAGAAGTGTTTTCCTGGTTTACGAACGTCGACAGTACTGACGTGTAATTTGCAGACAGCGCAACGCTTGACCGAGATAATTCATTATAATTAGAATGAATTTTAAATGAAAGCTAGTCATTAGTGGAACATATACTGGGATCATTTAAATGCGGCCGACGGAGACCCGTTGCCTTGTAGAGGACTAATGGTAAATAGATCGGCAGCGATAGCTCTGCTTCCTTCACACGCATGTAATTTGCCTTCAAGGTTATCGGAATGGGAAACAGCTGTGTATTCTCTTTACGTGTTTGTCTCTGCGAGTGTTTAGGAAATGAGGGCGTAGCAGGTGACACGAACGGTGGTAAAGAACGGTTGATTTGTTGAGATCACTGTTTTCCTCAGTCGTATCAACTATTTCAACCGATCACGTTGTAGTTCAGAGATAATTTAATATCCGTCAAGACGGTTTATCAAAAACTATTAATAGTGTTACTAATAATAGTAGCTCCAAAACAATTGAAAATTTGCTTCCCAGGCATCATGATCACCAAAGATGGCAGTAGAAAAAGAATGCATCAAAATAGTACAACCAAAATGTAAATATGGATTTTTTAAAGAAGATAATCCAATAGAGTTTCCAGCAATGTATTATATATAACGGAATCCTGGATAGGTTGACCACTCTAAAGTATGTAACTAGAAGGTTTTTAATTCCATATCTGTATAATATTGAAATCTAAATGAACAAGAAAAATATTATATATAAGTATAAAAATCATGGAGAATTAAAGTCGCTTCCACGCTCCGTGAGACGTAAACCGATGATGTCAGGAACACCCCGCGCTGAGGCTCAGCTCCGTGCCACACATCGTGTATTTCCACCAATCTCAATTACGTCGTAGTATTTCCTGAGATAATCACCAACGGGCATCCAGTATTACATCTGTTTAATATCTTTATAATTAAGTTTTTTCTTTTTAATCTAATTGCTTAGTAAAATTATTTAAAATGACAATTGCTTCCAGATTAAGATAAAAATAATTCAGAACTTTACTACGTAAAATAGGGATTGGTTGAGAATGAGAATATTAGGGAAAGACAGTACAATAAATCCGTACTGTGAAAAAATGAAGACTAATTCTGAAGACATGACCGCATCAATAAGGGAAAATACTTTGTAATAGCAATGCTGCTGCCTGTAAACACTCGCGTTGAAAAGCATAATGACTTAACCAATATTACCTGTAAATAAAAACCTGAATTGACTTAAGTGTAATACCTTTATCGTTAAAGTACGAAATGTGAGAAATCCAGAAATATATTCCAATTAAATTAGATTAAAAAGGCAGCGGCGACATTTTCGAACGACTTCCCGTGTTGCAACTTTCTTTGTGGAGGGATAATTAAACTTGTTGGCAAGTTTGCGAAAAGTTTAAAGTGTGGGAGAGACATTTTACTTCTTCTGATATCTTTACATATAATTTTTTATAACGTGTGAAAATAATTGGTAAACAATTCTGAAGATATTAAATATTAACTGGAATTAAGGCAACTTATATTTGTTAAAAATTATAATGAGCAAAATAAATAGATTAATGAAATATAATTTCAGAAGTATAGTCTGGTAAAAACTTCAAAATGTTTATTTTATTGACTAATTACTCGACTTAAATCAATCTTAAACTGAAATTCAGTTTCTTTAAATAATTATGCCTGTCATGGTTTATTAAATTTCACACAACAGACGCTTTAGAGCGCTCTGTTAGATACAGTTGCAATTACAATTTTTAATAACGGAAGTATGAAATTCTTATGAAAATAGGTTATAAGATAATATTCAAATATCAGGATCAAATTTAAATAACTATGATTCTCACGTAAGGTTAAAGAAGCTGAATAAAGTATCAGAAAAACAACAGATACCAGTTAGTAGTTATATTAACCAGCGTCCAAGGTGCATTTAAATCGACCAAAATATGCACATATAATACATTACATTAAATGTGTTAATTGTTACCACTCCGGAGAATTCTGAATCTATATTGTACTATTCAATTAATTTTATTCCCTACATAACCGGAGGCCGGTGTTTGTTTCTTTTATGTCACACGTTAAAGATTTTTATTTACGTGATAAGGAATATTGCGATTGTAAAGATTTAATGACATGTTGGTCTGCCAGGTGGCGGGGACAAGCATTTGGGACTCTGCTCGCTCTTTTATTCTTTTGGGACTTTGCCAGGCCATCGTTTAAAACTGACCTTCGTCCAGAGTAATGTATCTGCCGATCGGAAACGCCCACAACTTCCCCCCTTTAGTCGCCCTAGCGTATAGACATCGGGAATATAGACTTCGTTAGAACCGCGGAAATACCCTTCGGCGCTCTAGAACTCACTCTTGTAACTAAAAACAAAATAATTTTACAGCTACTATGGCCCTTATGCTCGTTTCGAGGCATATAACTTACTGAAATTAGGATCAACTGAGTATCATATTTTGGATGGTACGGTGGTTTTAATTTATTTGGCTTGAAATAATACTTTAAAAAATTGAAAAAATAAGCTTACACACACCCTCTCCCTATCTGCTTTACTAAGGAAATTTTTATTCCAGAATCGTATAATTATATCAATAATTTTAAAAATCCTCTAGATGCAGCTTGGTATCAGAACAACGGTATAATACGATACTTCTAACAAAATAAAATTTGGAGAGTCGTTAAATATAGAAGGAATTACTACTACTACTTGTACGGCTTATATGATTTTACTTTTGAAATATTTAATTCAGGAGAAAATAATATTCATGACTTCTTCCTACACAATGTGGAGCGTTGCAGTTCTTCTCAGGACGTACTCACTCCCACGCAAAACGCCCGCGTAATTACAGATCTAGTCAAATTTAAGAGCCAGGACTGTCGATTCGGGATAGAAATGATAATCAAACATCGTCGATAATTTCAAACTCATCTAGAAATCTCGATGCAAACATAGAACCACTGTTTCATTCTTCGAAGTTTTTTTATAACACACGATCATTCTAGATTAAATTTACGCAATAGAAAGCCATAAATAACTTAAATGCATAACCTTGTACTATCCAGAGTTTATTAGTGGATGGTTCACTCGTCTGTGCGTAAAAGGGTACATAATTCTGAAGGCGGATTTTCGATAACCAAACCACCACCGTAACGAGTACTAGGTTTTTTTTCTCGAGCTTGAAACTAATTGGGCTGTACTCTAGTACACCGTGTCCGAAAAAGCTTGTACCCTGTTATATTCTTTCTAAGTACCCAGTGTGTAGTGTAAGTTGTACATATTTCCACTATAGACTCCAGGTTTTGATTTAAATATATTTAGTAAATAAAAGATTCTAATATCCCAACAGGGGCTCAAATAAAAATGTTTGAAAATGGTACGATTTTTCAGATGTGTCGTATAAATCATTTTTGATACAAAACGGCTTATTGTTAATTAAAAAAATAGAATAAATCTATTTTCAATACTAAATACCTGTTTAATTGTTTAAAACGTTTAACGGAGCTGAGAAACGATCCCAGATCCAACGCTATGTAAGTAGTACCTGTAACAATTGAGCCATACCATCGATATGATTTCAGGCTCAGATATAAAAAACATTAAAGATATTCGTACTTTCTTAATTTACTGTTATCCTTCATTCACGACCTTCTATTCAGGACTCGTGAGGAAGAACGTAATATTTAAATTGATTACATGTCAGATTTTTTGCTTGCTACTCATATCCTAAAGCTCATCTATGAAGCTTGGTGATACGTTTTAATTATGAACCTAAGAATGAAATTTCTATAATTTTCGGATTCAAAATTCCTTTTAGAAACACTTTAAATATATTTAGAATGATAGCTCTTACGTGACTTTGAGAAATATTACTCAATTCCAGTATTATGAAACTAAAATAAGCTTCGGTTCCCTCGTAATCATTTTTCTTTGGAATAAAAACCACGGAGTTTCGCTTTAACCGGAAATTCACGTAATCGCACTATCGTGACGCATCGCTGGTCACGAATCGACCGTTCTTGGCCAGAATCACGATGTGTACGTTTTTACCCTAGAATAAAAACATATCCATGATTCCTATGAACTAAGTTTGTGTTATTGCTAGCTTAAATTTCCAGTTGTATCAAGACGTTTCAATAACGTAATTCAGATTAAAGTTTTACCAAGATACGGAGTTATCAAGGTACGTATGTGACAACTAATTGGTTAACCAGCTTGGTGTCGCATTGGTGTGAATTACTGTGATTTAAGGACAAGACGGTAAATAGGTAAATAAGTTAAAGCAAGAAATATTCAAAAAAACGCCGAAAGTAACAACGGAGAAATTCTGTTGAGAAAATTCGGGTCCCACACATGTTTTGTATTTAAAATCATCCAATTTGTGACTGTGTAAATATATTTACGTGAAGAACAAGGCGCTTCGTTTTGTCGAGACACGTTTTCTTGGAGTTAATTTACCTCATACCTTTCTGGAATCACCCGAGGGAAGTAACAGTTAAGCCATGACCGTAAATTTCTCTTCAAACATCAGAGTATTGTATTTCGTCGGACTTTCGCGTCTGTTTCTTTTCCCCGCATAGTGTCTGTTGTTGGTCCTTGGAACATCGTTGGCCTTGGACATCTCTCCAGCAGCCCGAAATGATAATGTCCGTATATTGCACGCTTGAAAACTGGTCAACCCACTTTGCCTCCTCCTACGTCCAAACCATGTCGTCTGAGGTTTAGTGAGAGATTCCGAGGGTTTATAATTGCTGAAGGCTGCTCCCGATTCGCTGTGAAAATAGGCCAAATTGATGGTCTGGACACCGTTACATACATGTTGCATAAGGACGATCGGCTGAGACCTTGGAAGTAATGGTGTTGTCATGCGGGAAGACCCTAGTCCTGCTGATCCATAATGATTATGCCCAACTGGGATTGAAAAGGGGCTGTAAGGAAAATCACCGTGATTAGTAACGACCGCAATGGTGGTTGGATCCTGGGAAGGCCCTGACTTTGCTACTGCATGCAGTTTACTTACTGATTACACTTAATATATGTGTAGAATCAGTTCCGTGGATGCCTGTTTTTCTAAATGTAGACGTTTCATATGCATGTATGCTAAACGCATGATAAGTATACAATTAAATACCTATTGAATGTGACGAGTCGTTCATGTAAAAATATGTTACTTCTTGTACAGACCGATGTTTTCTCAGCGATTATGCCGAACCCGTTAAGTGGAACATGGGCGGTAAATGCGATGAAAGGAATTAACTTATAGCAGACGGTAATATATATCCATGCTACTTTTTGGAGTTTCCTTGGTAGTTATGCTAAACTCGGTGTTCACAGCGTCCAGCTGTAAGATATTGGCAGTGGCAATAAATGTTGCAAACTGGAAGCTCAAATATTTTTGAATGCGAAGATGCATTGGATTTATTGTATATGCCACATAAGGAAATCTGAACACAAATTATAAAATTTAACTGACTCGTGGAAAGAAAATTTTCTTTTACTGTACGCAGTTTACTTTGTGTTTAGTCAAGACCATTGTACATATTCTGTGGAATAACTGCATTCTGTATTCCTCATCACAGCTATTGGACCTTGAAAGGACACAGCTTGTGTGTGTAAAGTTTGCTCAGTCATTTTGTGGAACTCGCTAAGTGGAACCGGAACGATACTTCGAGTTAAAGGTAGGAGGGGAACCACAGCGATCGGCATCGGCCGTAAGAGTGATGAGAGCCCTCCTTGGGCTATAGCGTCATTCGGAAAGACCATCTTCCGACTACAACTGCAGCGGCAGCTTAGTCATAATCTAGAATCCGGCCAGGTGCAGTACCTTTGGGAACTCGGAGACCTTTCCTCTTAGCGTTATGGAATTGACAGCGATTCCGAGATGAGAATGAACACAATCGAGGGTCTCCTAGAAGCGTATTCAAAATTTCCAGGTGATGCTGGCGAAGTTGTTCGGGGGGAACCACTATGAGGTTCTTTCACATCTAAATTGGCGTAAATTTATCTGAAATACATTCACAATAAACAACAATGATTGTCACTATGAGATTTGCAATAATTTTTTATGCATGGTTGATTTCAGAATTCTCATAGTTTTGGATATATAAAGCGCCAAAAAAACAGGCAAAAATAAGTGATAAATAAATACCACAAAACGTTGCTACAATCCTTGTTGATTTTGTCAGGTTATTCAAAAAACGCAGGAGTCGTAAGAACTACGCTGAACTCAAAAGGAAAGTTAAGACGAAATTAAAAGAAATTCAATGGAAGAGGAGTTAGTATAACAATAAGGGACCATTTTTGAGCTTCATAGTTTGTAAGTTAATTGCAGGAAGGTTTTAGACATCGACACCAGATGCAATTCCAGACTCCTTTCAGATATGCTTCACATTAAATCAAACATCACTGCTATTAACGTACAAACACACTATTAAACCCAAGAATTGCTATGATTAAAATTTGGCTTCAGAGTGTTGTCAACTGACAATTGAAGTTGTGTTTCTCTATGCTCTTCTTAGCACCTGACGAAAGGCACAAGGATCCCAGAAACGTTGTGTGGTATTTATATTACCTTTTTGTCTGAATTGGGTATCTTTATTATTATAATTTCTATGATCCCGTATTATTACACTAAACCTTCTGTTTTCCCATTGTAGTTACTCCCTTATTGTTAGTCTAACCTTTCGGCTTTCCCATTGTCGTTGCGTTTTCGTCGCTTTTGAGTTTTGTCAACTGACGTGTGTAGTTGTGCCGCTCTAGGCTCTTCTTCGTACCTGAGGAAAGGGACAAGGATCCCAGAAATGTTGTGTGGTATTAATATTACTTTTTTGTCTGAATTGGCTATCTTTCTTATTAATCATTTCTGATATAATTCTGGAATAGTACCTGGTGTCAACATATAAAATCTTAGCATTTTTCCAATCAAAGGAATGCTTATAATTGATATTTTTGGAGACTACATATTGTTTATCAATGAGAAGTTTGATATAACATATAATGATACGGGTCTTAAGTAATATTTTTGTTTGGCCAATGTAACAGGAATTACTATAAGAGCAAGAGATTTATTTATCTAATTAGTATACTTTTAACACAGTGGTTTTATATTTTATTGGAGATAATTTGACTTATTGCTGGTGACTCAAAGAATAATAAAAAATTATGCCATCATTTCCTGGAACCTGTGTTATGAGAAATATATATATATATATATATATATATATATATATATAATGGCTTCTACGTTGCTTAATGCTTAACGTCCAGGAACTAGTTGCAGTCTATAAAGTACTTTTTAAAGAAATACTATTTTAGGGTTCTGATAAATTGCAATCAGTTGATTAAATAATTTTTTGAGAACGAAGATCAGTATTATAAACTTCAAATTTATAGGATTATTTATTAGTTCTTAACGAATTTATTTAAATAATTTAAGTTGTTATAAAAATAATATTACTAAATAAGCAAATTTTAATTCAAGGACAATTCCCCTAGCAAGATAATAATACGTTTATCGTTTAACATTGGACGATAAAAAAAACTATCACGTAATAAGATCAACCTGAATTGTGTAAAAAATTAATCAGATAGATTTTTACAGGTCTTCAGCGAATAACAAATACTGTGACCGAAGATATTTAGTGAAGTAATAAAAGTCACGGTATACTCCATTTAAATTCTTTTTCTTTATAAATACTAAATTGAGTAGAAATCGAAAGAATAAGTTTTCACGAATATTTAACCTTTGTATAGCGACGCGTAAAATGTAGGACCAATTTACATTTGGTCCATGATTAATCCAAATAATAATATGGGCGATATTAAGTTGCTCAGGGAACCAAAGTATATCTCGCCACTGAGGTAGGTATAGAATGACTAAACAATATTTGACTCCATAGCTGTTCGTCAGAAGTGCAGCATCGGATGCCAGCTGAGTTCTGAGAACACGAATGCATATCGAAGATCGAGGTAGAGCATCAATACATCAAGGACGTACCTGGAGTTGTCGAAACGGCTTCTACAAACTAATTGTACTATGACGTGCATGGTATGATTCACATTTGCACGGTGCTTCTGGGACGCTGAGGTCGTAGAGATCAGAGTAACAGATTGATGCAAAGTATAGAACATTGTTGATTAAACACAAAGTGGCCGATGGTGTCACGTGAAGTGCATGTGGGAGTCATCGCACCTTTGTTTACGGCCGGGGCCCCACTTTTGGGGACCTCGCATTCCGTCCCTGAAGCTCTGGTCGGTTCAAGGTCCGATCTGGTCCGTCATGAATGAAGCTCCAAGGCCAGGCCTGGCCAAGTGGGGTGTGGCGCCATTGCTGAATCACACCGTCGAAGGCCTGTTCTCCAAGACAATGCAGCATTGCACCAGATCTCAAGGCAGTTCACTGGACCCACAACAGTCACGACGGTGCAACTTTGTCAGTACAAAGAGATACACAGTCCACATTGAAAAGTTCTATTCTCGGTGAAGGTGTTCCGCACGGTATCATACTTGAGAAAAGCCTGTGTAAAAGTCGATTGTTTTCCTGAATGGTCCCATTTCCATTGGGATGAGTCGACACGAATCCGACCATAAATTGCCAGAAACGATTGCATGTTAATTTCGTACTGGTAATTATCCCTTTGTAGATGGGCTTACAAAAACTACTATGCAGTTAAAAATCCAATATAAGAGTGGGAATTGCTCAGTCATCTCATACAGACGATTAAGATAACGCCTTCCATGTGATTCAGTGATATATATGCATAAAAATAATACTTTTGTCTGCGCATGGTTTAGAGATGAGTGACTTTAGTTTATATCATTGTTTCATGTATTAGGTAATCCGGAACTATGTTTTCTAAATTTATACCTGACGGTCAAGCTTACGGGCTGGAATTTCAGTAAGAAAAAAAAATATTAATTTGCTTTACATTAAAGTTCGGATTTTAATTTGTTATTTAATTTACTAAAATAAATTATTGTTACGTTATTTATGAAACTTTATACCGCTCTGTCAATTTTTCCCTCCACTATCCCTATGCCTGCACAGATATATGCCACCCATAACAACCAGATCAGTCGATATGAAATTAAACAATTGACAATTTACCATAGTAAAGATAGAGCCATGAAGTAATAAACAGTATCAATCCAAAAATAGTCTGAGAATTAGCCAATAAGTTATAAGTATCAAGTTAAAATATTAAAAAACGTAAAATAATAAAATTATAAGTAACAATAGAATAATATTTCTGTCATAAGGTTACCTAACGTTTTTTTGTCGCACTGAGAACGGGGAACCATCTACCTAATTAATATATATTAAAGTATTCTCCCGCTATCGGAAGGGCGTGGGACAAGTATAGGGTTTTCCTTGCATTACTTTTAGGCGAATTGCCGGGTAGGATCCTTAAACCATAGCCCGGGAGCCCTAATTAACCCTTGGCTACCTTCCTCTACCCTTCCGCATCCCCCCTTTCAAATCTCTTCCTATGCTATTAAAGGGGAGTTGCCACCATGTGGATTACTCTCATGTAGCCTGTTACCCTCAAAAAATGTATGCTGAAACAATTACATAGACAAATTTTTCAAATATCACAACGATAAAAACCACATATTTGATATTATGTTATAACAACTGTATTAATAAGATCTAAATTTGAATGAAATTATATTTTATATATAATATCTCATTGTAATGCAAGGCGGCGTTAATAAATGCTAATAAATATTCCGACGTTAGCCTTGTAAGGACAATTTACATTTATGTTACAGGCTGAAAAATGGGGAAGTGTACGGTTTTTTATTTTTGCTGGAGGATTTCAAGAAGAAAACGTTTGTATTTATTTTATATTAAAACCATCAAGGATTCAGGAGGCACGCCAGGAGTACATATTGCGGTTGAGTGAAATCCTGTTCGGAACTAACTGGTGAATAGGTCAGCCTATTAAAATATTGGAAATGGAAGACGTGATCTGCAATATATTAAACATATCTACAATTATATGCCCTTGCGATCAAGGAACAGTAACCGCAAACTTCGTTTCTATTACAGGTATAACGTATAAAATCTTATAACGAAACATTACTTTGTATTCCGTTCGAATGTAACGGATACGGATAGCGTATATATGAACATTTAAAAATATAAACGTTCCGATATATTTCAATTACAAACTATAACCTTCTGAAACTTCTTATAAATTCCAACTTGCTTTTATGGTTATAGCATACTCGTTCACCATTCTGCTTACATCCGAAATTCTTCATAATTCCCCTGTTACACTTATTAATGAGACTGCTCTTATGACCTCGTTAATTTCAGTTATCGATCATCTTCTCTCCTCGCAATGTGACCTCTCAACCGTTTTTTTAGGGCAACAGGCTATATGAGGGTAATCCACGTTGAGCAACTCCCCTTTAATAGCATAGGAAGGGATTTGAAAGGGGGGATGCGGAAGGGTCGAGGAAGGTAGTCAAGGGTTAACTAGGGCCCCCGGGCTATATTTTAATGATCCTACCCGGCATTCGCCTAAAGAAATGCAGGGAAAACCCTAGAAAAACCTGCATCAGGTAGGTCGGGCATTGGTTGCTTGTCCCACGCCCTTCGGATAGCGGGAGAGGAGTTTGCTGTGGGGACGCAGCATTCCCTTCTCCGTGCCTCGACATGTTTAGGAGGCAGTCGTTATATATCCTTTTAAATCTCCAATACGTTTCTTCGTGACTCCGAGCTATTTCTTAGAACAGCTTATATATTCAAGAATTGGGGTACGTTTAAAAGGCTGAAAGTTGAAGTGTATATATAATTGTTTTTTTTTTAAAAAAACCTAACGGAATTTGTAAAATTTATAATATAATTTAATATCGTCATAACAAGTGTAATTTTTATTATATAAGAAAAAAAAATTATTTTGGCTCAAACAAAGTTGCAGTATTATTATTTTCTTCGTTCCAATACGTTATTATTATTAGAGTATGTAATGCATTTGTTTCAGTAAACAACGTAGAAACTGCAATTCGATTTGATATTATGACAGAAGGGAATGGCTTTCCCAGGACAAATAAATCGCCTCGTAAAAAAGTTGACAAGTGCGTTATACTTACAGTTGTTAAATATACAAGGTCTGGGTAATAAAGATTTAATTGTTATTAAAAATGTTATTCTCAGCAAGTCACCATCGACGCATGAGTCATGGATTGTTTTTGCGTAATTTATAATAATTTGTTAAAATATTTATTTTAAATATCTGTGCACAGATTTCGGTATATTTTCCCCGTCCATATACTGAGTTTGCCATATCATGTATACGCAATAAGAAGTTGCATTTCAAGGATTACTTTCTAACTGTTAAGAGATACTTTTCATTTATTACCATGATGGATGCATTTTCTGCTTCCTTTCCGTTCTAAACCTATTTGTATCTGTACCTATTATAACGACATTAGCGAAGAAATTAGCCTAACAGGAAGGTCTTACGCGTTGTATTTAATCGAACACAAATGTATAAATGTCATTGGCGTAATGTGGAACACAAACTGCTTGTATATCTTCCAGCAATCAGTACTGCTTTCATTCTGGCGTCAATCCGAATCTGACCAAAAGCGAAATAATAATTTCGGTAAGACATAAATCCATAGATAATTTTCATTAACACTAAATGGAATTATTTGGCACTATTTGCTGAGTTTAAATAAAGATAAATTGTCTCTATTTTTTAATTATATAATATGTTTATTCTCCAGAGGTTTAATACGTTCAATGGAGTACTTGTCTAAATAAACAAATATGGTTCAAGACTGATAATTTTGTGTTAGTTAATTCTTTAAAATGTAATGAAAAAATTAGTACGAATACGAATGCATTCACATAGAATTGAAACATCACTCCGGCCTTATGGTTTTAATTTTTAATTAAATGAATGAATTAATGCATTTATTGAACTCCAATCGGGTGATACCTCTTAGTATTAGATGAAAACTATATATACTTATTTTAAAGGTATTGACCCTGTATTTCACATAAATCATAAATTTAAGTCAGATTTCAGGAGAAGAAAGATGAAAAAGACAACGCTTCACTCTATGAACTCGTTTAGTATTTACTTTATATCCTAATATGGATTTTATATACGTATAATGAAGGAAAAGTGTAATTTGAAAAACTATGCTTAATGGTACCTGAAAATCTGTCCCAAAAGGAGTCTTTGGAATTTAAATCAAACATTTCTGTGAATATATTATCATTTTTATAAATTATGGAAACAATGATACCTCTGATTTTTATTATTACCTCTTTGGGAGTAAATTTTAATTAAATGACAATTTTATCATGTTTGTAAAATTTTGTTTTCTCAGAATGGTTAGATTACGAATTTATTATTTAATTGAAATTTAACACCTGAAGAGGTCTAAAAAATTTAAGGATGAAACATCGTATTTGTTTTATTTTAATATTGTAAATGACTTAAAATAAAGTTAATTTATTTAAAGAAGTCAGATAAATATAATTGTTATGAAGGATCTGTTTATAAATTTTGAAAACCATATAATAATTCACAAGAGGTTTGTATTTATTCAAATCTAACCTCGACTGTTATAAAAGGCACATTCTCCAACTCCAACTGGAGGGAGATCGTTTCGCGGTTCTGGTCCTGTGGCCAGTAAGAACCATTTTCAAGGTCATCTTATCATCGTCTGTGTTTATGACGAACATAAACTGTCCAAGTACGCCATTCTGGTGTGGACGCGCAATTCTTCTCATACAGAACCTTACGAAATTAAGTAAGAATATATTGCACTCTGCGCATTTCAATTATATTATGGTGTTTTGTTCGTTACTTCAAAATAGATATATTTATAGAATGCAGTTAAGAAAATTAATTATTACGGGAGATATCTGAAAAATACGAGGAACTTATTAAATATCTGAATGGTCGTGAATGAATTTCTAAGATTGCTTGATCTACGTGACAAATATTTTATTATTTCACGAAGTGAATCATCTAACACAGTTGTGTTTATTTCAGTCTTATCTTCCTCAGACTGTGAGATTTAAAATATTTTCGGAACTATAAATTATTAAATTCCTACTTTAAAACAACTAAACTTCACCTTAGAATAAACTAAACAAACTTAGTAATGCCTTCCTATAATTTTTAAAATTTATTCCTGGGTTGAATTATACGACGTCGGTTTGCGGAGGCTGTATTTAGAAGGGATTAAGCTATATTATTTGGAATTTGTATGCGTCATTTTGGTTCCATCCTCAGCTCTTCAATTGAATAAAAAAAATGTTAACTAATTGACTTGACTTGTTTTTTTCTTGTACACATGCGACCCATTGCAGATAGATATGTCTATTTTAAACTCGTCGTTACAAGACGAATAACTTTATTAATAACAGATCTATTAGAATTGGAAACAACGTATTGTGTGGGGGTAAAAAAATGCCACGTCGTTCAGTAGATAACTTCCGCAAAGTAATGGAAGACGATGTCGCAAGAAAACGCAAGTAGATACAGATTTATGACATTCCTCACGATTTTCTGTTGAAAAGCCATTTACCTGGCAATTGAAAAGCGTATAATAGCCACAAGCGTTGAATTAATCTTCGTTCAAGGATGCGGAGAGAAAATGCGATCAACATTCAGGTCCTGGTTTCAATCATGCTCATACGTATGATTACACGTTCGCGTTTCTTTGATTTATGACTTTGAAGAAGAACTGCAACGAGCGAATGCACTACCAGTTACGCTTGACTGCGTGCAACGTCAACATCGAAGCTACAGTTACATACATCTTTCATCCTAAAGTCTGCTGATAATTTTTAATTCTGAAGGCAGATGCTAAATTTTTTACATGGAGCCGGGAATCGAATCCCTGGTTCACTGCATTCTGTGCTCTGACCACTGAGTTACACCGTCGATTCGATTTATGACTCATTACGAACTACGACTCCCGGTTCCGGAAAATATTTTCCATATTACTGCATAAAAGACGAATCAGAGATATTACAAGAACATGATAAATTTCTGAGAAGAAATAAGACTTACTTTCAAAAATAACGAACTGCCATGGAACTTCCAGCAACAAATGATAAAGGACTAAGACTAAATAATGGATGACTGATGGAATCCGTTTGTTGTAATATTACAAATTTAACATAGAATAATATTAAATTTTAAATTAACGTGTTCATTTTGGCGCGTAACAAGCAAGCTATAGGACATTCACAGCCTCTCTTCCAGTGAGGTCGGAAAACACTCACAGACAGCGATTACAGAAACGTCCTCCGTCGAGGGGAAAGCGGCCCTTTACATAATAATTGTTATTTCTGATGGGATCGTTCGATTCCTTACGCAAACTGTTTACCTGACCGTCAAAGCTTAAGGTGTTTCCACTCACAAGGTGTTGGATCGAAAATTCGTTTCTAAGCACTGAAAAATGCATTTTTTTTATCCTTTACGTTTGTTCTCCTTACAGTGCGAGTATTTCACGGAAATTAACAACAATTTTTGTTTTCTGATTGGGCCACCATAGATTTTGTTGTAAAACACAATTTTTATGATCGTGTAATGACTAAATATTTTAAATTAGGATTAAAATATATTTTTTTTAGGGTAACAGGCTACATGAGGGTAACCCACATGGTGGTAACTACCCTTTAATAGCATAGGAAGGGATTTGAAAGGGGGGATGCGGAAGTGTGGAGAAAGGTAGACCCACAACTTTCGATTTTATGCTGTTTTCCATGAAAAGAGTAAGAGAAAATAAACAAAATGACAGGCGTTAGGACAGTTTAACCTCTAACATTACTCAAAGTATGATGAATGGTGGAGCCTTTCGGTGCCAGACGTTCAACGATCCGCTTCATGAACCCATAGCGTACGATAAAAATATCACCTAGGAACACTAAAGTAAGCCAAAATATAGTTAGAAATATTAATAAAGTAATTATTTATCACCAATTAGGTTATAAATGTTATTAAATGACTTGATTAAATATTTAATAAACCTCACAACGTTTCATCCCAAAATTTTGGATCTCCTCAGATGCTACGTTATTATAAATTAATTTTTAACTTCAAGATAGTTATTAAATTAGGAATGAGTTTTAAACATTTAATATATAACAACAAAATTATGAATTTATGTATAATCAGGAATATTAATATGGGTATGAAACGGTGTGTGGTATATTAAAATTTAAATCAACTCATTGATTAATTTTTTCTGACTTAATTGGCCGCACACTATTATATTAATCGTCTGATAATGTTTAAGTAAATAAAGCTGATTAACGGCGAGTACTGCGGGTTACCGCTCATAGTGACGTCTTTTCAATGAAAACTTTGTTTTCGATATCTCCTCGGGGATTTGCTGCGCAGCTTCATAAAAATAAGATTATACCAAAATATTATTACTACTGTCAGGTAAAGACGGAGAAAATTTAAATATTATTCTGCCGTTCTCTCACGTGAGCCTCGGACCGATAATGTGTGGGCACGTCACCCGACGTCACTGAGTTGCGTTTGCACTACTCACTCGTCTTCTTCATAACTCCTGGACCTTTAACGGTATTAAATAGAATTCTTAAGTCGTGGTCCGCTCAGGTCAGTATTCCCAGTATAATCATATTTAAATAAGTATTAAGTACGGTAGGAAACCATACAATGTTATAAGTAAGGTAGGGCTAGGTTAGATTTTAAAAAATAGTATACTTGATAAGGGGTTAAAAGAATTTAAACGGTATTCAAATTAAATGATAAATTATGTTACTGTTTGTAAATTTATGCTTTGAATAATTAGATTTTTATCTTTTTGAAGTGAACACTGTAAGTGGTGTCCTTAACATTGTTAATAAGTAGTTTTTTATGTTGAATAAATTATTATTATTCAGTAAAATTACAAGTAAAACAGTCTTTGTTGCGATGGTGTAGAAAATTTTCTGGTGTATCGAGGCGGGTGTTCACCAATTAAGGTTTAATCCAGGAAGAATCCGGGCACTTATTACATTCGTAAAATTTCCTGAGATTCAACAAAACGCAACACGATTGTTGTCTTTCAACCTGAAAAGAAATTCATTTATAAGATTACTGTTAAAAAGAAACGGTTATTATCTGGTCCTCTATTAATAAGCATTGTTTTGATTCATGGAAAAAATGACTGAAATAGAATTTTTAGTCCCAGATAAACAATTCCGAAACCTAACATTGATTCTACTTGTTCAAAACGAGTGTAGTGTTGTATATTGGGGGTTACATAAAACATTCCGTTTAAAAATAACTCCGCAAGAGTGCAGACTAATTACAAAATGACGTGCCTTCGAGTGTTCGTAAAATTAATTGGTCGCATTTAGCAACTGGAAGCGATCCAGCTAACCTGTATTTAATTTCTTACATTTCTTTTTTCGCGTTTCGATGTTTGTCTTACTCAGTAAAAATATTTTCTGAGTAGAATCTGGCAGTATCTATGACCTAATTTTATTTTATCTTACTGCTTTGACAAGATACTTTTTTTTATCTGAAATGAAATTATTGCTTATCCATAGTTGCTATTGGTATTACTTAACTCAGGTGATTTTCGATGCCACGTGTTAAGATTAATTTGAGAGAAACGTCGGAAGGTTTCTATTCTCAGAGGAAAAACTTTATTCTTTCCATTTCCCCTTGAAGATCGTATTCTCTGGTATTTTAGTACTGAACAAGGTCTTCTCTGTGATCGTGTACGTGACATAAGGCTGTAGTATTTATATGTGAAGTTGTATCCGAGGAATGTAGCGTCTGGAGAAAGATAGAGTGATGAATATTTCCGTTGTTGAGAGTACGCGTCTGCATTCCCGTCTCCAGCAGACCGAGACAGATTCAATATGTCATCTGACCGTTGTTTGCAGCACTCAGAGCGTAAATGCCGTCTTTAACACGGATACCAACCTCGCGGCAATTAGCGACATTCGTCGGATACCGAACTGGAAGACGTAACATTGCTACGGCTTCAGCACACGGCATCATAAAAATAATAAAACAAAGTCCGAGCTACTCTCTGTGAATTTATTTAATTTTTATAGGAAGAGTCAACACATGATTGCACAAACAATTGAAGGAAATAATTTTTTAAAATCATAATCTGTTAAAAGCTTCATCTGAATCTACATACACAATGGTTTTATGCAATATAATAGAAGCGTGGAGTAATTAAATTAACTTCCTGTGGCTAATTCATTTTTTAAAGACGACCTTCGCGCGAATTGCTTTCACTGAACGAACTGTGGCTGGAAACTGTTCTGTCTTACAAGACAAAATTGTATATCGAATTTATAGGTCAATAAAAGAAAATAACAGGCAACCTAAGACAGTCTGCGAATTCCACGCAAAAAAAAATGCAGAAATATAATCACATCGTTATTCCCGTCACACATAATAAGCAAGATTAATTATGGATATTACTCAGTGTGATTATTTAACATTTACAAGTACAAACATTAAATTTTCCTTTGATATAACGTTTAAAAAATGCGAGTAATACATGTTACAGATTCACTACGTGGACCCTAAATCAGTGCGTCTTATAGCCCTTTAATTCTCACCAGCGAAACATCTTTTTATGATGGAAAGGTAATGTGGATAACCCTTTTCTTTTACAAAGAATTTCTTCGGAAATTCGTGCTTGACTACAATGAAACGTTTAATTAATTAATGTAAGCTTTCCCGGTGTAAATTTTTAATAAATGTTTCGCGGTTGAGCACCAGGTTCAGATTTTTTTACTTTGACGTTGATATCAGTAGATAAAGAATGACTAGGTAGAGAATGACCGCAGAAACGTCAAAGTCGAGAAATATGATTAATTAGTTTAATTAGTTGCAATATGGAATTATATTTTGGGGTAACTCCACATTCATAAGTCATTTATAACCAAAAAGCGTATTATTAAGTTAAAGTATCATGTAAATTCTAAGACTTCCAGCAGAGTTATTCATAAAATTAGGTACACTTATTCTTTCTAGTCAATTCATTAACTCAGTGATGGTAATGGTAATAAATAATTATGATAAATTTAGTAACAACTCGGATAGTCATTAATTTAATTCAATAAATAAAAATAATGTGTCTGTCCGTTGCACGAATGGGGTTGAAATTTAGAGGAATATCAATTTATACCAAATTAATGAAATTTCTTTTTTTTTTCACGAAGTAGTGTCAGTTATGAATTTAAGTGGCTCAACATACAGTGTTGACTTATTCAATCCGCGTTCCCACTCGAGTAACAGGGCACCAGCATTAGAGGCACTTTATTTAAGTCGATCTCGATCGCAACAGGTGTCTAGTTTCCAATAGAAGGCAAGGCATTCCTCCAGCGAGTCTATTGTTGCTCAAGATTGTCTCTGTCGCACCCACAACCAGTTTCACCAATCAGATAAGCGCCTTCAGAGCCGCCATCTGATACCACCTTCGTTTTGCTTACAATTTATCATTCTCCAGGTAGTAATGAGTTAATTGTCACGTTCCTCCAACCAGCTTCTTAAAATAAACTATTCTTTGCTCGTTGAATTTGCGAATTTCCAAGCAATGTCTTTAGTATCGCTTAATTTTTATACGAGTTCAGGGGAATATATAATGAATAATAACGGAAACTAGACCCTAGTTTGTGTGCTCCAAATGTAAGATTTTTAAGCTGATGATTTATAGTATTCTTCATCAATGGCACTTCATTCAAAAATATATGTTCTTTAAATTCATTTTTCAAAATTCTGTCAATTTACAGTTGTGGAGATTCGCCTACAAATTAGAATTGATAAGCTACGGAGGCAAACGATTCTGTACCATTTAAATATTATTATATTAGTCATCGCAATGAGTTATTCGAATAGAGTGTTTCTTCCATGGGAAAAGCACCTTAGGATTTATCTTTTCGTGTTATAAGCACTCCATATATTTCTCAGAATGACATACCGTGATGGTAAAGAGAGTGTGCATATAATTGAGTCCGTGATAGGATCACATCTCCCGCGTCTTTACGATCTCCTACGCGACAGAACAATGATCTGAAGGCCGCGTGATCTAATCTGCAGATACGCAGTAATGACGGTTTTTAATGAAAAGTCCACGACACGGACTTTCCTACATGCATGACCTAACACTATCCTTAACGTGAATACGAAACCACAAACTTGGTATAACACGACAAACGAAACACTAACTCCATTATATATAATATTGTAGGATCGTCCGGTTAACATTGGGATTTGTCTGGTTTGTACAAGTGCACGTGAAATATGATTATAAGAAGAATGTCACTTTTCCCACCATTCTGTAAGAAATAGTAAACGGACTATCTCTACTTGAAGCGGTGGTGATGATAAATAATATAGAGCGTCGTTAATTTTGAAAATATATTATATTTTATCTCTTTGCTAACACATTTCGTATCTGCAACATCATTGTTTATAAACGAAATACTGAGTTGCAGTAATTGTATTTTTTTCTAAAGAATATAGATTATTATTAACCGGCTTGCATTAATTTTCCAAATTATGCCTCCAATGGCTCATCTTACTCCGGGATGTAATTAACGGTCATTACGCGCTGTACAGTTGTTTCTTTTCACAAAAATTACATACTTTTTAGAATATATAAATATTTCTTGTTTAGTATTTGTGGTCTATAAGGCTTCTTGGGTTACAGGGGTCAGACAGACTGCGCTTTCACAGTCCCAATCGTTCAGTGAATGCTATATACACAACACAAATCGTTTGGGATGCGACAGACGTGTGTCGCACGTTAATTACGTGATAAACGGTTCTCTAAATTCGAAACGCACGCCTCAGCCGGGCTGTTAACCCGATGGGTCTTGCCTCAAGTGGTGAATCACGCCGGACTGATGGACATTAATTCGCAATCAGCAGCTTCCGTAACCAGGACGTTTTGCCTTTACTTGGTCTTCGGTGTGGAATGATCCGAGGCTTTGTTCAACTACAGATCAGTGGATTGGTAATGTACACACGTACACTGACTGACGGCCATTATCTACTAATTTAAATTTTCAATTTTAATGAACCATTTTCAGTCAAGACATCGTAAAAATACAAATTATTAGGTAATGTTGTTACTTAAATAATTTAGGCCATACTGATGACAATTAGATTTATTGAGGGAACAGAAACATTGTTTATGTTTTTCACTCTCCACAACGTGTCCTCAGACTACCATATATATATATATATATATATATATATATATATATATATATATATATGGATCTAATAATTGTGGCTTAACAGTTTTTTTGGTGACAATCAATCATCCTAAAATGCCAATATTTTTGGACGAAACATGGAGTAGAGGCGCTGCTGTTTGATTGGAGGTCTAAATGGTTGAGTGGCTTGTCTTGCCTATAAGAGAGGCACAATTAAGACGTCTTATGCAAGGACCGGCACGTTTCCTGGCTTTCTCCTATTCGCAACAAAGCGATCGTCGTATGCAGATGCGGGGGAGATGGAACTGTCAGCTCGTAATTCCCTCGGGAACGCACTTTCTCGCCCGGGTGCGCTATGGCCGCCGCCGCGTCTGCTTTCTAATCCACGTTAATTGCTTTCTCGCTACTTCGGCGACTCGCCGACTGCCTAGGCTCTTTCTATGCTGACTAACAACCGATGACAGACGGTCACTACTCTTTCTCATCAGCATAGACAATTACAAACATTTAATATAATCAAGTGAAGTAACTAATAAATGAACCTTGAAAAGAAGTACGAATCAATCAGTGTATACGATTGACTAATTGAAAAAAAAATAAAGTTAATCATCAAGATAGTATAATGAACGGCAAGGTTTAATAAAATATCGACTGCGGGGTGACGCAGTGGATTATATAGATATAGTTTAGAAGGGACTGTAAACACTACTCACAGTGGACTATAATAATGTAATTCTTCTTCGAATAAATAAAATAGACTGTGCGTATATTAAGCATATAAATCTACACCCGTGTAGAAAATTTGACCAAATTTAGTACACGTGTTCCTGTTGAACCGGAAAAAACATTGTGGGGGTAAGACACGACTACCATCCCCTAGGATGGGGTGGACGTGTGTGGAAATTTACAAAAAGGCTAAAACTGCAGATATTTTCACCGAAAGAAAATTTTTCGGGGTCAATGACATTGATAGTGATTCTCCCGATGTTGTTAGTGAATACTTTCTACCCCTTTCTGTATCGGAGAGGAACAAACTTAGGGATCGGGGTGAAAGGGCGTTACACAGAAATAACAAAAAAAAACCGATATTGGAGTCGAATCTGGGGTTATGGATGTCGCTCAGTTAAATTATAACAGTAAACTTGCCGTTCAACCCCCAGGGGCAAGGGTGGAAATTTTCAAACATCTTGAAATGGCCCATATTTTTGACGAAATAAAATTGTTTGGGGTCAATGAGACAGATAGCGTTTCTCTAGATATTTTTGTGTATAATTTCAACCCCTTTCGGAATGAAAATCGAGCACCTTTCCCTATAGGTCCTTAGGAGTGAAGGGAAGAACCATAAAAATAACGCAAAAACAAGTTAGATCGGGGTAAAATCCGGGATTACCGATGTCGCTGAGTTTAATTATGACAACCCAGGCAACGCTGGAAACCATCTAGGAAAAAAATATATGTCAATCACAAAATTAATAACGTAGAATGTAAACTGTGATATTAATAAGTCGACGCAAGTTATAGATTAAAAATTACTGATTCCATTGCTTTTTTACAGAAAAATAGGACGATTAGAGTATAAATATGTGGTTAAGAGATTAAAATGTTATTGATACAAAAATAATAATATATAATATAATTATTAAACTTCTGTGTTAAAAACGATACTAATTTTTTAAAGTATTAGCTAATAACATTTTCTTAGGAATAACATTAAATACTTTAGTAAATATTTTCTGCAAAAATGTTGTGGGCCAATTTTCAGTCATTTTTACCTGTTTTTAAAAATTAATAGCTGTTGAAGAACACCTAAAGCAACCATCTTTGAAACAAATAAAATAAAATAAATATTCCTTCACTATGTCTGTTATTTGAAAAAATGTTTTAGTTAAGTTTTTAGCGAAATTCTAACTATCCATATAAAAATCGTACAAATAAACATTTGATCATTGTATTCAATTACGTCAACTACTGATTTACTATTCGTATCTTCTGGTTACTTGATCAAAATATTTTTCGTGTTTTAACATGTTTATGAGAAATAAAAAAAGTATTCGAATGGAAATAATTGAGTAATAGAATTTTTTAAGGGAGTATAAAATGTAAGTTCCTACTCATAACTAAATAATTATTGACAAACAGATGAGATAATCTAACGTAAGACAAATTTAATATTTAAATATTCCGTCAATCGACCACTGTAATTTACACAGCTTGCGGAATGTCCTTCAGTAAGAAAATTTGAAAGACTGTGTAAAAATTGTATATGAACCCTGCTTTCATATAGTTTAACTCATTTACGTAAAATAAGTTTACGGTGATGCTTTTTTTGTTGGCGCTAACAGTTTTAGCTCAGTATTACAGAATGTAACTTATAAATCAGTTCCTATCTTTCTTAAATCTGGTTTCACTAAACATAAATGATTTATAGTTCAACATTCACCCTCGTTTCCGATTTATGTAAGAAAGAAAGTGCATTACGAGATATTTGAACAAAATGCTCATGTGAAGCAATTCATAGATGTGTACCGAGAATACAGAAACGCTTGGCAGTAACACTTGATTTAAGCCTGTTTAAAGCGGTTTATAGCGGATATGAGACGTAAAATGAAGGCACGTGATTTAATGTATTCACTTGTAATATATGTAAAATTTTTTAGACTGATTGTTGGAAGTTTTGCACTGATTCTAACAGTTTGCCGATTTGTGGTCATGAGGTACGGTACGTTTCAGAGTTTACTTTTCAAAAAGCATTAAACGTCAGAATTAAATTCAGAAATTAATTGAAGTAAAAACATAGTCTTTTAAATGGTAATTCATAAATCACAAACATTCACATATTTTATTTTGAGTAAATAAAGTACAAATGGTCGCAAAAAAGGAATTGTATCGAGAGACTTCTCATGAAATTATAAATAATTCAATTACATATATTTAAATTTTATTTTAAATAACGTATATTAGTAATATATACGATTGGACTCGAGAGAAAAGTTGCTGGTCTTAGGATTTGGAAAAACGAATGAAATAGCCTTAGTGACATTTCATGACACGTACAAACCTAAAAATTAGGTTAACGGCCCGTATGATGACCTTTTTTTATATTGAACGAGCTGGGTCTTATTTCATACGGCATATATCCATAACCCCCGAAGACTCCAATCACGGTTGCTTTAGCGTTTTTTTATGTAACCTCTCCACCCCCACCCCAAAGTGTGCTTCCGTCCCAAGCCGAAAGGGGTTTAAATTATACACTAACAACATCGGGAGAAAAACCATAAATCTAATTAATCCTGAAAATATTTATTAAAAGCAAATATCGGCCGTTATTGCATGTTTCTAAATTTCCACCCCTGAGTCTGGGGGTTAAATGACACATTAAATGTCATAATTAAACTCTGCGACATACACAGCCCTGGATTTGACTCCAATATCGGTTGTATTCGCGTTATTTTCTTGTAACGCTCATCCACCCCCACCCCTAAGGGTGTTCCTTTCCCATGCTGTATGGGATTGAAATTATACACAAATAACATCGGTAGAAACATTTTCAATCTCTCTGACCTCTAAAAATATTTATCCGAGTTAAATATCGGCCGTTTTAACATGTTTCTCATCTTTCGTTTTTAGTATAGTTCTTCCAAATCTCGGTTATGCATATTATTCCCATCTCCTCCCAAATTATGCAGCGCATTATGAAGGAACGTAGGGAAAGTCACGGATATTGCAGGTAGAATGGAGTGATGTCCATGACAGTGATCTTCCAAATGCACCCGCTCTGGATAGATTAAAAAGTAAGGAAAGAAAACAGCGACATGAAAGCAGGTTCGTGATCACCTGAGTTCGAGGAAATGCGTCAAGTAACACTGGATGCTTGCACAGATATGAAGCATATATATATATCTCCTGTATAAACCAATAATCACATACATCGCACATCTTCGTAGACGGGACACACGCTCACTATAAAGGCTTAAAAAGGCCAGTCCGCGGATTTTAGATTTTTACTCATCACAGTTCAGTTTAGATATTGTAGTGAAATATGGACATAAGCTTTAATAATATTGTTTTGATTTATTATTATTAACGAGTAATCAGTAGTTTTGTCCTGATGCATTCCTTTCCAGCTGATACTGACCCCAAACTAAACCGCAATGAGGGGATTTTTATACGTAGTATTTTTCGTGAGCTGCTTTGCAAGAGAGCAGAGAAAGGGTCCTACCTAGGACACTATCTGATGGAACGACACTCCAACTAGGGGGCGCAGGGATCAACTGTCGAACTGAAACCAATTAATAATTGTCCCAAGCAAATAAAACTGTACCTCGTTCGGAGGCCGACCTTCGAAAGCGCACGACAGGCGATATGTACCGCTGTCAAGCCAAGGTGCTTTGCCTACCGACTCAGAAAAATTCACATGTTGGATCTGCTACTACCAGCAAACGATTGTAAAGGCCAATTTTCTGTTGGCCTCCAATACCATCAGCAGTAGAAGAAATCTTCCACAAATTCTGTTTAAGCGACAAAAGTTTTCCGAAAAGATATCTTTATTTGGATCTTTCCAGTTTTCCATTACACCTATCCCCTCCCCCCTCCAATACCTAACATTTAGTTTCTTAAAATAATTTAATTGCGCAAGTAGAAAATACTTTACTGTTCCGAAGCAACCTTTAAAAGGACGAGTTGTAAACTTTTATAAGTTACTTCCCTTAATGCGTATCCCCCACCAATTCGTCCCTGAAGACAAAACTTTAACTTACCGTCACTACTCATACGCATTATTACACACTGCGTTAAACGTGTGGGAATCATAAAATATATTTAAAAGCAAAACAAAATGGTTTTACAGATTTTATAATATTTAAATATATTTAACACAAACAACATTTCGCTCCTAAATTAGAAACAGCTTCAGGTATTTGATGCGTATAAAGAATAATCTTATTAATTTTAAAGATATTGTATATTAATAATTTGAACCTCAAGGGTTTATAATAAATTTTATTTATAAAAATACTTATTTCGGGATATTTCCATGGTCATTTAAAATCCAAAATATAAGTATTAATAAATTAAAAATAAAAACCCAGTTCAAAAAGGCTATGAAAATGAATTAACCGATCTGATAGAAATATAGCGACCGGACCAGGAGACGAACCATGGACCTCCACGTGCGACTGGGAGTCGACAAACATACCGTGCTTTCTCTACTACTTTTATTGAACTGAAAACAGGCTCTTCTGCAATTTAATTCAAGGTTTAAGTTGAGGACGTCAATGAAGAATACATTTTGAGTGTAAATTGATCATGGGCACACTGATTTAATTGCAGAACGGAAGAAATGCCTTCAACAAAACCTCAACTCTAAATTTACGGATTAGGGTAGAAAAATCTCAGCCGGAACAGGAATAGAAACCATTTTAATAATCAAAATTTTTCACACCGGCTCTTTGTCTATATTTTATAAATTTTATATTTATGACCATCATAAAGTAATACACACCATCGAACATTCGATGTTCCCTGAATAAATCTTTATTTCATTTCCCGAATAATGTGTATTAATTATAATTAATTCAATTGTTGTATATGATCCTGATGGAAACATTATGTCAAAATTTTAAAAAGGTGTCTATTGTCAAAAAAAACTGTGATCCATACCAATTTTTTCCATCGTAAAATCTTTTTAATTAACATGACCTGAGAAACCATTTAAAGGTATAAATTTAATTTTAGACTTAGCAGAAACAGAATTTTTTTTTTTTTTAACTGTCGTGTACTAGCATTTTCAAACTCTCAGGACGGATCGAGTTGTTACAGTCTGATACATTACATTTAATCTCGCATATTGTTTCAGTGCTCAATTTATTGTTTAACTAATGGACAAAAAATTACTAAAATAATATTTCATAAATAGAATGTAGTAGTAAAATTCTGAAAGAAATATGAACGATTTCTTTTTTATACTCTTTATGAGTACTTGAAGAATTACAGTGATTAATTCCAGAAGGGTTAACACAGAGTTTGCAGTAACGTACTGTAAGGTCGATCATGAGATTTATTCTAAATAAATAATTTCTGCTCACTGGTTGTTTCATTCACAATTAAATATAAACAAATATATGGCCAATATGCCATAAAAAATGTTAATCAATAATACGAACAAAGAAGAATGTTTCACACCGTATTTGGGAATTCTTTGGGTGATAAATTAACAAAAATCCAAAGACGGGATGCAACGTCGTGTTTTTTGTTTATAATACTGATTACAATCTGAATATTTGGCTATTTCATTTATATTATTATAATTTAAGATCTGATAAATGTCTAGTCGTTAATTGTATGGGAGACCATTCTTCAATATGCCTTGAAAAGTAGTAAATTTGAGAAATGTTCCTCATATTTCGTTGTGTTACTTAACAATTTACCTTGGTTTTTAATTTAATTTACAGGAGAAACCTACACTAACTGTATCTTAGAAGTTAATTTTATTCATGTTTGAAGATTGTGCAGACAGCATTGAAAAGTAGTCGCAAATTAAGAGAGAAAAAAATTGATAGATAAAACTTGACAGAGTAAACAGAAACAACTTGGTCACTTTACGCTTTTTTTTAAAAAATGTAAGTCTTGTTAATTGGCTTGCCTCCTATTCGATTACATAATTTTCATTATTCTCCAAGGGCATTTCCAGAAGTGTTCGTTATTTATCAACATCTAAAAATATTGTGAAGGAAACTCGGTCCATATAATATTTATTAATAAATAGGAGCAATGAAAGCTGTAAAAGCAATTATTGTGAAGTTCGTCACGGCAACGAGTAGAATATTTAGTTTAGCTGTGGAGTTGACATAAGGTAATTATGAAATCCAAACCTGTAATTTCACAAATTATCTGACAGCACATATAAAATATTTTGGTAGCATGACTAGATTAGTTTAACTTGTCTTCTATTTATGACAACCGCCGTTCATCGAAATACAGTTAATAAATTCGATACAAAATATTTTTGGGCAATAACTTTGCTGTATAAATGTCTTAATAAATGCAATCCTCACACCGACATTCTTAAAATATATATTCCCAGTCTCCCTAATTTGTTGCTCGTTTCATCAGAGAGGATTAGCATACAACCACTTTCTATAAGGCCATGTTTCAAAGTTCCTTTCATTTGCGCTTTCACGCTGTCAACGCTTTAGTGCTTCAACTGTGATTCGGAACCATTATCCTGAGTTCATCTGTTTCACTGTAGAGACCAAAAGCTCTCTACGCAAACAGGTTCTACGTCCAGCTACCTTTCGTTTCTTTTATTTATTTAGTGAATTTGAGGACATTATTTTCGGTTCTCATTTTCCCTTACGTTTTATGTCATGAAATTCCAAGATGTCCGAATCTTTTCCTCTTTTTATCAGTAATTTTTTTTATAATTTTGTTTTACTGTTGCCTTTGTTTATATATGTTGTTTTCCTCGTACATCTGTATTTTTCATGAGAGTGACTAACTACTATATAGTTTATAATTAACAACACTTTAAATAATTTGGATGAAATGGGGACAAAAATCAAACAGGCAGACAAAGCAGCACTGACATTAATCATAATTTATAGCGTCGGAGTCTTTATTTCCAGGTCTATAGCTGCAGGGCTCCTCTGGAAACTTCGTTTCTGCATTTGCTAAGCCTAATAGAAATTTTCCACGTTGTTTATTCGTTTAAATCTAATTTATTTC
Organism: Zhengitettix transpicula; assembly: GCA_037074705.1. Classification (NCBI taxonomy): domain Eukaryota; kingdom Metazoa; phylum Arthropoda; class Insecta; order Orthoptera; family Tetrigidae; genus Zhengitettix; species Zhengitettix transpicula. The sequence goes on from CM073594.1 coordinate 51,273,965, forward strand.
AGCCCTGAGATTTTTTGGTGAGGTAATTATTATATGCCAGAAAGTCTCCCCTCTTAATATTCCGACTGACTACTTTTTGGAATATTACTTCTTTGTATCTCATAACTGTTAAATTTCGCGGAGGACAACGCAATATTTAAGCGTCATTACGCTGCAACTCATTATCTTCCCTTTTTAATTGACAATCGTCAATAATATTTTTGTATATTTTTTATGTAGTTGAAACCAATACTTTAATCCACTCTACGTCTGTTTTCCCCTTTTAATTAGTTTCAGCGTTAATATTTTCTTCATAATTTTCTTATTATTTTTAACAAACTGTTGATTTTGTTTATAATTACTCACAAAATTTAAGAGATTGTAATACTAAATATTAACGATATTTTCTTGTTTATATATAAATTATTTCCACTTGCGTTTTCATCTATTTTACGTTGACGACCAAATTTAAACAATAAATAAACCCGAAAACTTACGGACACGTTTTTATAAGACCTTTTTTCACGCACAGTGTAGCCAAAATAAGCACGGTTTTAGAAATTTGTCTCAAAAATTGTAATATGTATTGAAATTACAGGGAAATAAATTATATTCATACTTGAGCATCTGAGGAGACTCCAAGGAAAGGAACGGAACGCTGTGTTAATTTAATGAAATAAAATTAAAAATGTTTCATGACATTTAGGACGGTTTTATTTAACGATTTTCATTTAAAATAATTTATTTCAAATGTATTTTTTAGAATTATAAATTTATTCTGTGAGTGTGTTATATGTTGTTACTTGCGTTTGTGTGTGTAATATCATTGTTCCTCATTTATGTATTTTCGTATTGTGTTCTCCACGATTGTGTTTGTTACCTACGTATGCAATAATTCTTAGCCTTGTCCAATTTCTTCAGTACAGTGCTTACGGAATCTACTTAAAGAAATAGCAATTGAAATTATAAACATTGGCACCAATGTTATTAGAAAAATCCACTATATCGTTATTAAACTTTGACTCTAAGTACAAACATCCTGTATTAAGATGTAAATGTTTCATTCGTATAAATCGTGATCGTGAGCGGCGATGCGTCACGATAGCATATTTACCTGAAATTCAGTGAGGGACAGACCAGAATGGATCTTATTGGTGGTTTGACTCTGACCATGTATAGTCACATTAAACCACACATTTGGTGATAGTAGAAACCTTGAAAGATCTACAGAGACCCTTGTTAGCTTTACGAGTAACATATTCATGCTCTGATGTTTTAAGTTTCGTTTTATCTTTATTGTTTGTGATTACTTTTTGCCGTTGCCTCTGGATCACGTCCCCTGGTTAATCCAGCTTCGTGTTGAATTGTAACTGTCCACATAATTTTCAATATTTATCTGTAAGCGACGTGCTTCAAATGTTTCTAGTGTAGTCTCGACTAGTATAACAAGCAATACCTTCAATAATTTTCCCGGCGTTATCCACTACATTTATTTTTATGGTTTACTTTTATCATGCCGTCTAATAATCCCGGATTCCGTAGTGCGAGTACCGTAAGAAAACAATTCCTTTGGATTAAACACGTTTCTTTTACAAATCTATAAATTGTTAAGAGTACGACAACGTAAGACTCTTGCTGAGAGGATTGAATGTATAATATTTTACGAACGTGTCGGTCGTTGAGCGAACAGCAATATTATCTACCTACAATGTTCACTGCAGCAATAAGCTGTCATTGCAAAAAGCTACCGCGGCAATATTGTCTGAGGGAAAGCACACTCAGTAGCCACTTTCTGTTTTCTGCACACTATGTGGGTCATGAGTGCCAATAAATTTTTGTTGCTGCCGACGGAACATTAAAAAGGCAGAAATAACGTCCACAAGAGAGTACTGAGCGCACTCTTTTATCGCCACATATCTAGTAATAAAATTTTGTCGCTCGTAAAGTACAACTGCAATGGATAGAGAGAACCCGCTCTCAAAATTTTTGGGCACGCGTTGTCAAAAATGTATAAAAGTTAATGACAATTTTCAATACTCTTCTCTTTTCCCGCTCGTGCTTCTGTCTCCGAACCGTTGTGTTTTGCGATGATACCCCAGTTATCCTATCTGAGACGCTTTATTTCCGTACTTCCCAATCCTACACGCGGATATCCTGTTGTCTGCGACACGCATCAAAAGTTTCGCTGCAAACCAATAGCGAGTACTTTATCTTCAAGATGATCCAAATATTTTTAACTGAAATATTAAAATATTCTAGATAGAATAAAAAGTAAATGAATTAGTTTTTAAAAAAAACTAATAGCGTTTTTGTATAACCAATGAAACACAAAAGTTATTGTATCTCCACAAATATTCAATCTTTAGCTTTCGGCACGCACTGGTATTCGTTACAAAATTTTTGAACGAAATTCAGTATCTTTCAGGCCGTTTTCAGTTTTAATTAATTAAAAAACTATTATTTTTAGTCTAAATAATTTTTTATTTACCGCTTAATACCACCAATTTCGATAGCTTGTTGGTTAGAAGAGATTTTCAACACAATATGTGTCATAATCATCTGTTAATTAAAAAATACGTTCATATATATAGAATTTAAAATTTATAATGTAATATATACACACATATGGAAAGAATAATACATTTCGTTAATGTACAGTGTGTAGGCATTCGTCGAAATCAATTATAAATTTAACTCTGCTACAAATAGAATAGTCATAATTTTAAAGTTTTCTTGGTTGAGATTCTCCATATTATGGTAAAGATTACACATAGGACAAAATCATCCTGGAATTACCGTAGAGATCTTGAATTTGGCGAGTTAAAGCATGATGCCGATCGTTTAATTATGCATATAATATCTAAAAAAAAATTGGTATAATATTTCCAAAACTTACAATAAATTCAAAGGAATTAAATTTTGAATTTTTATTTTACTTCGCGGAAGGAAAATATTCGATGTATCCGGGAATCGAATCCGGGAAACTGTTCTAACCAGTTTCTTATACAATCTATTCGATTAACCACTAAGTACGTATTTCTTTCATTCGTTTTGTTATTTTTACATATAAATTTGCATAAAATTGTTCTTTAACGTATCGAGACATTATCACAGTCTATTGTGTGGTTCAATTTTTTTCATAACTACTGAAAGTGACGGCAGGTGTAAAACCCCATTTTCAGGACGGTAGGGGTGTCCCCCTTAAATATCTCATCTTATTGAAGTCTTTGTAATTGATTTTGTAAATTACATGTATTTTGCTGGAATTGATCTCGGGTTTACAAACGGGTTACAATTTATTTGTATTTTGTGTAATAATGAGTTATTGGCTTTTTTTTGTCATGAAGACATTTATTTTATTATTTGGTAAGAAAGGAAATTTAATTTCGTTATTTTGACATCATTTTCAAAGTTTTTTCGTCCAAATTTGTCAATATACGTGAATGCGCGATATAAAAGTCTGCTTGCTGTCTACGTAAAGAAAATCGTCTTGAACGGAAAATATTGAATATTAATACTTAAGATCCTCGTTTTTCACAATGTTGGGAAAGCCTAATTTACACATATTGCTTTTGTATCAATTTTAAAGTTTATACGTGCTCAAATTATTTGGATTCGGTACAAAACATTTTCGAATATAAATTGTTTAGTTAAACAGAAGACATGCATAAATCCATTGTTATTGTTATGTAACATCCGTTGTAGTTGTAGAATTGACATAATACGTACAGAGAAGATGGCTATAAGTAAACATTATCAAATGAAAAACAATAAAAAATTAATACAATGTTTTATAGGGTTATAAAGACACAAAATCTCAACTCTTTCATTAAAATTCAAGGTGCAATTTTCAATTTATTTTTTATTTTCGGTGTCGCGGAGAATTCGTTGATAAAATTCGCTAGTCGCTTGAAGTAAAACTTTTAGTAGGCACTAAAGCTTATTGCTAGTGAAGTCGGAATGGTCCATTTTGAAAAAATTATTTTCTCCTGTTTTTGAAACAGTTTGAAAGTGTTGCAATCTATTTTCGTGAATTTACACATTAATAAATCGATGTTCTTCCCGCCTTTAATAAATACAGTGAATTATTTCTAATAAAGTACGAAATCATTCGTCATTATTTTCCTGATTAATATTAGACTTCGTGAAATTAACAGAATCGAATCATAACTTTTTTTTCAGAAAGTGAGCCATTAAATTCCGAACGAACTTTAAATAAATAAAAAATGTATTGATTCTATTAATTATAATTAGTGTTAAAGAGATATTATCATACAGTTCACGACACAATGTATTTGAATATAATACCACGAACAAATTATTATAAGAAACATTTAGATTAACGAATTTCTAACATGCACCTTATTATAAAATGAAATTACTCTTATTATTAATATTTAAATTAACAATGTAATATAAACATTTAAATAATACAACGTATAGATGAAAAAAATAAAAAATAATTTTTATTTAAATTATTTGAGTATTTTTAAGATCAATGTCGAAGCATTAGATCTAATATTCAACATTTCGCTCAACAAAACTGGTATAATATTTACGCTCTTAATCTAAAATGTTCACGTTGAGCCAAACAAATTTATGTTTTTTAAAAAATAAATATGCTTCGACACAACTGTTAAATATCAAATTATTTTTATTAATAATTTACGCCAGGAAAGCTTACTTCATTATTTTTATGGTGCTTGATACTAGTTTTAGACTTCGTTTCGTTTGCCCGATATAACAAGAATTACAATCTAAACAATTAATTTTGTAAGAAACATAAGATCTAAACTGTTAATAAATTGCAAGTAAAACTCGATAATGTTGCATACATTATAAATTATTTTTATACGTAAATTGTATTAAAGTTTTTTTTATAGATAACTGAAATGATTTGTGATTGTACAACAGCTGATGTCCCAACCAGGGCTTAAACGTTGTTAAATATTATGTTCTACATATGATAATACATTTTTCTGACCAATAGACTCGTGTTTTTAATATTCATTTTAACAAATAAAATTTTTCTCGTGCAAAATTTGTGTGATAGATTTACTCCCTGTGTCACGTACATGACAAATTTGGCTTTCATGTAGTTTCTATCCTTCGATATCTCTAAGGAAGGACGATATAAATCTCCGAAGTTCATTGTGGTATGAAAAACAATTATTTAATAAGACAATATTATTATTAGTTTTATATGATGTTATGACAGTCTGTTCGTGAGACCTGACAGTAAATAAACAACTGGTAGAAAACTGTATATATGTTCGTTATATTATTATGAACTATTTGAATCATTTAAACGGTGAGGAATTACAATAAACAATTATCTACAATTATCACACTCAGAGATCAGAAATTCATCGTCTGGGAACTCAGTAGACAAGCGTCTTCTGTTCTTGCACGTTCCACAGTCTGGTTATATCAGAAAAATGCAATGAATCATACGAAGATATATATAGAGGAAGCTAGGCTTGGGATATTTCCTCCCGGTGTTTGATATATATTTATAGACACTATTGTTAATGGTGATTGACGGATAAAGTCTCAATATTAAGAGGAAAAAGTAAGAAAATCGGCCTGTAATCAAGGACATGAAGATAAAATATTGGATTAATAATAGATTTTGGTCTCGAAAATTCCGGTGATAAGCAATTTAACTTCATTCTGACAAGAAAGAAAGGTCGCGGGATAGAAAACAACTCATAACTATGAACTTATAATCGCTGAATCCCCTAACTGTAAATCTTTCCCGTCAGACAATGGTTGCATAACAAAAGGATCCAATACTTTCCGGATGTGATGATTGTTCTCCTTCTACTACTAAGTTCGTAGCCGGAATACTCTATTAGGTCCGTAGTTTCACCACAAGTTCCCCACCGGGAAGAAAGAACTCGCTCCGTGTTGTATTTGCCAGGACCAACTGACGTCGTTTCATCATCCACGGAAGGGGAGAGAGTAACAGTGAGCTTTGTGTCTGGCGAGACTAATCATCCAATTTTCGCAGAGTGCGAGAGTTTGTTATTGCTTTTCCGGGTCAGCGAGGGTGGTCCATGGGAGAAAGCGCAGCCTCAACTCTCCTCAGTGAAATTACTTCCAAAATAGAGCAGCTTGATTTACCTTTGTTCAAGACTAGACTTATACCGCAGCCTATTAGGAAAGTATTAACGTTTAAATAAAATAAATGTATAGTGATATCCTAGGTTACGAAATGCAAACTCTGATCTATTTAAAATAATTTAAATACACTTTTATAGCCTCTAAGAACTATTGGTTTCCGTGGTCGATGATGAAACTTAGGTAATATTCATTGGGTTTTGGGATGTTGGGCTAAGGTTTTTTTTTGGGTGTAGACAGGCTATGTATAGGGTAATCCACATAGTGGCAACTCCCCTCTTAAAGGTTTTTTTTGGGGGCAACTGGCTACATGAGGGTAATCCACGTTGGGCAACTCCCCTTTAATAGCACAGGAAGGGATTTGAAAGGGGGGATGCGGAAGGGTAGAGGAAGGTAGCCAAGGGTTACTAGGGCCCCCGGGCTATATTTTAAGGATCCTACCCGGCATTCGCCTAAATAAATGCAGGGAAAACCCTAGAAAAACCTGCATCGGGTAGGTCGGGCATTGGGTACTTGTCCCACGCCCTTCCGATAGCGGGAGAGGAGTTTGCTGTGGGAACGCAGCATTCCCTTCTCCGTGCCTCGACCAGTTTGGGAGGCAGCTGGCCGACTATTCCAATGGGAATAGCGGACAACTCTTACCGTATGCCCAAGGTCTGTGATCCCGGAACATACACCTCTCAAAACAGGCCGAGGTGCCTCGGCTTGTGGGAACCTTAGTTCAAAAACGGAGAGGAAAAGGCATCCCCAAAGGTAGCCCCTTCGTATCTCTCCTAAAAGGTTCTGCCTGCGAGAGAACATCCCTCGCAGGTATTGCCTGCGAGAGAATAGCCCTCGCATACCTTCACCTCTTAAAGGTAATATTCATCGGGTTTTGGGTTGTTGGACTACGTCTGGTATCAGCGAGAAATTTCGATTAAATATCGAGTGAGTGTGGCAAATATTTTATAGGTAAAACCGGCCGGTCCGTGAGAACCAAATTAATGATGTTTCATGTGTCCTTAGTCTCAGGATAATATTAAATGATAAATTAGCACATGAAGACAGAACAGTCCTTGCAAGGGAAAGTTATTTCTTGGCTCGGAAAGTTTCCAGGGACCGTCGAAATAAAAAAAAATGTAGTTGCCATAATTTTCATCAGCCATGAAAATGCACGGAGTTCGAGAATGAAACTTTGTCTCAGAGAAATGCAATGTTCTTTTGCTTGAACCCAGATGGACGTGGGAGGGGAAACACTTCGGGCTCGGGCAGGATCGACGGAACAATGAGTCGTCGCTCACTTCATTGAAATTCTTATGAGCTCACGCCTGGAACAGAGCAACAACAGTGCGCATTATTGTATTTCTAGGACACACCGATCACTTTCCCCCCGTGGAATGGATCGCTCCGACAGACAGAACATGGGACTGGCACGCTTGAAGTAATTAGAGCTCCTCTGACCTTGCCAGAGACACTCCATCACGATTGAAAACAATCCTTACGCGAGGAAAATACATTCCTCATTATAGGGTCGTGAAAGCCGCAAGTTGCACATATGAAAGAAAACATTGAACTCCAAGAGTGTCAAGGGAAGGAAGTCTAAAAGTATTGAATATTCTGAAATTTAAACATTTAATGTTTTCTGTAGTTCCGCCCGAGACCATTCTGTTGAGACTAGTTTATTAACGCGTTGAGGGTCTTTTCTACCTCCGGTTCCAAATCGACCGATAAGGCGATGGCTACCAATTGCGGATTGCAGCTTAGGCTCGAAAACGTTCTATACTAACGGTTGAAAGTCACATTCAATATTCGTCTAACAGATTAACTAACATTTAATAATTAGAATGAAAGTCTTAAGAAAAGACCCCTCAGACATTTCTGACTACTACAACCCCCCCCCCCCCGATTTAATCTATATGCTATTGAGTATAATGGAAATAATTGGGTGATTCCAAAATTTGGAAACAATGGTATATTTGAAATATTTTCATGAATAAATTCACAGGATATCGAAGGAAGTTGACGCGTTTTTTGATAAAATATCATTTCTATGGTCATTTCTATAGCGATTTCGTTTATCAGTATCAGCACCGCAATTTTAAATCACAAAATTATTTTTGTTACTTTAATCCGTTAAAACATTTCAAAACAATTAAACAAATAAAAGTATGTTATTTGCAAGTGCAGTACAACTGTTTACGAGAAAATAATTTTTTTACAACTGTTTAACACTAAATTTCTAAACGAATCTTATAATAGAAACCTGCTGGTAATACGTCTTCAGATTTACAATTTAAAGAACGAATGCGAATAAATTTATATTATTAATTTCAAGATCTCATGAAAATGCCTTTAACATAAACATTCCACATTTATACTTTTATCTTTCCAATTTATATGTAAGTAAGCGTCACTGGTTTTAGAGTTAGAAGAACGTAAGATCAGTATGAGATCACCTCATGGTGACGAAGTGAATTTCCCGACGTGACACATTCTCGGAAGTGATTTTTTCAACACTTAAACATGTTACAAAATTTACAACGACTTCTTTGGAAATTGTACGGAAAGTTGTCCGTTGCCCGTTTCTGCTGAATGCTCTTACTTAATTTACATTAATTTCAATTATGTCCTCAGTGAAACAAATTTTTTACGCTTGTACTTCTGACTTTCCTTGTAGTATGAAAAGCTAAATGACTTGGATATTTCCACCATTTTGTTTTTTTTTATGTTCCAGACGACCTTGTGTGAATTTGAAACCATTTCTACGAACTGTAACTGATTACTCGTATTTTTTAGACTTACTGTAATGATGTTCTCTACTAAATCGTTTCTTAGATAAAAAATGAGGTCTTATTTTTAATAATTACTAAGAACTTTGTGATGTAATGTGCGGTCATCTATGCTTAGAAAAATTATTTCTAAAGTATTTTGAGTCTAAGTAAAAACTGAAAAATTAATTTACTTCAATAAATTGGTTAATATAAAATTAAGAAAATATTAAACAACCAATGCTAGTTTCGCTGAATTGCGACGATAAAAGATTTTGCTATACGAGAAAGTCTAAATAAACACTTTCTGTAATTGTTATCGTGACGTACGAAGTACTATCTAGCCGTTGTCCTCTTTCCGCCTCCGAACAATATTTAAAGCCAATTTATGTTTTATCGATCCAAGTAGTAGCGATTGGACTCATAAGTATTATTGACCAACCATCCTAATTTAATTAAATTTCTCACACAAAAATATTCGGAAAAAAATTAAAAATATAACCGTCAGCAATTATAATAATTCAGACTTAATATTCAAACACTAACAGGCCAGGCCAAAAATATTGCGTACTGGGAAAAAAGCAACGCTGGTTCGGAGGACCACTCACATATCAAGTGCGAAGTTTTGGAGGACCGGCAGCATTTAAAACCTTAAATTCAGCACCTTTCTCCACTTTTCTGCAGCTAGAAGTATTAGCCAAAACCACCATAAGAGGTATGAGAATAGGATTTGCAATCAGAGTTATCTTCGAGAGTTTTAGTTTCGAACGTGACAAGACTCCTGAGTCCTATACCAGCCTTTTCATGGTCGGATTCACTGCACTAAATTTGAAGGTAAAACACTGCTCTGCAGAAGCGTACAAATTGGCTCCTTGTTGAAGCACACAATTGCTTATTATCCTACGACTTTACCTTCAGGCGGAAGCAAGCGACCAAAGCCAATGCCGTGGACGCTCTGTATATCTAGACGAGAGCGTATAACTGGTCAAAGCTTAACATTCGACTGGCATGATGAAACTAACGCAACGAAGCGACGTAAACAAGACTAACAGTCTTAACAACGAAGCAGAATACGGAATACGGTTGAAATGAATACAGATTAACAGGAGAAATATATAGCAGCTTTGACAAATATGTAGAGTGGTTTACATGTCTCATTTGCGGCTGAAGACATTTTTAAAATCAGTTTTATTGGGTTTATATTGCTGGCCACAACTTACACATCCTTTCCAGATGATAATAATTATTTTTTAATTTTATTGTGAGCACTCTATCGCTTCTATAATTTCTCTTATTTCGCAATCCACTTAAATTTCTCTATCCTTGAAATAAAGGTTTACTACTTCAAACACTGTACTTTTGTTAGGACAAATAATTTTTTGAAATTTTATTTTAGTCCTAGAATAATAATAATTTTTTACGACTTTCGTATTGAAAATTTATTTATTCAGTTTCAATAGGGACATGGGTTAATTTTACATCTCTCAATTAAAATGCAATTTGATAGGAAATCATATTATAGTTCCAATCAGTGTCTATTTTCAGTCGTTAATAATTTTTTCTGTAATATTAAAGACCTGAGTGTTTCTTTTGGACGGGAATCGTTCATTCACATGTTTGGATAGTAGTGTTTCCCTATGTATGAGTATATTGAACCTCATTACCATTTAAAATTTACGTGAGAAAAAGCCGCGTCAGCTGCTTTCTAACAGCGTCGGGCTGAGGTCGAGAACTAGTGACGTGCTGGTGTTTTCCTAACCTTGACACGAAATCGCCGCGCCTTGATGATAGAGGCCATTACCTATAAATAGATTCCTCCGCTCCCTGATGGACCATTGCTCGTGACTTCCAAGTCCAGTCTTGTTTGCGCCTGAGGCAGCGTTACGTAACTAAAGGAGGGTGGTAGAAAATGTTCAATCCAGTCACCTCACAATCAGCACGCAGCATGGCGATGCAATTACAGAAAGTGGATACAACATTCTCGTTAACTCTACGCCGCTGAAGAATGGTAACCAGGAGCATCCAGGAGCACTATTTCGATATCTCTTCCTCCGTTATTATGGCGACATCCACCCGTTGTTTCACGTGACCTCCTTATGGACGGTTACATGAGTTCCAAAATATTTATGGAATAGCAAAATGGTTTGAAGTTTTATTTACTGTATTATTTATTGCTTGTAGCACTTGGGTTGGGTACACCAAGGGCTCGTAGGGAAGTCTCTGAGCTATAATTTTAGGGATTGAAATTTATGGGTCAATTATTAAGTCAAAAAAATGATAATGGAACGACAAACTAATGAGCCACATTTTCCCGACGGCTCTAGTAATATATTTCTTGTCTAGAATTGTAAATTATCCAAATTTTACAACATAATTTTCTACTAAGTGTCTGATCCAAAATCTCCAAAGACGCAAGTATATATCACAGATAATATTTACGTGTATTTAGTAACACAGACAAGTAAAAATTCTTGTCGGAAGAGTGTGATCTTTACGTTCCAGCTCCTCTTCCCGTGTTCTTGGAAGTTTGATTTTCCTTTTCTACGAGTTTCCCAGTTCTTCCTCCATCGCAATGCTATAATAATTCAGTCACAACTCCTTAAGTTCTGCGGTGAGGTCTTGAGATACGGCGGTTCCGGCTTCGCAAGGCGCTGGGATAACCGGAGAGCGTTCATTGTGGGACATCCGCCTCCATCCAACCCGCGTAAATTCCGGAGATTTGTGATACATGACAATGGCTGCAGCTGTATGGGCTAGTCTTACGTCACGCCACGAGACGTCGGGACATAAAGCAAGTGTTGCTCAACCACCAGCCGCTTACTGAGTCTCAGTGCAGTTCCTGAAGTGGACAGTTCTCCTCGAGGGAAATGTATATCGTGTTGTAATGTACCAGGGCTCAGAAAGGACCACGGAAATTGACCATTCACCTGGTAACATGCTAAGAAACATTAAATAGACGCTTTGGAGATCCACAATCTCAGGGAAATACTTTAGTTGCTTGGTCCGAAACAAAACATGGAATGAATGATTAGACGATTTCGTCATAGAAAATATAATGCTGTAGGATAACGTTGGAAATAAAATGACGGAAATAATACACTTTGAATACGGCTCTGAATGGAAACTGATTAGAGTAGCTAAATTAAGAGACAGTTTAATGGTCTTCTAACGTTCCTGAGAACAAGCACAGCGATCAATTTGTAGGTTAATTTTTTTAGTTTGTTATTAACTTTAATTACAGATATAAAATAATGTGATATTTTTCATTGTTAGTAAATGTGAACATGGAGTCTTAACATTTTTTTCCCATCACCGACGCCATATTTACCGGAGGATGATCTATCAAGAAATATTAAAGTGGAAGAAGGTTTCATCAGATGAATACGTAATATTATAAGCACATGATTGATGGACAATCAACTTGATAGCCTTTTCAGAAGCTCTTTGGCTAGTAAATGTGCGTACACAGGTGTGATGGCACGAATGAGTTATTCGTGAGCGTGTCCACGCGAGTTATTCCCAGTGCGTGACTTTGGCACTTAACAGCTGTGATAATCTCCACGAGATGAGAGGCGTCGCTTCCCTGGACATTCCAATCCGTTTCGCCGATTCCTCGGGTCCTTCGAATGTGGTGGGAATATGAGCTGACGCGAGTACGTGAGCTGGATGCGTGCGCGGGTCCACAGAATAAATCCCACGCAATGGGACGGAAAGTACGCAATCAGCGTCAAATAACCGGGAACGACGAAGAGCCTACAGATACGAAATGCGTGGCAGGTACACTCATGTCCCTCAACTTTCCCACATTGGCTGAAAGGACTCCAGAAGCCAGTATCTACTATACGCATAAACCGTCTCATAATTCGATTGATTTGGGATCCCAATCCTCAAGTGCGTATTCAGCTTGTACGGTTGGGGAATAAGTTAGTCACAAATGAATCAGAATCCGAGTTCCTTCTTTGTGAATTTCTTACGCATTTACGATAAAAATATATTATCTTTTGTTAATTAAATGTGGTACACCGAAAAGTGGGGCAGTTTCAATTTAATCAACATATTCAATACTTTACGGTAATGTTAAGCAAACGTTTTGTAGTGGTGAACAGAAACCTGTTCTTGATTGATCACACACGCAGTGTGTCGGTTGTCACTAGTTCTTCGGCAGTACCGTACATGCACGAACCATCGAGACTACTCCTTGTTCAGGGCAACACCTGTCCGTAGGGTCTCGTCTATTAGGACAAACGTCCATCACTACGTTGGCGCACGTATTAAGTGAGCACATGTCTCTCCGCTTAGAAGCACCATTTGTTTCTCCGCCGCTCAACGTAAATCTTTTCCACCAGACTACCGTACGTCACAGAGCAGACAATTACGCTGACTGAAGCGAAGTCTGGTGCAATTAGGTTCAATGCTCCCAGTGAATCTGCCTGTCAGATCTACTTTCCGTTAACCAACACCATTCCCACGACCTCTTGACTGTGTTTAGTATTCTATATTGAACACAAGTCTACGCATTTTATTGTATTTAGATGCAGCTAAGTTGACGATACAGTGTCAAATGTTCAACTTTAATGCATTTCTTCCTCATATTTGACGAATTTTTAATATTAATTAATAATTTAAAAACAGTACAGTGAGGTGGAATATTAGTAATAGGTTAGTGCAAATTTAATTAATGTTGGAGATATCAAAAAATATTTTGGTAGACTTATTCATTTTAATAATAACCTTAATATGATACGACGTCACTTCTACCTGGAGCTATACCAATCGTACATCCACCCAGACTTCGAGAAAATACCAAGAATTAACTGCAAGCGAATAACTTACGCCATCACTATAACCTCAACAAATAATTTTAATGAAATAACTGATACATTTTTTAAAAATTGTGGCGTCTGATTTAGTCTCTCCCATTGCCAGAGTTCTTCTTAAATTTCACCACTGAATCGTATAAAATTTAATTAGGTTATAAACGTTAGTTTCGTTTCCTTATTGAATTGAATGCAATATAGTACTGAAAGAATTTAATAATTACATATTAAAATCAATGCTATAGGATATAATAAATTAATGTAAATTCAACGCTGTTATTTATTACATGACTTATGGAATAAAGAAAATAATGCATCTAAACTGCACCTCGCTGAGAATCTTCCTTTAAGAGACGTTAGAAACTAAAAGGCAAAACTGTTTTCTCCTTTGTTTTACGCTGGATAACGAAGGGTTTTCTTGTTGAGGAATGGTCAACAACTTGGTCCAAAATTAATAAACCCAGTAACTTGTCAAAAAAATTTTAATAAAATGATTTTTTTTGGATCCTATTCAGGTGCAAATATAAAAAAATGATAAGTCTGAATATAATATTTTAATATTGATTAATAATTTAAAAACAGTGCAATGAGGTGGAATATTAGTAATAGGTTAGTGCAAATTTAGTTAATGTTGGCGAAAAGGATTTTTCTTTATCCACCTATAGCAGCCTAAATTCATTTACGATTCAATTTAAGTCAGATAAATATAACTACTAAATGAAGAAGTCATTGAGATTGTGTTGGACTGATTATCCCTAAATTGAAGAAGACTAGAACTTGTATAGGAAAATTATAAATAATATATATGAGTAATTGGCGGTTTAGAGTTGTAAGTTACTTGTTTGCCCACGTTGACTGCACAGTAAGTCATTTAATAAAAGTAAATCTGTGCAGGTGTGATTATCTCCTGGTCGTCACGTGACAACAGTTAGCCCTGGAACAGTCTCGCTGTACGAGAGACTGTTCGAAGTGCAATAGTTTTTAAAGTCGCTCCGCTAATGGCGAAACCTTGTAACGGACGGGGCAATAATTGTTTCTCTAGAGGTCAATGACGGTCAGGAATGCTAGATGCAGTAAATACCTCGTCATCTTCGCGCAAACTCGTCAGACCTGTGTGGTCTCGAGTAATTAACGACCATGTCAACTCATTCTCCTCGGACTGCAGCTGCCCGGCAATTATTAAGTGCACCGTGCACAACACCTACCTAAAGGTAGATCACTTCATACGGCAAAGTAATCATGGATATTATTGTCCCCCACTAAGTGCATTCTCCTATACGATCATAGAAAATATGTCTATTAAAGTAAGTGGTCGAGGAAAATAAAACACACAAAAAATGGAATGCCTGAGAGGGGAAGACACAAATGTATAAATATTTTGCTCCATGGTGAAATTAAGAAGACCCATCTTTGAAATCACACGTGGGAAATCTGAATTTACTTCCTTATAGAATCGGACAAAGGTTTTTTTAAGTGTACCTAACTTCGGTTCCCGACATATATATCTGATGAATTATTTATCATAACACACACATTTTGAAAATTTTATCCCTATTTATTCTCATTATAAAAAAACGTTTACCCCGTAAAAAATTCCTCAATTTTAAAACAAGCCAGAAGCAAGGATTGGAATTAGAATTCCTTAAGGATAATTCCCTTTGTCTCATTGGTGGTCCCAGAACAATTTAAAGTGTATGAAATTTCAAGAAATGTTATCGAGAAACATTTCTACAAAGAACGTCTCTTCCGTTTAAATCAAATTCTGAAGTGGAAATGCTATAAGGAAGTGGTGAATTCACCGATCAAAGACCAAAGTGTATGAAAGTAAAAATTCCATTTTCTTAATAAATCTCGTGACTCTGCTGTTTGGATTTTAATTTTACCCACCACATCGGCACTTTTATGTATCGGAATGCTACAAAATAATGTTACTGCTTATATATATATATATTTTAAGATGGAATAAAATGTCGTATTCTCTATTTAAGAAACCTTTCCTTACGGAATAAAAGCTACTAGTTTTGTAAAAAAAAATATAATTAGGATTGCGTGTGATATTTCCTTAAGTAACTGATGTAAAAATATTACAATTTCAGTAGAATAAATGAATGATTCCACATCCTTGAAGCCCAGATTCTTGACAGTCTCTACTACGCTATAGATAAAAATAATAAATTGTCATGGGTCATAATATTATTGACAAATTTCTCAGAGAAAGTATATTAGTCAACTAAAAAATTTTTTTAGAGAATTACGATGTTTCGTCCACAATTATGGAACAAATCAGATAATATTTAGATAAACAAAATTTATACAATAAATTGAACCTATAAAATTTAAAATAACATAGTTAAATAAATTATTTCGAAATCTCACGAATAAGTCTGAATAAAATTGTAAAAAGTTTTTTTTTTCATAAAATACAGGTTTTAACTATGTTATTATAAATTTTACAAGTTTAATTATTGAGGCCTGTTACCTGACGAAGTCCCAAAATTGTGAAAGAAACCTCGTAATATTATAATTATTTTTCGTTGATTCAGAATACTATTTATACATTACAAAAAGTATCTCATTTACTAGAACAACAATGACATTTGGTCGTCTTCTGAGACCTTATTAGGCATAATAATTATGTATATAATTATTTCTTCTATTAATAATTTTGATAAAAGTAAAATTAAGAGGCAAGGACTACTTATTATTTTTTGTTATGGTTTAATACTTTTTTTTGACAAATTGGCCTTTTTTCTATTTATTTATTAAATTTTAATTTTCCGATAAACTTAAATTTTCATTTAAATTAATCGAATAAAATGAGTGTGTTTATGGATGGACTGTAATGGCCAGGTAAAGGGAAATTTATTCTCATACAATAATTTAAATGTGCATTAGCATACTGGGAATTTCTAAATAAAAGTGTAAATGTAATGCGGGACTCGTCGCGTTTATTAAAATGCAAGCAGAATTATCAAAGGATTTGCAGGTGCAGTTTAGGATGGCGAACCGCCTGTAATGAGGCTAGGAAGCTTTTGAAGGAATTACAAATATTTATATGATTACACTTGTATTTATAACAGTCGAAAATATTTTTTTAATACTTAAACTGAATTGAGTTCGAGATCATACAGCGCCGCGGAATCTGACAGAATAGTAATGTTGGAGACCATTTCCTGCAAGCGGATCATTATCGCTGTTAAGGTAGAATGATGAGAGGCCTCTTCCAATTTCATGGCGTTTTGAAAGTTGAGGGCGATCCGAGATGGGGGTAGGCGTTTCCGCGAGTACTTTAATTGCGCGAAAATTGGGTGAGATAAGGTAAATTGCCTCCGCTTTCGCAGCTCTGTGGGGAGATGACACCGCGATATGGCGCCGAGGTCTTCCACGCCTATAGAAAGTTCACAAACTTCACGTCGGTCGCGTGATTTAAGAGCCTCTGACTGCTGAAAGGAGAAAGCAGTACGCTACTAACTGCGAGATACAATCTCACCATTATACCTCTCCTCCTTAAAATAATCCAAAAACGTTACTTCCGACCGATACGGTTAACGCCTAGTTTTACCATCTTTAATGGCTCACGGTACTTCTTGAAGAATACATTAGAAGAAACCGTGGATTTAATTTTAATCGAATGGAGATCGCTTTAATTCCAACATCATATGTCATTTTATGCTTAAAGCATGAAGGGAAATTTACAAATCTATCAATAACTGTCAGAAACGGCTTCAAATTTGTCCCAACACTGTCCTTTCCGAATCAA
This sequence comes from Zhengitettix transpicula, assembly GCA_037074705.1. NCBI lineage: Eukaryota > Metazoa > Arthropoda > Insecta > Orthoptera > Tetrigidae > Zhengitettix > Zhengitettix transpicula. Next base: position 51,291,391 of record CM073594.1, read on the forward strand.
GAATATTAAACTGCTTCTTTAACACCCTGTGTTTAATCTTAAGCTTTATTATATGAGTTGGTCAGATGATGGAAACTTGAGAACTGATCTCATGTGTACAGGATTTTTTTCCCCACCTCCCCCTTTTGAGACGACCACCCACTCGCCACCCCTTGAGCGCAGGTCACGCGCCACGTTAAGATGCGCCAGGGTCTTCACGCTTTACGAGACAACACCTGCTTTATGGCATTCCTGTTGCCAGCTCGTATTTCAGGAGGCCGGTTCCCACAGTTCCGAAACTACCTCCGAAGACACCTTCGTCGGCCTTCCCCCCTCCCCCCGCTTATTTTTTTTAAAAAATTTAATTTCTGTTTCTTCACTGTAATAATACCAACAATTTTGTAATTTTATGGGTGTCGAAAATGAAAGACGAAACATTAAACCCAAGTAGAACCATTACAAGATATTCCTCTGTGTATTGGGACGTAAATCATAGTTTATGCATTGAAATTGGCTTTTATCATTCAACTTTTTGAGCGAAGATGAGATTTTTAGTGCTTGAAACTATAAAACGGGGTTTTATTAACTGTATCTTGTAACGATGGACGTTAATGACATGTAACTTTCTTATTTTAAAATTTAATTGCAAATTTTTAACATTATACTATTACTTTTTCGTGTTTATTATTGATTAATTAAATTTACTACGCATACGATTGCATTCATGGTATTGTGTATAGATAAAGTCACAAAACTGTGGGACAATCATCGTAAATTTTTAGTTATTTTTGTTTTAATTGAATAATTCGTTTCTTTCTGTCAAATTGACAGTTTTTATGTTTTTCTTTATTAAAATAAAATTGTTAGATACACTTAAATATTAAATATAGAAAAATTGTAAAAGTCGATCCAAGAGCGACGTACACCAGAAATCGTGAGGACTTTTTTATACGAATATTCAGCTTGAACGAATAAAATTACTGAAAAATATCATAAATTGAATAAAAATATTTATGTGAATCTTTGATACTATAATTTGAGTAATTTAGAAAGTTTTTTTTATTAGTCCTTATTTACAGTCGCATCATCCATTAAGGTCATGAGCGACTAGAACGTTTTTAATTACGTATGAAGCTTCATTTCGAGTTAGGCAATACCGTGAGTCCCTAACGTGCACATGCTCTACTCTTCTTCTTTTTTGATTAATATATTCACCAGTTCCCCGTGGTATAGAAAACATTACGGTTCACGTTCAAAAAATCGCAGTTACAAAAATCGAGACACCCTTTTTAAGCTGACGAGTCATTATTTATTCTCTAATAAATTATAAATAGTTTCCCACACTATTGAGTGGGGAAAGCGGTTGGACGTGTTTTTCCAACGTTAAAAAGAGGGAAAGAAGGTTTCTGTCCTTGGTGAGAATGACATTGAAATACGTTCAGAAGAAAAAATAAGAAATGAATTTACGGTTATCGTCATCAGGATGATAAAATTCGTCACATATATTTTATTAAATCAAGCCTATATTATAACTAATAAAATACATTATTGTTAAATTTAATGTAAAGTCGACAATTATTCGAATATTTGCTGAATTGGTATGAGGCAACTTTTGGGTTTCAAAAAGGAATCCAGACGTTAATTCTGTGGTGTCTGAGTCTTATGTTTGTTCTATGTCTGAATTAATGGAAAAAACAGAATCATTAGTGGTTATTAAAAATACGTTATACGAAAATTTGTTTTAAACCATCTGTCCACGCGTTTAAATTTGTGTAGAATTTAACGAAAATACATACATACAAACTTACATCCTTTTTTATTATAAATATAATTTATTTCCGGCAGCTCCCATCCTACTAATTTTTTTCGTATCACGTATTACGATATATTAGGATCATAGCTGGTGAACATTTCCTCCAAGAAATTTTGAAATATTATTTTTATGTTCCATGTAAATAATCTATATTCAATAATTACGGTGAAAAATCGCGCACTAAACAATATTATTTTAAAGTTGGATAATCTTTGTCATTCAACGTCATTAATTTCGTTCCGAAGGTTGACAAGTTTGTAATGAATTAAATATGTAATGAGGAATTATCCGATACAGAGACTAGCACTAAAATATTAACAAAAATGTGGATGTGATTTTAAAAATTTGGACTCGATATTATCGTTAAGGTGATAATTATATTAAGAGTTAAGGATTGATTGAGACGGAGAAGGCTTTGTAAACCAGTTTTTAGCGGACAGTAGACGGTCATAATAGTAAACGGATAAATTACGCCTTAATTAATATAGTTGATTACTCTATTGTTGGCTTGAGAAACTATTAAGGATGAAGACATTTAAATATAAAAGACACTTCTATAAATTTCTCCGACAGACATTACAAATAATTTCTTCCTCTGGTAGAATCGTTAATTATTTTTTAAATAAATAAATATATATATATATATATATAAAGTTTACAATTTGACGTAAGGTATTAGTAATAAATGTAAATTAAATTGAATATTTGTATTAAGCGGAAACATGGACAAGTCATTCAACATGACAGTAGTTTTGCCTTCCTCTCGTGAAGTAAATGAATTACAACATTCCGATATCGTCTTGGATTCAGACAGCCTCATTCAGTGGAAATCAGGCCTATTTGTAATTCATACGATGCTATTTATTATTCGTGACGCATATCAGTGTACGGCAATGAATTTCGGATAGTTCTATACAATTTTTATGGGATGGATACAGCCTTTATTGCAGTATTTATGGAGGCATAGTGGAGAAAACTTGTTTATTCGTTTGTAATGGTGTTAGTCTTGTTCCGTATTGGCTGACCTCAGATGGAGTGACGAATGTGTCTACCAGTGTATCTAGGAGACATCTGTGACCTAGAAAGCCTGCAATGGTAACAGAAAAGGAAGTAGCCGACGACTGGTAATGAGCAACAATGCACCCAGCCCTGCAGAACGTATTCTACTAATTACAAAGACGCTGAACAAATGAGGAATTCATTAAAAATTTTAATAAAAAAGTATAAATACTAAAGTTAAGGCAAAAGAACGAATAAAACTGACAATTTAGAGTGTTGAAAATAACCAGAAAAGATAGGTGTAATAAAAATAAATAATAACACCCTAATCAGAATTAGGATGTGAAAGAGTCATATTCGCAGTAGAATACTAAAATAACTAATTTAGCTGATTTCTTGTCAATCAACTAAAATTAAAAATTAATGGGGTTCAATGTTTGAATGTCATGAAAACATAGAAAAGGCAATTATGAACAAGACTGGCGGTCAATAGGAGATATTCGTGTCTAATAAAACATGTGAGTGAAAATACGGTAGAAGTATGTTAACATAACTACGTTTGTGATGATTTCACCGTCACCTCCTTTTCGGAGTTTAATTTCAGATACCTACTGCTGAATCTGTCGTTATTGTCTCTGTGGTGGACGAATATTGCTGCTATGGATAGCGTCGGAAAAATATCTTTTCGATACAATGAATCCACCTTCACGGAGAGCTAACGCGGCACCCGTCTTACCCATATTTTTCGCAAAACCTGTCGATTTTTAAACACATTTTTTTATTTCCAGAACCATCGTGTATGAGTCTATGGCAGTGCAAATTCGTGTACGTATCATATCGTGACGGCTATCAAACTATCATTTTGAGTTTGTCAACTGTACTGTGTCGTTCTTGACTCTTGTGTTTTTTTAGCACCTGAAGAAAGGATCAAAGTTTGCAGAAACGTTGTGCAGTACTTATATCACCACTTATTTTTATCTGTATTGGGCTATTTATCTTAGTATTAATTTTAAAACCAGAGGTATTATGTTTTCATTTCAGTAGAAGTACTTCACTTTACAACACTTTGCGCACAATGAAAGGTTTCATTTCTTAATATTGTGATCTTCAAGTGTTTTTTAAGAGAGCATTAGCTATTTTACAATTTTACGCATGCCAGAAATACACAAAATATGGCTGCAAAACTTTTTAACATCAGCAAAGTTTTACGCCAAAATTAATTTATGATGGTTTGAGGTCTTTCCTGGTGAATTGAATGAATGAAATTTATCTCGGGTTTCCAACAGAGGACGTTTCGACCAGTACCGTCGTTTTTCTCTGACTGAAGAAATTTATTCATAAAATAAATGGTTTGAATTTTCAATTCGAATAGAAACAAAGAAAAGGAATAATAAGGAAGTATAATTGTATTTGAATGTTTCCTGTTTTGCTGAAAAATTGCCAGGAAGAATGGATGTCGGCGAAAGTAGCAGACGTTTCTAAGTTAAAGAAATTTATGGTTTATTTCTTGAGAAGGTTGATAATTGAATGTTGCAACTGTTAGAAATACTCGGCTCCAAATAGATCCATAGTGGCCAGAGAATAATTAGAGCTTCCAGAATTAAAAGGGAAAAAAATTGTGTACATTTTTAGTCGATAAAGGTCGAGAGACATTAAGAAAATGCGATCTTGGATTAATATTTATTTTGGATCCCCGAAAGATGAAGGATGTAAGGCAACATTCCGAATGGTGGACTTGTCCGAAGCTGTTGATGATGTATCTGTTAGACGACGCCATTGGTACAGCCTCTTTTCTCATCCGAAGGCCGATTCCCACCCAGTTGGGCCAGAAGCTGAGCACGGTTGGCTGGACCAAGTCAGTTTGGGGAAGCGCCGCCTTACGTTGTAAGGCACGCGTGAAACATATTAGAGGAGACCGTTAGATGTAATCTGGTAATGGAACATTTGGAATGCTCCCAATTTTCCCCTCTTTCGATCTCGCTTGGAATTTCTAGTTGATCTCCGGTCAACCTTGTGAACGAAACCTGTAATGCAGATTATAATTACAGCCTATTTTTTTTTGCTTTATTTCTTTCTACGTATTCGATTTCAGAGTAACGTCCTACCGACTTAACTCACTGTCTCCAGGGAAAATTTATAACCATGTGACAAAAAAAGTGACCATTCTGAAGATTATGTGAACTGATCTTGAAATGAGATTGAATGTAAGAACGTTCTAATAACTGTTTACTGATTGAAAAATATCGATCCATATCTTTTATTAACATCTATTACTAGACACAGAACATAACCATGCAAATGTGCAGTAATTTGTGATCATGATCTGGCACACTTGGTGACATCACGATTCATGATCGAGATATATTTTTCAGTAAAAGAAAATTGTTTTGTAATAGTTGTGACAGAAAGTATCACCATAATGTTTGTTCACAACTAAGGAACTTTTTTTTGGAAATACATATTACTGGTTAGATATAGGCACTTATGACTTAATTCTCTGAAAAAAAATAGGAAGTGTAGCGACAGCAAATTTATTTTTCCTGGAATTTATTACTGATACTGATAAATTTTCCAACAAACATTAAACACAATTTTCTGTCCCAAGAATAACAAACAGAGCCAGGGAATACTGTAACTTGAACAAATTTAATTATTAATGTTTTACAATATGATAATTCGTGTAATATTAAAGTAAATTGTGTGTAATTGCAACACTTTCAACGGATTTTAAACGAAACTGTCTATTATAATGTTACCGAAGAATAGAATAATTTCCCAGAAGAAACAAAGCCTCGTTGAAGTGGAATCAGTTATTTTTTAAGCGGTGTTAAATTTGTAATTAGTACTTGCGCTATGATACAAAATTTACATAAGCCTCAAAGTGTAATGAGATATTGTAACAAAATAATTTATTTTATTAGTAAAAGTAACAGACTAAACTTAAATTAATGCTGAATTTTTTGTGATTACAAAATTATTATGTTTATTATTATATATATAAATCATTAAAAGATCACTAATTGGTCATGCTAAATATTTACACAGTTTTTAAATTTTTCATAAATATTTCGACTTTCATATTTAAATTTAATTTGAACCCAGTAAATTTCGCAGATAACATCTAGAAATTAAAATTTAACCAAATTATTAACCGTTACAAATTTTAACTACGTTACTGTTTAATGTTTTATTCGACTAGTAAAGAAGATCACTGAGCGTTACCCGCGCAGAACGACCAGTGGCACAGAACGTGGCCAACGACGGATAGGATAAACGTATATGAATCAAACTGCTTGAGAGTAATCCACCACATGTCTGTTTTAGCCTACTTATGCCTGGACTATCATTTAAGGCACCTACGTATACATAATCCTGGAAAATCGTAAAGAAAGTTGTATTAGGTATTTTCTGTGTGTAACGCAGCATTTCCGACTCCATGCTTCGACTATATTTGGGAGTTAGCTGATCGATCAAAAAGTAACAGCGAACAACCAAAGATCTGGGACCCCGTTAAATACACCCCTAATCAAAATCAGACATATTCTTGTACTAAAAATAAAACATTAAATCCGGAAGTATTACATTCATAAAACTGCTGCTATTTTAATTGAACTCGTAGTCTCCGTTTCAAGACTGGACAGTTTATCAATGTTTCTACTGCCCAAATGTTTGTATGTCTTTCCATTTTTATATTCCTACACAAATATTTGGAATCCCGGCACCGTAAACTGAAATAAGCTACATTAACAGTTAAATCAGGTCTTTTGTTAATAATCTATAAGTAATACTAACAAAATAGGAATTTTTTATATCGTTTGCAGATATTCCGGGACGATTTTCCGAGTATAATAAAGACGAGGGAAAATGAAGGCATCAGACATGTTTCGCTTGATGTAGATACATCTGGGCGGAGTTTCTTTCAACTCTCGGTTTTTGGGTGATGGAGCCGTTTAAAGATCCAATTAAGAGTGTCACTGATTGGGTCGCAGTGTCGACAAGGGCTGGAGGCCGATTCCTTATTTATCAGCCAACGCCGCCGCCCTGGTGTGGCTTTTAATTAGTCTAACCGGCTTGATCTCAGTGTTGTTTATGGATCCGTCCAAGATCACCCGAACCTTGTCCCTACACCACAACGCCGTGTTACTAAGGCAAGTCTTCTTAAGTGGAAAGTCGAAAATGCTGGTCGCCCGTGACGAACACCAACCCTCCTACAACTGAATAAAAAAAACCAAGCCGAATACGAGCTCCATCTACTAATCTGATAGGACATTTAAACAGGAAAATAATAAATACTTGAAATATGATTTCTATTTTTTTTCCAAATCTAAGATACTAATTCAATGAAAATGTAATAAGTAAGGGGTGAAAACCCAAATTTTATTTCACGTCAGCGTTTCTCTTAACCTTTTTTCCACTCAAACAGCCACACTATTTTTGAATCTTGTCATCCTTATGATATATTGAGCTATTTTTTTTATTAGTTCCTGTGGGTTACATTCGCATGGTTTACAAGAAACGTATTGTGGAATTTAATGAAAGTGACTGAGCTTCAATATGATTTTTTTTTCTGTCCAGTCTCACATTCCAGCTTCATATTTAATATGCACACACGATTTCTTGTTATCGTCTCAAATTTTAATTATATTGTTCTTATATAGGACTATATTTTAATTTTTAATTATATGAAAAACCCAGTTATGGCTGTCAAATTATGCCAAATATAATAATAAAAATGTATGATAAAAATACGTAAGAAAGTTTTGCTTTGTTTTGATTGGATCTAATTTTCCCCTTTATTTTTAAGCTTAATTTATGCCAATACAATTTTTAAACGTTAATAGAATCATAACAATGAGATCTGAATCACAGTTTATCCGTAGACTGGATGGATACTTTGTACCGTGACAAAATCACGTCTAAACCAACGCCATGGTCACATATTCCACAAATAAACTGCGGTATTTTTTTTTTAAAGAAAAACTTGTCTCATTGCAAAATGATCTCTCCTTTCCTTTGCTGAATAACTTGCGGTTGTTGTTGGAGTTTCTCGCTTCGGCGGCGTATAAATTGTAGCCAGTGGTGACGATTTCCTCAGTTTCAGTCGTATAACATTTTAAAATTCTTTAACTTTCAACTTGAACTGTTTGCAACACTTTTTCCCGCATCGCTATTTTTCGGATCAGATTCATACTTCTTTAACCTATTTTTTTTAAAATACTTTGGATCTGTCAAATCGTAATTTAACATTTCGGCCTTCAAAATCAAATTTATACACCATGGGGAATACAAGGAGTATTTCTGCGGTTCTGTAGCACCATATTTTTCCCAAACCAACCAGAAAAAATTGTTTTTATATAGGGCAATATTTTAATTTTTTTATTTCGTACGCATTTCGTACCAAAAAACATTTCAGGTCAACTCGTGAAAACTTCAGCGGTGAAACAAACAGGACCATAAAAGTTCTCCACTACGCAGCTGCAGCCGACATGAATTTATATTCGCTGAATTTTAAGCTATATTTTCATGAGAGTAACTTTATCAGTCTGGGAAATTTCCCAGTAGAAATGTAGGACTTACATTTCGATTTCGATGTAACTGCGTTAGGCGTAAGAGTTATGTCATAATTTAAACTTTCCTGTTGTACAAGTTTCATGGCAGTTTGACATATTTGGCAAAATAATTCTTTTTTATTCTACGAGCATTACAACAAAAACGAATAAAAGTAAGAAGAAGAAAAAAGAGAAACTCGGCTATCTGGTGGTGGTTTGCATTCCGCTAGCTGCATATTTGGAAGTGAGCGACGACTTTATTACGACCCAGTAAAGGAAGATCATAAATTTCAATCAGAATAAATATTATATGGATATGTGAGTGAGTGTGTGGACGCTCCAGCCGAATCCAGGCATCTGGGATAACCGGTTACAGGACTGGTCGTATTCACTTCAAGAAATGGGCACACTTCATACCAGCTCGGAAATGGTTGCAATTTATTTTATAAGTGTTAGAATTGGGCTTCAACGGTAATATTTGTCTCTTGACGATCACATGAACGCTATAATGGAAACACGTTTCCTATAATTTTAACTAATTTCTAATTCTACTTTTTAATAAAATTATCATCTGAAGACAAACTAATTTAGTCCATAAATTCTTCAAATTTGAGAGCATCGTTTCTGTGTGTGCGAGCTATATGATCGGTAATGACGTTATTTTCAGTGTTACAACGAAAGTAAAAACAGAATTAGTTACGTATAAAAATTGTGTCTTCTTTGGAATGGTTCGCGTGACCTATATTACCATTCGACAACGCACGAAGAAATATGGACTTTGCGAAGAGAACGCGAATTGTTCCATAATGAGGATTAGGAAAAAATGCAGTGTCGTCTCTTTTTTCTTTTTGAGCAGTGTTAACTGTGAATCTAGGATATTTGACTCGTTAATGCCAGCACTGTACTTCTTACTTTCTTGTTTCGCAAAATGTAATATTTCCTTCCTTGTATCACATGCAAATCATCATATACATTATTATTATTGTGAATTCAAAACACACGAAAGTGCCATCTAGAGATTTTTATTTCCATCTAACCATTCCCTACAAATTATAAAGATTGGTTGTCAGACTTCGGCCAACTTCGTCAAACATCGGTCAACTTCGGATGCACCTTCAAATAATACAGTGCAGTTAATTTAATTCAATATATTACTTGATAGGAATATTATTTTTTAATACTTAATTGTATACTTTTTAATTAATTTACTTTTTTGTTGTCATGAATCATCAGGACATCGAAAGGATTACAACCTCTTAAAATAAATAACTTTGGTTGTGAAAGGCAGCCGGACCAAATTAATGAATTTTCAATTAAATATTTGAGGAAATAACGTCTAGATGAACGATCTTTTGGGTTGCGAGCAAATTTTAAAAGGTTTACCGCTGTTAAACCGAGGAACAACTAAATATTATTGAGCATGTACGAAGTAAAAAATTGGAAGTTGAAGCATATGTTCCCTGAAATTGCTTCGTAAGGTCTCTGAATTCACTTGTTACAATTTACTAATCTCACCTAAGGACTTAAACAACCAGAATATAGGAGTGTTAGCTACCAGTATACGGACGCCGGCATCGTCAGTGGCGGATTACTAAACTCTCTTTAATGCTGTTACTTGTCATGTACCAGCTTCATGAGAGATAAGCATAAATTGTTACACAGTGTTTGGTGCACAAGCATGCGGAAAAGCACCAAGTAGGCAAAGTTTCTAAGAGGACGGCATACTTCACTTTATTGCTTTGCGAGGAGTGAATCACAGATGGAAATAGCCGTTGATGTATAACTCGGTTTACCTTGCGCGAGAGAACTGGTCGTCGAGTTTCGGGAGTCACTGGCGCTGTCATCATCAGGGTCGCCGCCGACCAATGTTTTGACAGGCTGAATGGCCCCGTCTGTAAACTTAACACCTGTATCTAATCTAATAACGGCGAGGGACCAAAGTGACGTGGAAAGGTCTTCAGAAATATTTTCGTTTGTAGTCTTGAATTAATTGACGAAGAGTGAACGTCGAAATCCCTGTTACATATATTGTTAGATATAAAGCTTGACTAGTTACGTTTTCCGGACAATCTGTAAATGTTTAAAAGTTTCAGTCCGAAAGAATGGAACATTAATGTTTGGTTGTCGACCACAGTCGCTGACAATCGCCAGATAATTAATCCTTTGTTGTTTAAGTAAGACAACGATAAACGGATGCCCTCATGAGACAGTTTCCAAGGCTTTGTAGAAGTGCCTGCGGTAACAACTGGACCATGTCCTCCATTACCAGGGGGGAGAAGGTAGTTAGTTGTTGGCATGATGTAGATGTGGTGGGCGACAGCGCCACGCGCCGCCTAGTGGATTGCATTCCGGTAGCAGGGCGACACGCCTCCATTTGCATGACCATTGTTACATTCAAATCAAATCCGGGACAAGTCGCAGGCCAAGCGCCCCGCATCGGGCAGTTCCGGCAATCTGAACACTTGAAGAATCACATCAACAACGGATTTAGCTACTCACGAGGTCATCAAGACAGTTGACAAGATCACGTCGAATTCGTCACAGTCTTAATACACTTCCCAAAACACTTCGGCACAGGTTCGGTCAGTAAGTTCTCGAAACATTGGGCCCAATCGAGAAATGCCATTAATCTAATTAACCGTGGATCCATCGTCAATACCTGATGATAAAAAGTATACTTCTCATTTATAAGAAAATCAACTTGATACATCAGGACAACAGGTTGATCAAAAGATCCCAATTTTCTAAATAATAAATCAGAATTTTCCTGGTCCTTCAATAAATGAGATAATACCAAGTGGCTGTAAGCCCCTTTACCATTTGCTGTACACCATAATTTTGACCTTTATATATATATATATATATATATATATATATATATATATATAAATTAACACGCTTTCTGGCGTGTTAGAATATTTTAAATGAGTAAGCTTACGACCTAATATCTTACAGTGGTGATATATTTAATAATTATCATGTAGTAAATAAAATAGACAATTTTTTTCCTTTGAAATTGGCTGATTTGTTTATTTATTTAATAATTATCATAGCCGTTCATATATAGATGTAAAAATACTAACTATCTGTGAAACTAGATATTAAAATTTACAAACATTATATTAGACTGTTTGTGGTTATTTCAGTCCCTAATATGAATAAGTTTGTGTTAGATAAGTGGATAATTAGCTTCTCTAAGATTCCCAAATTTAAACGATGGACTTCACGAGCTCAGAGCGTCATCCTGAAAGCATCACCTAGCAACTGAAAAATAAACAAAGGAAGTGCGTGTCGTAAATAAAGAAGATTCACGGCTGATTATTTTGGGTGTTCTGTGTATTACAATATACTCTATGGGTATTTTTGTTAGGCACGTTAAATTTCGTTGTTTTTTTAGAAGAAAATTATGAATTGAGGCCGCCGTTATTGGAGTTTCACTACTGTGCTTAAGAAAATAAACAATAACGTAGAAATGTTTATCATGCCATACGTGTACGTGAGATTTGGACAATTATACCAAATATTATTTGGTCAAACTACAAGGCACGCCGTTACAGAAAGTGTACAATATAACTCCGATAGTTAATGTTCCGTTGAGTAATATTCCTTAAAATATCATCAATAAATCGGTCCAAAGAAACGAACGACGACAGTAAACACTACGGAACGAACAAATAACATTAATGTAAGATTATTAATAATGTTCACTCCAAATCACATTCTCACACATATCCAATGTATGTTAATTTATGTCAAATGAGATTTAAATCGTTGTTTCTTTTTGATTCAATAAAGCATAATTATTTGAGTAGTACCCATTTTATGTGGCATACGAGGAGTTTTCAAGGGAACACAGAGGAGTTCAAAGCTATTCCGCCGGGATACTGAAAGCGATTCCTTTGTGAGGCATTGCAGTGGAAATCAACTGCCATTCAGAGGATTATCTGCATTCCGACACAATTTCCAATTGCTTTCGATTGGACGATAAATCGCTTACTTGAGTGTAGAGCTACAACAAAAAAAAAAGGGGCGGATTATCTTCCATGTTTTTGAACCCCCTCCCTTCACTTTTGGAATTCCTTACTCACCTCACCGCCTTTGTTTGTAATTGCTCGTAAACTTTCCACGTAGAGCCTTATTTGTTTTCAATGCCGTTAGAGCCCATTGTTCTTTTGGTTTCTTAATACTAGCGAAGCACAATTACCGTCATGCCCTCCGCAGCTGCTGAAGACCTGTCAGTCTGAGATGTGTCCATAAATTCCCCACAATATCGGAGAACGCAAGGGAGATAAACATTTCTGAAAACAATCAGTTAATGGAGCATTGTCAGCATCGTTGATAACTGTCACCGATCCAGTACGATTTAAAAACTAATGGCACAGTGAAGAATCTGCTGACGGATGTTTGGATCAGGGCCTAGAAAGATCGGTACATTTAGCCTAAAACCGGAAAACTGGACCGTAGTTTCTCTTTCTGATTAATAATAAACAAAATCAGAGGATGAAGCAGTTAAAGGAGCTAAGAAAACCAGAATAAAAATTAATTGTTATATTTATCTGACTTTAATATAAATGAATGAAAACAATCAAATTTGACAGAACTAATTTAGTAACGTCAGAAAATAGTAATTAACATATCATTCCGTCCTCAATCTAAGGACTTCAGCTAGTGTAAAATGGATTTGGAGTCTTATAATTCTAAAAATCCTAATAAAAATTATATTGAACTGAAATGTTTTAGTATATTAAATTAAATTAAATAAATTTTACTTACATTGCCAAATTAATCTAATAATATCAGCCAAACATTGGTGTAATATAAATAAATTTGGAGATAATTAGCCCTAGTTAACCCTTGGCTACCTTTCCCTACCCTTCCGCATCCCCCCTTTCAAATCCCTTCCTATGATATTAAAGGGGAGTTGCCACCATGTGAATTACCCTCATGTAGCCTGTGACCCTAAAAAAAATCAGATAATTTTGTCTTGTTCTTCCATTCACCTTCTAAGGAGTACAATTGGATATTTGTATTAAACACGTGGAGAAATTTCGTTCAAATTTTGTACACATTTTCCTTTCAAACCCAAAACAAACACTGTGGAGGTAAGACACGACTGCCATTCCTAGGGGCGAGGGCGGACGGCGACGGAAAATTTAAAATATTCAAAAAACAACGTCGAATACATCATTTTCTGGGTTAATGAGAATAATAGTGTTTCTCCCGATGTTGTTTGTGTATAATTACAACACCTTCTACATGTAAGGGGACCGTACTTATAGGTTAGGGTGGATTTAAAAATAAAAATTGTTGTGAGAACAGAATCGTCAATTAATCGTATAGTTTGCAGTTTTCCTCGACTACGACAAAAAAAATCTTTTAACAATATACGAATAATATCGCCCTCTTTTCTTATACAATAAACATTTGTGTATCCTGACTCAGAAAATTTAACGAAAGATAAATAAGCGTATAACCCAAAATATGCTCATAAGCATTACATTCCAAACTAATAGAAAGTTTCCACATATATGTTAAGTCCTCAAAATTTAATTTTCACCAAAAATTCACTTTCCCAATTAGCAGAAGCATGACCACGATACCAAAATGTACATACAAGTCGTCATAATACTTAGACTTCACGTACATAAAAAGTGTACGAAAGTCCTCAAGTTTTCGTATGCTCTTCTGTTTTCCTTTTTAGTTATTTTTCATCTCAATAGTTTCTTCAACAGTTTCTTATTTCTTTAACAAACAGTACAACTATCGTATCATTCCCCACAAAAGTTTATGATGATCGAAGTGACTATACTATTTACTAAATATTTATAATGAAAAATTTTAATGTTTCTCCTCTATCTTCTTTCAACCTGACCTGACGTTATCTCATCCAGTAATCTTGTGATTGTCGCCCGAAGTAACAGAGGTGAAATTAGTGGAAGCTCTGAATTTGTGGTTGTGCTTCTGCAAATAATGGGAATAGGAAATTAATAAAATAAAAATCGAATCAAATATTTTAAAAATGTTTTTCCCCAATTTTTATTACGAATTTTTTCGTTCTCCTTTATTTTTAAATCCATTTGATTTTACTATTTTAATTTTTTTCTCATTTAAAAATGTACAATTTCATTTTGTTTATCTGCGTATTTTTTATTTTCATTTGTATACGTTTCTTATATGTATTGGTTTTCGTTGTGTGCGTAGTCATTGTTCTTTATTTGTGTATTTTGTACTTAATTTTTTCTGTTCGTTATCTACGTTTGCAATAAATCTTTGACTTGTCCTATTTCCCCAGCAGTGGACTTCTGGAATCAATAAATAAATGCTAATCAGTAGGGCCACTAGATTTCAGGAGCAGATACGTCCAGTTTCATAGATTTATATTGAGTGCCCTCAAGTCATTTTAGCAGCTGTAATATGCAATCCCGCTTTGGCTGTATTAAATTAAGCTGACGTCTGAGCTATTGTTCTTGTATTAGTTTTGCCCTCACCACCCGCTGTTTGTTCTTCTTCTTTTGCATCGGCTGTATAACTAAGTAACGAAGGGACAGGTTTTTCGTTTCGCTCAACGGGCTTCCTAATACTCAACTGTCGGGGATGAGAAATGTTCTTTCCTCTTGTTAAATTAAATTTGCATATATATAACAATAAAATATCGAAGGCTTCTGAAAGTTAATTTTGTGTACTCTGTGGTTAGATCGTTGATGGATCATGAATGATTTTTCCATGTTTAATGTCTGTTTCCATGTAAGTACCGGTGTTGTTTTATTTACGTCACAGTGTTAACGATACGGCTAAAAATAAAATCGGTATATATAATTTGGTTACGACGGGACCTTTACTTAGAGTGCAGCCGGCTGATGACTCAAGCTTAAAAAAAATCTCAATAATATTTTCATACCATTCTATAATTGCGAAGTTGACAATTGAATGCGATTTCCCCAAGAAATGTATCAGCATTAATAGATCCTGAAGTTACAAACTGAAGAGACGCAGCTGTGGTTTGATCAAAGAACTCAAGTGACGAGTCCAACTGGCCATGCGGTTTCCTGGATGTATGTGACGCTGAAAATGAGATTTCATTCGTATAGGACACGAAATACGTATTAAAAATATTCAATCTATGTTTTGTCAACAATCGTCAGAAATATAATTTTAAAAATATTATTTCTACACTCGACGAGTTTTTTATACCAAATATTTGTGTACTCTGTGATAAGATCGTTGATGGATCATGAATGCTTTTCCATATTTAATGTCTCACATAAATAAAACAACACCGGTACTTACATGGAAACACAATGTTAACGATACGGCTAAAAATAAAATCGGTATATATAATTTGGTTACGACGGGACCTTTACTTGGAGTGCAGCCGGTTGACGAGACAGGACTCAAGCGAAAAAAAATTCTCAATAATATTTTCATATCATTTTATAATTGCGAAGCTGACAATTGAATGCGATTTCCTCAAGAAATGTATCAGCATTAATAGATCCTGAAGTTACAAACTGAAGCGACGCAGCTGTGGCTTGATCAAAGAACTCAAGTGACGAGTCCAACTCGCCATGTATGTGACGGTGAAAATTCGTATAGGACACGAAATACGTATTAAAAAATATTCAATCTATGTTTTGTCTAACAATCGTCAGAAATATAATTTAAAAAATATTATTTCCACACTCGAAGAGTTTTTTATACCAAATATTGATAAATTTTGTATTCGGTTTTCTTACAGATTATTTAGACGAGTATTAAATTTCACATCGGGTAATTTTACGGTTACCTAGACTCGGTGGTTGACAACTGAAGATGTTGAGTGCAGAGCGAAGGGAACTGTTGGCAGCAATGTCGCCACACCCGTCGGCCTTGCAAGAAGTGAGGAAGGAAGCGGCCCTCTTACATCTCAGATAGATGTGTGCACAATCACACAACATGTCCGACGGATAGGTAGAAAGAAAAATAATAGCCCATAAAAGTTTTATAAACGGAACGACAAGCTGCTTCACATGGGAGACTCGATGAATAAAGTTGTAAAAACGTTCATGACCTATGATGATGAAAGTCATGACGTTAAATATATCGTTACTGAAATGCAAGACAATCTGCAAATTAAGTTATCATGCTGGAAGGAAAACAATTGAATTATAGTTAAATAACACCCGGAAAATTTTTGGATCGTCTCTGTCTTATTTTTGGAATTTGATAGTAGAAATTCTAACTTAAACATCAGACGAATTCATGCTATCTTCTCATAGATTCATGTACTGCGATTTTTTTTCGTAAAACTTTTCCCATTATCGTTATTTCTCAATCTCTGTGTTATTAGTTGAAAATTTGATTCCAATTAGAAAAATGTATAATTTTTTTTTCTTAAAAATATGTACGAGAACTAATTGACATATACTAATAGATTCTAACACACAATCGTAGAATATAGGTCAATCGAAAACTACCCGTTGTAAGTAATTTAGTGACGTCAAACACATATTATAATTTTCCCCGTAATTTTAGCAATTTTAATTTCCCTAGCCGTCGTCAGGAAAGAATTTTGAGTCCGGTAAAGTAAAGGTTTAGATCAAAGCTGACGGTATCTCGAATCGTTAGATGATTTTAAAACGTCCAAATAGGGTCTCACGTGTCAAAGAAAATTTATTAAAATATTTAGAGGACGAGTGGTGAAAATAAAATCCATAAGTCGTGCTAGTCGAGTCGAGTACTGCGTTATTAAGATTGGAAAAGTGTGTAGTCACAGCGTGACGAAACATTGACAACTTATTAATAACCATTAAATTAAGATTTAATTAATAGTTATAATTGTCGAATTAAATTGAATTATAAACGGAGAAATAAGGCAAATAAGTTAGAAATAAGTTCTTTTTTTCCATGAAAATATATTTCTGAATTATTGGGCTTAAGTATTTATAATTCAGTTAACTCCGATAAATATAACTATTAAATTTAGCTATAAATGTTAATAATGATACTAATAACTTAAATTGATTTTCAGGAATTTTATCCGCTAAATTTAAATTGTATATTAATATTTCAAAAATGAATTTTAAGTAATGTTCAATAAATTTTCACGTATTATGAATATCATGTTTATAAAATATTTTTAAAACTCCCTTACATCTAAAATTTTTTAATTTGCACCTGAAGACGTTTAAAAAAGGAGCGACACGTTGAGGCAATTTTTATTTTAATAAAATATATTTGGCTGGTTTATTCATTTAGAATAAGAATTTTTTAGGAATATAGTTACTCCTGGTGAAGAATGAGGTCCACAAATTATCGTTCGTTATTTAATTTCATGTGTAAATTCTCAAGTGTCCATAAGAAATAAAGTCCGGTAACAACTTGTTTCAAAGACATTTTATCCTTGTAATGTTCAGTCTATCGCGATGAAAATAATCCTTGGTCTCATTCCATATTCTCAATTAACCCTAAGTCTTCCTATGGACATACTTCTTATCTAATTCTATTACAAATTGGTAATTCCAGTCATTTAATTTTTACCATTATACAACACGACGGTACTATTTTTATATTTGGTGTTTTTTTAAGCGGTATGTATTTAATTATTTATAAGCCACTACATCGTACTTTCAATTTCCTCGATTATTTGATTTCATAGAGATCAGTATAATCCACTGGATTTTGCTGTCTCAAATAATTGACAAAACTAGATGTGGTTAATAAGAGAAGAATTTTGGGGGAAAAAAATTATGTGCTATTTTTTTTTGCCACCTATAAAAGTAAACTTGGGCGATATTACGATTTTAATTTTTTTAATGTTATATTAGTACGTTTTTTTTATATGAACTTTCCCCCCGAGCCTAAGAAGAGCGGTCATCAGCTCTCGTGAGAAAGTATTTGGCCGGTGCCGTATTTCATTCGAGCTCGCTTCGTTATTTACGAGGCATTGTTTTCAAACACACACCTCACACTCGTAGCCAGCTGTCGTGGCTGACAGCCGCCTTTGATGTATCAATCGCCAACATTGGTACTGATAATGCCCGAACATATGTTTCGAAACGTCGCGACAGCAGCAACGTTTATCTGTTCATTACGGCCGAGGCCAGATTGATATCGGTTCTCTTCAGAGAGAGAGATACTCGTCGTCGTAAGCCTTGTAATTTGCACACATTACGGAGACTCGGCAGCTCAGAGGACTCAAGGACTTTGTTTCTCAGTAATAAGCCGCTCCCGAGTCATAAAAATTAAATATAATGGGCGCTGTGCAAACTACGATCCCCCCAAACGTGTAATTTATACTTGCATGGCAGCTGTCGGTCATTCTCCTTCGGGGCCAACTTTCATTCACACAAATACGAATGCATTCCTTGTGGAACGTTGCATGATACAGACATTACAAAATAGCCCTGCCAATTATGTGATGACTTAATTTCACTGGACGACTCTCGTGTGTAAGATGATTAAATGCTATTTTAACCACACATTACTCTTCACATAACAAGATTTATATCATTACGAAGCAGATAATAATGATTTATTATAAGCTCTGTAGGTTATTTTCCCCATTTAATATTTTTTTCTTTGATTCAAATCGTCGTTATTGCGAGCCAGCCTTTTACACGTTCCATTTGCTTTACATTTTGAAGACGTGAAAACTTTTTAAATTTTCCATTTCAGTTCCTTCATTCCGAAAATCATTTGAAAGTCAAAAGCCAACCTGATACATGACCACAGCACGGGTACGACGAGTACGTCACGGTCCAGAGCTCCTCCGGAACAAGCTGCAGTCGTGGCTATCGTCTGCAGACATCACCGCGGCTGTCACTTTAAAAGTCAGATTCCTTATCCAACGACATTCATTTCCCGTCCTGACTTCGATTCCACGCCGTCTTTTCCTAGCGGCTTGTAGCATTGCTGCAATCACAGTTACGAGACTATTGTTATAAAGTCCACATGACAGTCGGCGTTGTCATCCTCACAGCTACCATGACAATTACAATGCAGGACAAGCCCATTAAGTCTGTGCAAAGAAAGACGTCCTACGGGCTAATCCAACATGACATGTGAATCGACAATCACCTCAAAATAATACGAGCTGAATTTTCTCAAAGTTAAGAGTCAATCAATCGAGACCATGCTCCATTGAATTCAGAAAACGTCCACATTGGATACAGTTAATAAAAGATCACTGATTCAACAAAGATTTATAAAATATTCACGGTAGACATATAATGGTGCTGTAACTTCAAAGACGTCAATAGTTGTTATTGTCCTGCTGTTCAATGATTTTTTATTGGACGTCAATATCCACGGTGACGCGACGTCTTGAGAGTTGGTAACCTTGTTTACGTTTCGTTGAAGCATACGTCATCGTTTTGAATGAATTAAACGTCCTACATTCTCCACGTGGTTGCTACTAGACCTGAGTCAACTCCATTTGAGGGTGCCTAATATTTGATTACTGGTACCAGATTCATGACGAAAGAGATTGAGAAAAAAATTATGTCATCTCGGCCAGTTATAGCCAGTGAAAAACCTTGGCTTATGACGATAACTTAGTTCAGAAAAATAACTTTCTTTGGCTGAAATACTACTTAACTATACAGACTGCTTTAATTAGAACGGAAAGTTTTAAAAATTGTTCATTACTAATTTTCTGGAAAGTTTAATCCCATTTCCACCCAATTCTACATCTCTTCTCAATGACCTACATTTTCACTCCATCACAATGGTCTTACAAACGATCCGAGGGTAGAATGTCTTTATACCTGAGTCAACGAAATTAAAACTTTTTTAAAAAAACCATTTCTGCTCACGATTCTTAATAGTTGAAAGTGCAGGGGTGTTTTCACTTGATCTTGGACCGCCAACGTCGTCCGATTATTGGATACAGACGGGAATCTGGTTTCAGATGGACGCTGAGTGCTTCACGAAAAGTTTCGGAAACTGATATGAGAATCACAGTGACGATGAGGTCCTTGAAGATGACACGTGTATGTGGGGACTGGTGATGGCATTCCTGTTCCGACACAAGGCCAGCACCACGACAGCTCGCTTATCCCTCAAACAGGCGAACCGTGTTGCGGGATTATTACCTGCCAAAATTGGCCAATAAACTCCGATCTGCGTGTCACCTTGGCAGATGAGATGTATATTCAGAAGGTGAGCTGCGACTTCAAAGGGACAGGTACTTGGCATCTGCCAAGGCCAACAGCGCCTATTAAGGGCAGCGAAGGTTTCGGTTATTACGACTCCATTCAAGCATGTGTCCAGAAAACCGGTGAATCCAGAAGTCCACATCAGACGGCTGAAAAGGTTTCCATGACTCGCCTCAAACTGCCACATGGCTTGTCATATTTTGGATATATCAAGAATTACTTGATTTTTACCGGTTTGTTGTCTGTACCGATATCTTTTTCCCACTCAAACTTATTTTGGTATTAAATTTCACCTCAGTGGAGTGAAGAGGTGTCCTACTATATTGGTCTGTTATGAGAAAAGCCTGTCAACAGCAAATATTAAAGAAATAAAAATGCCCATACAAGTGGTGCTCGGACTATGGACTATCATTACATTTGGAGGCTTAAAATTTAAATACAAATAGAACTATAATCCTCGTTGATGGGCCTGATATTTGATAATGTGTCAGTTCAACAAAAAGAGCTTAAGATAAGCACTCGACCCAATATAAAATTTTTTCCACGTTTCAGAAAAATATTGCGATACTCCGGTCTATGATCAGTCATTTAAATCATAAAAATATCGATTTATAGTACAATTAGAACTGAATTATCCTGTGAACAGTCATATTTAAACTTTAATCATAAATTGATATTCCATTCTCAGAGTTTAATTTCATAGAATAATTATTTTTTTGCGTTACAAATATTAAAATATCTGAAACGAATACAATCATGATTTTTTATGTATATTAAGGACTCTTTTTAATTATTTAAATTTCAATAAAATAAATACGCCGGAAGTTCCGAAGTTTATGATAATAGATCTCCCACTATTTTATAAATTTTTGTTACGAGAGTGAGGATGTGTGATTTTCATATAAGATATTCTTCCAATTTACACAAAATAAAAACATTAATGATATCAGTATATATTTTTATTTAATTAAATAGTTTTATTTCTTGTCTTAGGAATTGAGAAAGTCTGTTCTAAATCGTCAACCACTCCCTTTTCTTCTAAGTTTAATATTTTTCGTTCGACTTGTCTTTAAATCCTTACTACCGGTGTCCAACAAGTAAGGAGTCTGACCACGTACGCGCGTATGTAATATTAATTTACGTTTCGTCATTGTGAAAGTTCTGCTGCGTTTGGGTGAAATGAAAGAATGTAGGTTAGGAAACAGGTTCGCGTGAATGCTTGATAGATCATGAATAGGAAATAGACTCCTCGGGGCTTCCACGTGGAATAGAAACACACTTACAAAAAATAAATTTTATATTTTTAAACATGAAATAGAGACGTGGGTAAATATAAGATTAAAATATAATTTATTTATTACCAAATAATATACTGTTCTGTTAAATAATTATAGGAAGGTACACTGAAACAGAGAAAGTTTCCTAATTATTCTAGACGGGATTAAATAATTAATGGTCCAGAGCTTGTGAAAATAAAACAGTCGGCTGAATTCACCACTTAATTAATTACTGTGAAAAAAAACAATGAATTTAAAGGATTGACTTTTACTAATTACTTGAGGCTATAAATCAGACAGTGGAACTGTTTAATTTTTTTAAAAAAACTTACATCAGTTTCTAAATTGGGTATCTACGAAACCTGAATCAAGATCTTAAGTAATATTATTTGTTAATTACATACACACACCATAAGGAAATATTATTTGCAAAGTGTTAATTTTTAAATTTATATGTTAATAAAAAATTCGTTTCTATCTTAAATTAGAGACAGTTTTCTGTGATTTAAATTAGTGTACTTTAAATTTGAATTATTATACTTTCGTTTTAGTTGAAGTGTAATATATAAAACGCAATATAGGGCAACTCGTCTAAAGATACGTTTCAAAGGAACAATCTAATTTTTTCATACGTTCACTGAAGTCGCGTGGTAATTCGTGGGCTGATATTTGATAATTAGTATATTTTATATATTTTTTAAATTGAGCTGACATTTTATTTAAATTTACACTGTTTTCTGGTGGTCTTTTATGATGCCCTTTTCCTCACAACTTTGTCTATTATTATTCTTCCACTTCCATTACCCAAATTATTATTTAATATGAAAAAAGTGACCAACCAATCATTTAAATGTTAATTAAATTCAGATAATTATTTTTTATTTGGACCGTCCTTCTTCCGTTTTAAAATGTTACTGATCCAAAGACAATGCAGTTGTCCGTAAGAAATAATTCAAATGATTTACCACTTTCCTTTGAACACTTCAACCTGACTTGTTTATGACCTTGTCTTCGTATTAGTATTAACTATTCTATTACTAAGAAATTATTAATTAATAAAGCAGGCTTTCCCGGTTTATTGATAAAATAAAATATTTTTTGTTTTATGTACTTGGTCAATTTTTTGATTAAAATCCAACTTTTCTTCAACAATCAATGTCACCGCCGTCAGGTAACTTGTGTGCCGAAACAAATGACTCGGAAAATGAACTGGGAAACATTTATTAAATTATTATTGACATTATACTTTCATAAGTTAATGTATGAAAAGGGTCTCATATTTGAATTTAATAGTGCCTGATTTCGTTGCATGAGATTAATCTTATTTACGCAAAATTCAACCTATGTCAAATATAATATTATAAGTTTCTTCATCACACGCAAAAGCTTGTCTTAACGTTAGAAATGATAATATACAACATGAACAAATACCGCGCCTTTTCGCAATAGCGGCATTATTCCGCAGGTGGTCGAGTTTCCCCATTCGGAAATTTTTACAATTTTGTTCAAGCGGCTTACCTTACCTTGCTTGAATTATTGATGCAATTCCTCGGATTAGGCAATCGCCTCCAGGACTATTGCAATGAGATCGCGTTGCGAGTGTCGGGGCTACTGCGCCTTTAATGTGTGCAGAATGTCGGAATTCAGAAAGGAAGAAAAAAAAAGGGGACGCACTGGAATGTGGCGTGGTAAATTGGGCGAGTAATCTCGGACCATCAATTGAAGCGATTGTAGTCGGTCCCGCTTGTGGGTCACAACAGTTTTATGTAATGCAGTCGTGGAAAGAAATAAAAGGGTGGCTGGATCTCAAGAAAGGGAAATGAGAAAGTCCTTAAGACTTCTGTTCAATCAGGTAGCGAAGAAGTTGATGTTAACGTAGGTGAAATAATAAAATAGAGCCAAATATTCGCAATAGAAAATTTAATGGAAATTCTGGGAATAATAAATCACTTGAAAGAAGTTTTTCAATTTATGTTGCTTCTGCTACTTCGTGTTCTTCGGTTTTGGTAGTGATTATTGAAGGAGAAAATGGACTCTGAAAATATCCGTATATCATCGTTTGAATTCGAGTCGTGGACCTCCGTGGTGTGAGGAATTGAAGCTGACCTCTGTACCACAGAATTTATAAAAGGAATCGTCATGAATTATGAAAGGCTTTTTTACTTTCAGCTGACTGATTCACGGAATTACTATTCTAAGCGATAACACCGACAATCCTTCAATTTTATATTCGGATGAAGCCATGGAGGCTGACGAAGAAATAAATAAGAATTCCTTTCAGACTTAAAAAATTGTAATTATTAAAATAAAATCTCTTTGGATTGATTAATAAATCCGGAACAGACATTTAACATTTTCACCTAATATTTATAGATACTTCATATTCTTCGCGGTCCGGTCGAAATCTTCCATCCTGATCCTTTAATTCAAATTTTAAGACTAAAGTGACGGAGCTTCGTTAAAATATTTCTTTCTGTACCAATTATATTGATAAATAATGTGTTATTAATCCAAAGACAATTTATTTATTCGTCATTTAGGCACAGAATATACCTGTTTAACATATTTATAAAAGAAAGAACAAACATAAGATCTGGTTACAGTTGTTAATTATCTGTGTTGAATCCAGTAGGAAATAATTGAAATGATAATAAATATTCAGCATAGAATGACATGGCCATCAATTTTTTTTTAAATCTTGAGCCTGAGATGTCGCAAATTAAGTGATGAAACGTTGTTAATTTAATAAAATCTGTTTTCTTACTTGAAATGGTATAATGTTTATTTATTTATTAGCTTTCTCAATAGTCAGAATACATATTTATATATATCATTATAAAATGAGAATAAAATAATCAAATATTAAAAACAACAGCCTATTAGTCAGAGAAATCCAATTTAAAACATAATTTTTAACAGACACGATATTTCGTTCCTGATTGGGACCTTACAGGAGTATAATTAAATAATAAATTATTATAAGAAAATTTAGATTAAGCTGTTTCTTTAAATATTTGATTTAGAAAGAAGTTAGATTATTGTAATTAATAACAAATAATAGTGTAACAATAACTACACATAATAGTGTTTTGTTGTGGCACAGCCCTTCTTCACGTGCCACAAAATAACTGTACTCAAGTGTTATTAATCAAAAGACTAATGCGGTCGTCCTTGGGGAATATATTAAATATTTTGACTTTCATCTGAATTCCTAAACATGAATTTAAATTCGGTGATTATAAATCCTAAGTTGTAACTTAAGGAAGTAGAAATGCAAATATGAAAATTGATTGAAATTTATTCAGGCGATTATGACTTTACCTTGTTCCAACTGTCGACAGAAAGACACGTTCGCGGTTTGTACATAAATATTGATTTTCTGATAAAATATTTTTAAATAAATCCACATCAATATTTATATGTATTTATTGTAATTTAATTTATAGTATATTCATTTAATGTGAATTTAAAACTGCCCATTCGCAGTTTAAATAAATACAAACAAGTCTGTTTTACCTTGTTCAAACTGTCGACAGAAAGACACGTTAGCGGTTTGTATATCAATATTGATGTGGATTTATTTAAAAATATTATATGTATTTATTGTAATTTGATTTATAGTAAATTTATTTAATGTGAATTTAAAACTGTCCATTTGCAGTTTAAGTGAATACAAACAAGCCTTTTTAAAGGCAAGAGTTTATCTACTGTATGGTCGTTTAGTTAGTCTGCATTCTGGGAGGCAGTGTGCAGTTTGCAGAGAGCTATTAGCGTCGAAGGGCCGGAGTCCAAGTCCAGACAATGGGCACGTGGTGTCTGGCGAACGCCCAGGGAACATCGCATGTGACCTGTCACGAGTGACTCACACCGAAATACTCCCGGCCCACCGCACACTCAAGGGCTCTGCACTTCATACACACGACCAAAGCATCTCCTTCGTCAACCGTAGACCTGTCTTGTACTACTGCTAGCGCTATTTTGGAGCCAACGGTGATAAAAACACCAATGAACGACTGCGACTAAAAACTACCACATGCTGTTAATTCAATGATATAGAAATAATAAAGCTCATTTTCAGTACATTTTTGTCCCTGACAGTCGTACCTGACTGCATTCGTCTTGTACAGATCCATGTCTTGCCTCACATTCGCACAGAGTGACAAACCTCAATGTCAAACAACCTCGACGGACCTCCTACTGGTCTTTTATCTCGGCTTTTATTTTCAATCTAAATTCTAGACGGAGCACTTCCCCTCGTCCATAGGAAATACGTGCGTTGCCTGTTAGAGGACAGGGACATGTAAAATTCAGGACGTATCTGCACTCGTACTTATAAAGTACATAACAGAAACTACATACGCCACTGCAAGTAGACTTCGTATGTTTCCCAGAACGACCACTTTGTCAACGAACCCTTCATTCAAGTTGATTCGTCATAGCGACCAACCAGATCTTTCGTCAGTCGACATAGTAAACATCATAGATCTAAGAGTAGTAACACAAATCGCACTCTACCTACTCGAGAAGAAATAAAAAACCATCCTATTAATTAGGATCAGGAGTCTAAGTTCGTTTTCTGCTTTCGCTGAGCCACCTTAGCCACATGGCTGTTTTCAGAAACCTAATTGGATGTTCCTACAACCGTTATGCAGGTCTTCGTCTATTTGTCAGCAGATACATTGTATGAGTGACCTGATTTCAAATATTATAATACCTGGGTCAATTTTAGTAATCTACTATACGACTATCTGTGAGAATCAAAGAGTGGTGGATTTATTGGATCTTAAATTCACATCCATCCACCTCAGAACAACGTTTTAATTTCCCAGAGTGTTCTCGTAATGTTACACGACATCTGTGAGTGTTACGGCTCCATACCTTATACGAGAGTCCTAAGAAATGGGATACACGGGACGTGGTTAAGATTAACATGAAGACGCTGAAAGAAAACTCAGCGCGAAATGGATTAAAGCAATGTTGATGAGAAATGGAAAGTGAATGTAGGTTCTAAGTGTTAACAAGTCGCCAGGTGAACCGAAACGAGAACTGGGGTGGGCCTCCTGGCGAGAAGGGTCACGTATTCGAACTCCGAATAAGGCCACGGGTAGTGTTGGCGCACCAATCATGCAGGGCAGCCATCCTCTGCGGGAAAGGTCACCCCCCCGAAGATTAACAATAAATTTATTCAAATTCAGCTCTCTCTTTCTCATGAAGAAAGCGCCCTAAGAGGCTGAGGAATTGACCCCTCCGGTAGGAGGAAGTGTAATGGGGATCTCGTAGCGCTGACAGCTGGGTGAGACCCCGGGATTATTATTCTACACTACGTCTCAAATTCTACTCTCTCTGACCATTAGTAAGGTCAGTGTTAGTATCACAAAATGGTATTGTGTTAATATCCTATCAAGTACTTTTAGTAATTATTAAAAATTTAGTACGTCATTAGTCTACAAGCAAATTTGGTATGGAAACAGAGAAAATTTAAATTAACTTGACGTTTCGAAGCTACTTCGCGTCTTTGTTTAACAGAAATTGTAACAGTAATTATATTTGACTGGCGTTGTAGATTTCTTCACAATTAAAGTTTGACAAAAGAACCTTTATCCATCCTGACTCGTTAACTTTACTAAAACCTTTCTCTTCATGAAAAACTTTGGTAAAATCGATAATTCATTTTTTGTCTCATTGTAAAGACCAATTTATTCCAGTTATATTAATATATAGTTTTTAAGTGTTTTGAGTCTGTAAGGTCAATAAATCGCGTTTTAAAAATGTCTCATTAAGATCCACGCCTACTTTTATTTTTCCGCAAACTAGAATTTTGTATACTTGGGTTTCAATAACTTCTAAACCACAAAAACTTATGGAATGAAATCTTCATTCTTTAAATTAAAGGCTACAATTATATTTATTGTAACAATAAACTCAAATTTTCTACAAAGAATATATATACCTTATTTTTTTCTTCAATGTTAAATGGTCAATTTTTTTATTTATATTTATTAAACAAGAATAAATTTAAGTGCAATTTAAACTAGAACTAAAATTGATTAGAAATAAAAATTAAATAAAGTTGTTACACCAGATCACGTATCTAAATAGAATGAATAATTTTTTTTACTTCTTTTACACTTATGCCCTGTCGAAACAATTTAATTTATTTTAATAAAACATAAGTTTCAAATTTTGTGAACAATATTTTTGTTCCAATAAAGTATCTACAAAACTTCCTTAGACATTTTCATTTCACGTTAGTTGAGAAGAGCCTTACATCAGCGACACGTTCCCTAGAAAGGAGTAAGTCGTACTATTACCTAGTGAGTATTTGTATTTTAATTGTATTATAATCTCATATGTATAATTTAAGTGTTAATTTTCGACAGGTTCTAAAAGAAATATTTCGAAATTTAATTCTCGAAATCATTTCCCTGTCGAGGTGTACCATATTTGAAGGTTCATTAGTAGGATATTGATTTATTCTGAGGACACAGATGTGCAAAAGATGTGATCCATAGAATGCTAAAGGGGGAGTAGTGAAACGTGAAATTAAACTTGTCAATAAATTATTCTCGAAAATCATTAATTTCCATTTGTCGTGTGAAACATCAGTACGGGCCATGCATTACGCCTGAATAAGTATATTAGTATCAAGTCTCAACCCTTAACATTAAGTAACTTTCCCAACTATTAGCCAAAAAATAAAATTACAGGTTATTTGTGTTAAATTGACGGTAAGAGACGAAGCGCCTGGGGTTGAGAAACGCCGCTGAATATAGTTGACCTGTGGGAGTTTAGGGTAACGTAATATCGGGCGTGTGTGTTATCGGCGTGAAGACGGGGTCGTGAGTTGAGCAAGGGGCGGCACGGGGTCACCTGTGGCTCATCACGCGCAACCCAGGCCAGGCCTTCGCTTTCTATGGCGAAACAAAGGAGGCGACACCGCACGGCAAAGAAGCGTCGCCCACTTTCATGTCACGACCAGCTCGCCAACTGCCTGCTTCACCTGACACACCAACGCGTCGAGGAAAGAAAAATAATCAGGTTGATGGATGAATGCTGACTCAACGTAGGCCAAGGAGACCAGTAACACGTATCACCTGTCGTGGATGAGGAAGGCATTTTATTCGGATCCTGTATCCGTGACTGATTTTGTGTAGTTAGCGGTGTGTGGTCGTGCATTGTAGTGTTGCTTTCTCTTCAAATTGCGACAACAGGATGTCTGAGCTGTTGGCAGCGACCCTGCTTGAAATTAAATGCATGTAAACCAATATCTATCTACCTTTCTGTATTAATTTTAAATTTTTTCACAAGTACCTTTCATAAAATTATGGATTATAAACGTTGATTGTGGGCCCTTCAGTAAATTTCACCGTTTCTAAATTAGCGAGTGTCAATGACGGTGTTCTTTCCAAAAAGGAAATCCCCAACTCAAAGTGTTATTCAGTTATGCAAAA
Source organism: Zhengitettix transpicula (assembly GCA_037074705.1). Lineage (NCBI taxonomy): Eukaryota > Metazoa > Arthropoda > Insecta > Orthoptera > Tetrigidae > Zhengitettix > Zhengitettix transpicula. The sequence goes on from CM073594.1 coordinate 51,320,593, forward strand.
GCCGCAATAGGTATGTATTTACACCTCCACTTTTCTTGTAGTGATCGTCCAACGATAGCTTTGCCTTCTTCCAACTTTGAATCGGAGCCACGTGTGTGCACTCGGAATCTTATAATTATTGATCTGATAAACGCCCTTCGTGAACTGGCCAGCAGCCTCGGTTACTTGATAAATGATGATCACAATTCTCCTAGATGGAAGTGGTGCTCAGTGGCGATCCTTCAAGACGCTTCAGTCCATCAGCGGTCGTCGAAGAAACGGACGGTCAGGCGATGCGTGGAGAATTCGGGTAATTGCGAAATTAGAAACACTTAGAGTTCTCTGATGTAATCCTCAAACAGGTTCCTCTCCAATATGTCTGTTCGTAAATTGCAAGTCGTCCGTGGCTTATGGCCGGTTACAAGCAGAACCGGAACCCTTCGGCCAGATGTGCTGAGGCTACGTCCTCCATCACTCGGAAAAACTCCCGCTACTTCAAACCTATTTTTAGACCTCAGAACCTACCATACGCTCTTTTAAATTAATTGTAATGTGAACTGTTTCCAGATTCCTTCTATTGTGTGCACATGAAAACAATTATTCAATTTAAGTTTTTCTCCAGTCATACTTAATTATAGTATGACCTTCTACAGACACTGTTTATTTATATTGTGACGACGTTTCGATACCTTTTTGTATGATATTTAGGTATTTTCCTACAGAGGAGGTATCTACAAATGATTAGATTTATAGTATAATTGTACAAAGTAAACAAAGACAAGCTAAAGTACATATAAGGAAACTACAAACAACTTACCAAATTAATATAATGAACTATCACAACTAAACGATCAACAAGTTACTAAATTCACACTGTTCTGAAAAAGTGTGAGGCACACAATTCACTTAACGCTAACAAGAATGCAGCAAGACTGAATGACAGGTTGTAGCTTTGAGTGTTTGACCTGACATCTGGATATTATCGAAACATCGTCACAATATAAATAAAAATTAAACGTGTCTGTATAAGGTTACAAATTGTTTTATTAATTCAAAACAGACGTTAAATAAAATTTTTTAGTTACAATAGTTTTATATAGATAATCATTACCTAATGTTATCTAGGTAATAGAAAATTACGCTATGTTCAAATTAAAATTGTTCTTAATAAAAAATGAACTTATGTAGACTATGATATAACTCGTCTGTTTCATTCTCCAAACATTTTGGCGAGATTTTCGTCAAGGTGAAATCATAACCCTCTGTTTTATTTTATCTTTGAAATTATCGTATTTAGAGTACTCAGTCCTACGGCTACGCTCCTCCGTTTTACCTCTCGTTTGTGCCAACTACTCCAGCCCGAACAACTTCACTTCTCTAACCACTATTATCCTTTCCATTTGCACCTTCTTTCACTTCGTCTAGAAAATATTACTAATCCCGGGTTATAGCAATTTTTTGGTATTCCTTTTATATCTTACCACACGCTTCGATCCTTTTCTATAAGGGTATTAACCAATTAATAGGCCTTGAAGAATGTGAATTGGTTATAAATCTGTGTTTATGTCTATAAAATGCACGGAGAAAGCTCTGCCTTGTCGTAGAGTCAATCCGGGATAGCTCAGATGGATAGAGGACCACGTGGTATGGTCATGGGTTTGTTTCTCGAAGTTTTTCCATCTTGAACGTTATAATTTAAATTAGTTTCTGGGATAGACTATATAGAATACAATGTTTCTACTGTTATCATAATCTTCCTAACGACGGCGGAAACGTTGTGTTCCGACAAAAGTTTTAACCCAGTAGATAAACCGATTTATTAAATAGATTTACTGCGAAAGTCTATGTCCTTTAGCTTTTGTATAGATACTTAAATGTTTTCCATCGCTGACCAATTCAATTAATAAATATATCTTTAGTGACGTTCTGCTATTTCCTGTTCATTTATTTACTCTACCCTGTAACGTCGTAGTTCCATGATCTACGGTTCTGGTAATCCCGGTTAATAGGTTGAATCTAGTTGCCATTGAATCTGAATTTTGATTCGCTCTTATTAACAATATTATGTTCCCCGTTCGCATTCTTCTGGGTCAACATTGAGTTCCTGACTGGAAATATTTCACTTTCGTACCCTCCAGGGCAAAGTTGTTCTGGCCGTCGGAAGCGCAGGGTCTTGTGGTTAAGATAAGCAGCTTCAGATGCCGACGTGCCCCTGGGGTTAGCCACTCGTAGCCGATTTCTCTCGTTGTTGTGAGTGATGAATGGCGGCCGAGTTGGTGCGCTGCTCGTGTTTGATTTATCCGGGTCGTTTACGATATTTATACGCTCGCATTATCCCATTTCCAGCGAGTGTTAAGTGCGGTAATTTATCCGGCCGCCCGCACGCTATGAGGTCAACTCGGATGAGAGCCATGAATTCGTTATTCGCGGGTTCAGAGGTTGAGGATTGCCTGGGCATTTGTCTACTACGGAATTCGGTTGTGAGGGGCGTGGGTATCGGGCTTGTAATCCTATCCCAGAGCATTCGTCAGCCCGCTGGACGTCTTGGGAACTCCGACCAACTTCCCACGGGGGGGCGGGCGAGACTTGTGGCACTCTCTCTGAAATTCGCGAATTACGACCCGATAATGGAAGGTTTCTGTGCGCTTTCACTTAATTTCAGCTTATTACGGTTTGAACATTCTGTAAAAGCATACTTCCATAATAATGAGCAAATAGCATGTCGAGATTCCCAGGACTTCTCTCCTAAATTACAAATAAATAATGCATCATTAATAATGTTGCCATATTTTCCTCAATTGCTCAATATATAAAATATTAATTTTAATGGGTTTTCAGTTGCGAGGGGCCGTAAACTAACGTTTAAGAAAAGTGGCATTCGTAGATTTGTAGAAAAATGGAAGTTATACAAGAACTGGTAGGTTAATTGAGCGTATAAAAAATTCGTCTTATCAGAGGTCAAAACGAGACTTAAGCTAAATTGAAACAAATGTGACTAACTTCGAAGTTAACAACCACTTTTCATCGTAAAAGACAATCAACAACATATTATTTCAGGCGTAATGAATTAGAAGATGAAATTTTCAGTGTAAATATTTCCAAATCCCTCCGTCCATCCCTGGAAAAGTCCTTCCTGGCTCCAACGGAAACCCCAGAAATGCTACGAGCAACAGCATAAAAGTCCGGCACGCAGCCAACAGAAATGTCATCATCATTTTACGTCGCGGACACACCCAACTTTAAAGCTTCCGTGCGCTTCCAAGAAACATAATTGCACCTTAACCTTTCTCTGGTTCTTAACCCGTTATTTGATAAAAGCGTTTACAATTAAGCCTTATTACAATATGTGTATATTAGTAAAATGAAAAATTATCTCTAGGAACGCAAAAAACCCCTGCGTCATAAGCATTAAGAATTTTTATTCAAATAAATGTTACTGTATTTCCGTAATTATTGTGTTTGAGGTCCAAGCGTAATTTTTGTTTGAATAAATCATTATTCTATTATACGTCGAGTAATAAATCATTTAAATCTTGTTAAATTAAATTTATCTGACCCTTATTTTACATTGTCAATGTAGTGAATTAAATTTGTCATTGGTTCGATTATGTAGGTTTTACGTGGAGTCCAAGTCTAACAGCATAATACGGGATCGAGATATTTCTCAAAATCCGGACAGGTTTTTGAATTACTCTCTAGCCGATTTTCACTGTCAATGGCCGTATGTTATTACAATGTGTTTGCGTGTGTATATATGTGCTGAAGACAGATTCCGGAAGTTGACAGTCTCGGTGATTTACTGAGGGGAAAGCAGCTATGCGTCTTGTTGGAGAAGGAGGGTCACTGTGCATTCCCTGTAGCACGTCGTACACTCCACAGGCGCCAACAAATAAAAGTAAGCATAACCTGATATTCTCCGACCTCGAATTTGGACGAGCCTAATGGCATACTTGTCACAATTAAAATACATTGACCAGACCATATTTTGTCAACAGACGAGTCAAAAGACACAACTGTAAAAACAATCAAGAAACATTGATTCAGTTACTACCTAAACAGGTCCGAAAAACAAGTAAATAAAAATAAACAAATTTATTTATGCTTATATAATTTTGAGCTAATTTTATTCACTTTTACGCAAGCATAAATAAGGCTACGCCAGGGACAAATTCCGACTTAAAGAGCTGTATTTTTTTTTCAATTTAAAATATTTAGAATTGTAAAACTTACAGCAGTTTTATGGAGAATCTCATGACCTACAGAATTTAAAACGAATAAAGATATTTTGTTATCACGTTGAATTTGGTGTTCGAGTATTTATTACATTTGTGAGAGAGATTAAAATAAAATTTAAATGTTTGTAACGATAGTGTGAAATCAAGTAGTCTCGCGAAAACTAACGTTTAAATAATAAATGAATATAAAATCCATGAAAATGTAAGAAAAATGTATTATACAACTAAAAGAATAATAATTATATTTCGTCCACAAATTTAAGACTTAATAAGGCATTAGGCACTTTTATATGTGTATATATATATGTATATGTATATATATATATATATATATATATATAGGTACGTATATGTTAAAATTATATGTACAAATATAAATTTAGTTTCAAGGAATGCGTTCAACGACGTCTTAATATTATAATTATTTTTTGTTATAGTTGAACAATACATATTTTCTGACATATTGACCGTTTTTTAATGTTTTTCTTATTAAATTATAATTGTCAGATTACATTTAATATAAAATATTTACTTGTAAATGTAAAGGAATTAAAATATATATTTGGTTTCATGGAGTATATACAAATTTTATTAAATAGTTTGGAATTAAACAATTGAAAGTAAAGATTTTTCCTTTATTTTGGAACAAATATTTACTTATTTCGCTGATTGTGGACGTGGATTAAATTTTATCATTACGAAACGTCCCAACTTATATAATTTTTATCGATTTATATCTTAATCAAATATTCTGTTTTATTTGGTAGGGTTGGTAAAAAAGAGTAACGTATATAAAGACGGACCTAAAGAACATTAATTAATTACGGCTCAGTAGAAAGTAAATTTCTCCCATCTCTCGTTAGTTTTGTGCACGGAGTAAAAGCACAGTGAGAGGTGGATGAGGTTATTATATAGAAGGGGAGATTTTTTCAATTGCTATGAAGACATTTTAAGAGGCTCCATGGATGATTCTTTAGTAAAGAGAGAGTCTGGTGCTTTTTTAGTTTTGAATTTCCTATTGCTACGACATCTAGTTGTGGGTTTCTTTATTAGTCAGTGAGAATAATTTTTTTTCCAATCGCGGCACGAAAACTGATCATTATCGTATTCTGGAAAAGTAACAGTTTATTTACGTTTAAGATATATCTATAATTAATTTTTTATTTTTTCAATTCAATGAACATTTTCTTAAGAGACGTAAATGTTCGATGCTGCTCCAGCATCATCCTCATCGAGAGCAAGACTTAATTTTAATCAGTCTGAAGATTCATATTCTATATCATAAATGGAATAAAAATAATATCAGCGCGGCTTTTCAATATTAGAATCGTCTTGTTTGTTAAAAAAAAAACTTATAAGAAATGCTTGCCAAACAATTTATTTACTATGTTCGTCTATTACCGAGGAAATTATTTGCTATGTGGCATATAAATATTTTAAAATTTACATTACGTTCTTTCGGTGACATATTTTCATTTAAATTTTAGGATTAATTCAAAATATCCCAATTATTAGTAATTAAAATTAAAACTCTGCACGTTTTAGTATGTCTCCATATTTAACGACTTTTGGTGTTCCATCGGGACTAAAATAAGTCAGAATCCCAGCGAAATATTTAAAAGTTTCAAGAATTAAAAATAAAAATTTAATTGTTCTGTTACCATTTTCTAGACCCAAAATTAAGGAAATTCTAAGACTATATATATTGAAAAATGAATTTATATTTTAGTAAGAATTGAAAACATTGTCTAACTAGTTGACCAGCTTTGTGGAAAGAGAAAAAAAATATTCCATCCTGGGTGATGGAAATGAGACAGACATTTGCTTTGTTCCCGTAATTTAAGCATCAAACAATCGAAGGAAGCTACTGGTGGCAGAAGACTGTTGCAGTTACTCTGTTTACTGTCGATTTAAAGGATAAGGCTGAAATGGAACTTATAATGAAATTCATTAGTTTATGTGGCAAGAATTTTATGAAAATGCAAGGCAGTTTCCCAGATTACTGTGCGGATCACGCCATCTTGCTCAACGTTGTTTCTCTTGATAAATTATTGATGCCCGCAGGGGATTGAACTGTTTTACTTCGCTGCATTAGTCGTAAATGACCTCAAAGAAATTGTTTTTGTAAAACATTTTTCTGTATATTAAATATGTGTTTTTCAAATGTCTCGTATTTATTCACATATTTTTTTTTCCCAAAATCATGAAGACGTCAGGACCTTCAGTTTCCTTCGTTACGAGACTCGGCAGCCTTGTTGGGATCATCCTTTTCGGAACGTGTCTGTTCGGCTTATTTACTTCGGAATACATATATTTTCTTTCTTTTGATTTTTTTTCCCTAGCCGACTCGGTTTTTGGAAAGTTTCCAGGTCTCCCTTGCACTTGCAGACAGTCGGTCAATGCATCATGGAGAGAAAGAAGAGTCTGCTTTCTCTAGACGAGACTCATCGCTTTCTACTGGTAGGTGGGTGGAGATGCTGCCTATGTTTGCTCTTCGTGCGAAGATGCGCCTCTCACTCTGCGTACCAAGGAGGCTGCGGATCGACACCCAACCTGAATACCTACGACGAAACAGCTTCCTCTAAGTGGGTCGAATTCGTATCAAGCCTGCGCCTGTTTACGGTCAAGAGAAGGCCTGGTCACAATTTGAACAAATTTAAGGGGAGCATGGGGTGGAAATTCCACCAAATTCGTATTCGCAACGCCTCAATCGAGTAAAAGTAGATTGATCCCATAATTTCTGTATTATTTTTTTTTTTTCAAGCAGGAGTTACTTTTCTTTAAGAAGAGATGTCGCTACTTCGGCCCTCTTCACACACCTTGACTTACTTATCGGCTGGAGATTCATTTTGCGAGTTGGGGAAAGCTATTTTCCCTACGACGGTACGCAAAGAAGTTGGCTTCTTTCCTGGGAGGAGTGGCCAAGCAAAGGTGTGCCCCGTGGCTTTCTGGGGGGGAAAAATTGGGCGGCCACAGTCGCATTCTTACCTCGCTTCCTCGTGCCACCAACCTCATCCGCCATGTTTAACCTTCATGTTTACTGTGCGTCTAGTTTTTCCATTGTCCTTGAAATATTTTTAATCGTTGCCAGGTTCATCGTGTCGGGATAAAAATATAAATTTCCGTGTTTTAACATTACAGCCCTTAGATGTAACAACGCTTATTTTATAATATTAACTCAGATTTTAAATAGGAAAAATAAAAGTAGAATATAATATCCTTATCGCGATATTTGTTATATCAAACAAACATGTAGAATTATTTTTACCCGAAACCCGCTCAAACGATTATAGTAATAGTTCCAGAGTCGTTAAACTATATTTATAAACACACCAAAAAATTAATTATCCGTAGCTGTTTTGAAATAAAAAATTAAATTTAATATCACCGGAGTATATTAAAAAATATTAATCTCATTAACTGACACTGCTTTGGTCCAACTTTAATATTTATTAATCAGCCGCACAGCGAGCCTCTCTACATTTCAATGATTTACGTTTGAAAATTTACATTTTGTAAAGGAGCCGAGTGTTATTTTAGAAAGCAGCGGTAAACAGAGAAGATTAAAATACTGATATAATTTTTCATAATTGATATTTGTGTTATATATATATAAGACACGTGAGTTAATTTAAATACATTTTTAAGTATTGTTTCAGGTGACGTCATTAACACGCATTTTTTTTTCTAGTGTCTAAGAACATAAGTGTCTTTATGAGTACGACGAAGAATTAAAATTTTACGTAAACTGGAAAACATTAACCAAAGGTTAATTTAGTTTTCATACTTAAACATCTCACTATATTTTTTGCGTAAGCCCAGTAAAAAAATCCTTAACCGTTAACTTATGTATTCGCTATTTACTTGTGGTAGGTTTTTTACAATAAATTTCTCCAATAGAATTCAGGTCCATCGACGCTAAAATTCAAGCAGCACGAAACAATAATTTCATTAGTAATTGCTTAATAAAATATTTTATTCAACGACGTTTCTTTACATTTTTGTACTTTCACCAGGTTCGGTTAAGAGTAACAGCGAAACAAATATTTAAACTTTTGAGTATTTTAAACTCTATGCGTTTTATTTCTATCCTCAGATGTGACAAAATGTCTGTCTCTAGATTTGTGGTAATATTTGACATCTGGAGAATCCATAAAATATTTCAAGCATGTTTAAATACTAAAAGGAGGCTTTCTGAATAAATAATCGTTCTGACAAACCTGTTATTAATTGAGAATTTTTAAGTTTCCGTAGACTAAACCAGGAACATGGTATTCATTCGGATCGGTAGTTGACAGTTCCGAAAATTTCCTTTAGACAATTCAAGTATACCGATTATAAATATTATTGTGTGAATGGTAAGAAAAAACGGTATTTTCATATTCTGTAATTTTACTTTCTTGTCGTCTAGTCCAGACCACGTATTTTTTAACGGGGTTTTACTTGCTTTTCATGCAACTCTGAATAAATTCTTTATTGCGCTTTGTATGATTTTATTAATGTATTCTTTTTAACATTTCAACGTGCATGTGCTTGGAGAATCTCTGTAAAATTATTAATGAGGTCCGCGTCAAGTTAATTAACTTTAAATTCTTGCCGTTGAAACGTAATAACAGTTAGTTCTTAAGCTCGTATAGCGATCTCATTGTGCTTAAACATCGAACGAAGTAATTAGATAGGAAATATTGAATGGCTATTGTGAATATACTGTGCTCGATCGATATTCTATTGCAGCATAAATTATAATCAAAAGAAAGAGAGCGACAAAATAAATTCAACTTTGTAATTACGGCTTGTCAGAGCGGGAAGAAAGGGGAGGAGGTTCCGATTAATGGTGCAGTATGCACAGGACTAAGTGGCACGTAATTTACAGGCAAATATTAATTAAATAACGTGACAAAAGGAGCGATTACGTAATGCCGACGGCGAATAGTCTGTGCGTCGTATAAACAAACCTTGAGTAGCTTTTCCAAGGCCCCAACCAGGACAGGGATTCGAGCTAATCAACTAACCTCGCTTAAGGAAGACATACACGCTTCTAGGAAGACACTGGGGACAGACACAGAAACTAATTCACAAAAATTTGATTATAATTTCAGATTTTTCTTCATACATTTTAATTTATGAGAGGTCATATTGAAGAGTTTTTATTTTTATTTTTTCATTTACAGTTTATAGTCGCATTAACCTGTTGGTCATTAGCGACTTACATGAACATTTAAATTACTTTATATAAGTCAGTTTTCATAGTAAAATCTATAAGGTTGTACTGAAGAGTTGTATAGTCTTAAAATTACTCAGGTCATTTTGATAATGAGAATTAATGCTGTCAAATATGATTTTCAACAAGAACCTTATCTGTATAAAAATATTAAATTTTTGGTACAGGTGATTATGGAAATACTACCAGTATTTCTAAATTAAATATTTTAGATAATCATTAAATCATTTTTTATTAAAATGTTGACTGTTGAAAAACATTATGGATGAAATATAATCTATTTGGTGACAGTTCTACGTTTATATCTAGGGATCGTATTTTACATTGCATATTATTTTAATTATATCACTCTACTGGAGAATTTTTGCTGTGGCAGTTTCCAGTAGAATGAAAAAAAATGCTGTTTGTAATTTCGTGCAATTATTTTAGAGTAATTTCGGTAAATGTAAAATAGTAAAAATCTTACAGAGATTAAAAAGTGTCACTTCTCTATTAATTAGCTTAATTAACTTAAATAGACCATATTACATGCACTTTCAAATAATTTATTTTACAAATTTAAAAAATTGTTTTTCACTGCAATAAGTATATGTACTGGTAAGATCTTAAATATCAATAAATATTTCTGACTAGCAGGTTGCTGTTTTTATCATATTTAAAATATTATATTTAACAGACACAACGTTGTTTTAATATTAAATTTAATGATTAATTAATTTAATATTTAATTTAAAATGATGTTAGATTATTATAATTGTTTATTTCTTATAACAAAATTGTACTTTCTGGACAATACTATAGTGCACCTTACGGGATGACGATGAGAATCGTCATTTCAACGAGGTAATTAACGATTAAAGTAATTGAAAGCCAATGGTTTAATGACGTTTTTGGTAACTTTCTTTCAACTTCTTCGTTATTTCTCTATACGAAACATTTTGAGTGATATATTTTCTCACTTAAAAGTAATGAGAACGGCTATGATCTAAAAATCTGAGATCAAGCTGTTAGGATACAAGATTCTGGTTGATTTATAATGTCGTTTGTCAGAGGGAAAAAAAATCTTAAAGGACGAAACTGTAAGTAAATCAAAACGTACTGATATTCTGCAGCATAACTTAAATTTTGGCGGGGAAAGTAAATAAATACTGTCTCTTTAACGATTATTATGGTTGATTAGTCACGTCATTGTCTGGAAATAAATTTATTGGAAGCCTAATATTAAATCAGATAAATTGCCAAGCTTTTTGTGGCAATGGCGGTATTATGTGTAAACATCAGGAGGATTGGACGTGACTGGAGTAGGGCACTAGGAACATGGTTGGAGGAAGGCGTAACACAGAAGCCGCTGAGATGACGGATGACCCGAGGGAAGAGAGGTTCCGTCATGTCCTCGCTCGTCATCTGCATAACAGGTTCCTCTCGCTCGGACACCATTTCGAGGGATGGCACTATCAATCTCATAGCCTATCCATGCCCATCAAGGACAGTATCATTCACGTCCTGGACGTCCCGTTGGATCCGTAAAAATCCCCGTAGCTTTCGCTTTATCAGATTCAGGTGAGCGAATAACTGTAAGGAGTCGCTCAAATAAAGTACCCAAGGTGAAAAGTTGATTTTAGCTACGTCGCTCTTGATTAATCATTAACTTTGGATTAACTGGAACTGACACTCAACCGTGGTTAATCAATACGATTAGTGAAATGAACGATGTCAGACTTTTCTAGGTAGACGAGGTTACGTTAGATTGGACGAAACCGTTACAGCTGATTGGATGTCTGCAATAGACCTCGGCTGTAAATTTAAAGCAGATTTTTAATTGCATATGGGCATATTTAGCTTGAAACGGTCTTGTCATAAAAATTATACATATTATTGAAGACGTTTTCGTTATACAAATTTCTTGATCAGTCTTTCTTATTAGTGAGGTAATGTTAACATTGGGAGGAAGCTAGTGGTTGGTGTTGGTTCGGCTTGTGCTTTATTTACTGTTCCTAGTAGGCGTACGGTCGTAAACCTCATGCGTTTCGATCTATTGAATATTGATTCTATTGTATCGTTCTCCTCGTAGACTGGTCTGCATAGGTGTGAAATAGAAAGCCGGCCCTGGTGTTACGTCACGAAGCGACCTACTTGCAACGGTCCCTCCTCCTTCAGCTACGAAATCTCGTCAATTCCCAACCGAGCGCCCAATAACATAGCCCTGAGGAACTCCGCACCGCCCTCATGGGAACAGCCTATAAGCACGCGTCCCGTTTCATCTCTGTAGGGTTCCTTGATGTAACGAGAGACAACTGTGGATTAACCATTCGTTTCCATGACACCGAGTGACTGCACGTGCTGAACCCTCGAGCACTCGAACCCGTTACGGTACTTGCCCAGATACAAATATTCGACATTTATACAACGTAATAAAAATGTAGTAACAAAACGGACAGTGTGACTACTAATTAAATTCTACTCAGTTCATTATTAATACACAGGAACTCAGCGAAAACAAAGCCACGTGTATTTAGGGAGACTGAGACCCGATCATGCAAGTCGGAAATTGTTCTAAAATGTTCTGAGACAGTCTATGATATGAGATCTTTTGGGAATTCTATTAAGGTACGTATAAGTAACAATAAAAAAATGAGTATAAAAATGAATGAGAGAAAAGAGAATTTAGAGTTTAATTTTCCATATAGAAATCAGAGGAGTCACATCTAGAGTGGTGAATCTATTTTTATTTTTATTTCCGGTTCCAGGATCCGCAGATGTCGCCATAAAGTCGGCAGTATCACAAATTGAGTGAAACATTTATGGTGAGGTCCGAAAGTTTGTCATTTTTATATATTTACCAAGGATTTTTAAATACGTAAATTGTCTCTAAACTGTTCGATCCAGTTATCCAGACAAGTACTTCGATATCTATATTTTTCTTAGTATTGCAAATAAAAAATATTTGAAGATGTTTCAAATTTTTACGAAATCTTCACCCTAATTTAAACGTATTTTATGCTTATTATATATATATATATATATTAAGGAAGTAACGTCTTAATATACTATCACAGTTTTAGGAAACTCAGGGGAAAGGCGCTTTTCCAGGCAATTAATTAATTTCTCACTTTATTAATTATTTAGATAAATACCAGTTTTTCTGCCAACACACTTATTTACAATTTATTAAGACTTTTTTCTATAATCGTATTATTAATTAGAATATATATATATATATATATATATATTAACTGTATGAATTATATGATAGATAATACCCTATCTAACATCGATATACATCGCAACGTTAAAGTAAAAGTGATAGACGTGGAAATTAGTTTTAAATCGGCGGGTCTCACAAACTTTTGTATTATATTTAAAGAAGATTTTTAGGATGATGTAAAATGCAAATGTAAACTCTTCAGATAGTTCGGAGGGTTTTTGCAGATTAAATAAAGTATTAAATTTTATCGTTGCCTGACAAACAATTAGAACCGATTAAATTGACGTTTTAGATACGCAGTGTAATCATTTAGATTGGTTTTAGATTAATAATTGGATTAAATATGTTGTTAAATTATATTTTGTAGGATTTTTATAAAAACTATGTTTCAGAAATTGAAGTTTAAGGCAATGCCAAAAGCTATTTCGACAAAATAAATGGTTTCAAAAAATGGTCCAGATATCTGCATATGCAGATATTGATATAATCTCTAGAAATATAGATGAATTGAGACAAACGATGGCCACAATAGATCCCTGTCTTAAGGAAAGAGGGCTTATAATTAATATAAAGAAAACTAAATATATGATGGTTACAATGAAAGATTCTAGTACAAATAATGTTAATTTAAATGATTGTACCTTTTGAACGAGTACAGGATTTCACATATTTAGGCTCAAAACTTAACAGTGAAAATAATGTGGGAAGTGAAACAACGTTTCATCAATAGTAACAGAACTTACTACATGTATGGAAAATTAATGAAATCCAAGATGTTAAATAGGGAATTGAAGTAAAAAATTTACAAAACACTTATAAGACCTGCAGTGATATACGGTTGTGAAACGTGGACCCTTAATAATAATGATAAGCACTTCCTCAGAATATTTGAACGAAAGATAGTGTGAAGGATATACGGACCTGTATGTACAAATGGAGAATGGAGAATTAGAACAAACAGAGAACTAGAGCAGCTCATGAATAACATGGACATTGTTAGGTTTATCAAGAGCAGAAGGTTGGCCTGGATGGGACACGTACTTAGGATGGATGAAAGCAGAACACCTAGACGGTTTATGGACTGGAGGACAATTAGGAGGAGGAAAAGGGGGAGATGACATCGAGAAGGATATAGAAACCCTGAAAGTAAGAGAATGGCGGAGACTGACACAGGAGAGGGCGAATGGAAGAAAATTATTAATAAGGCCAAAACTCACATTGGGTTATAGTGCCAATAAAAGAAGAAATGGTTCCGAAGAATTATAATATTTTATTTCTGAGACTGATGTAAAAAAATATGAGGTAATATAATTAAGAATACTAAAGATTTTCACGGTTATCGCAGCAAACGCCGCATAAAAATAATCTGATGGGAACGGATGTCAAACTTTGGGATATAAGCGTGGTTGTCCAACTACAAGAGCCAATTTCAAAACCTTCCACTTTTTACACATTTATCAAAGACTATTAGAAGGAAATGGAACATTAACTGCAGTTGGGATAACAGGTGCAGACTGAACGCTGCCAGAAATACTTGAAACAGTGATCCGCCATTTCCCGAAAAATTCACCAGCAGAATTTAGAAATAAATTAACATTTTTCCTCGCCAGAATTTATTAACTCTTGTGATTTAATATCTATGCACAATAAATATAAATCTTAACCACTACATTTATATCGAAGAGGAATCATTTTTTACGGTACGAAATATAAGGAAAAAATATCTAAAAGGAAATTCTTGATAACAGGGAAATAAAAACTCCGATAGACGACACTCACTAATGCATGAAATAAACGTTATTAAAATAGAACGAAAAATGCTTCAATTAAACATTGGTAATTTAAATATAGCAGAGGAAGTTCCTCATAACGACTCGCTGGATATCGTTAGTTAAGAAAAACACCATACTAAACTTGAATAAGTATTTTAAATAACGCTGGAGTTTCACATGAAACAATATATAGTTATATTGACGTAGAGAAATTGATAAATATGTCACTTTGAGAAGAATAAAACAATTTATGACTATCAAAAGCAAATATTTCAAAACAGTTCCATCTAAAACGTCTCTGACAACTTGATGGAAAAGGCGGTAACTCGACCTCAAGTGATAAACGTTTTAACAATGCAGCCGTTAGTCAGGCCTTTCCTATCAAAATACCAGTTTTTTATTTGACCGGCATGTCGTTCATTTCAAACGGTGGCGGGGGAGGTGAGGGGATTTCATTTGAAAGGAAAGACGAAAATAAGGGAGTGATGGCAATGGAATTTTGTTTCAAGGCTAACGCCAAATTCTATTGGTAGAAAGAGTCCCAAATAACCTATTTCACGGCACGTCAAATGTATACTAGAAGTAATTAGGCAGAGCAAATGGGCGATAGGACACGCCTCTCACAACCAAATAATTACCTCGGGCTATTAACGGTAGCTCAGTTAGTGGCGTTGGTTAGTTAGAAATTCGCAGGCCACATAGTTATTTTAAGGGAAATTAATAACTGTTCATAAAAGCTAAATTTCTGTTGCAATACAATTTTTTTTATTAAAAAAACAAGGTATACACAGGAATAAGTAAAACATATTGTACAGAACTAGCTCGCGGAGTTTATAATCTCCAGATAATGATCACAAGGATATTTCTTTGACAGACACTTCTGATGAATTAAAATAATTGGAGTGATTAATTTATTGGTGTTATTATTACTGTCATTAACACAATTTTGCTGCGAAGGTCATGGTTTGCAATTTTTTTTCGCCTCAAGAAATGTCAGATTTTCAGGTTAACAATTAGTTTTCCGTTTAGTTTAAATTGAAAATATTTTAGAATGGAATGTGTAATCTCATTGCAAAAACTTTCCAACCGTACGCCACTAAGAATAAGCTACTTAACTTTTTTTAAAAAATTTTTTAACATAATATTCTGTTATTAAATGAACATTTAGAGCGTTCTCTGTCGAAGATTTAAAGATGAACCTGTTAAATGTCTCAGAGCGATCAAACAAATAATAATGCCAGAGTAACTTGAATTAAATCAGACATATGTATTCCTTGTAGTTTATAATGTGTCAGTAACCCACAGCGGTTAATTTGAATACGTTAATCGTCATTTTGACCTTAACAAATCTGTGTAAAATTTATGGAAAGTCGAGAAAAACAGCCTCGAGTAAATACATTTTTTAAAGCGAAAATGCTCTTTTTATGTGTTTGAAGTTAATGAAGGAGAAGAGGATTTCGCAATTCCTAAGAAAAATTCGACAAATAGAGGGTCAAATTTGCATTAGGATCCGGTTCAATATGTGACCAAAAAACCAATGTTCCTAACACACTATTTAAAAAGGAATTCCCATGTGTACTTAAATTTATATTAAAGAGAATGTTCGGTTCAAGACTATTGTCGATATTTAAAAGCCAGTAGCCGAATCGTTACCTAGCTATTTCGACGGTATTGTTCAGTTTAGAAGCGTATTCATAGTTACGAGGTCATAAGTATGGATAAAATGGTTGAAGTAGGTTTAATTTAAAATAAATAGAGTAAGCCTGTTTGAAGTCGCTAATTAACCTCTTTGGTTTATTGTTATAATTTTAAGCCGGGGTGCGTGCCTTCCGACCGAGTCCAGAGATTAGTACTTCGACTTATTGGCACCACTGAACACACACAGGATTTTTCAAAGCTTATATTACTTGCTGGTAATAAAATAAGATCATACTATAATTGTATAAAATTCTCCATTGCTCGAGGAGTTTATAATCTCCAGATTATGATCACAAGGATATTTCTTTGAGAGACATTTCTGATGAGGTGTATCTTAATTAAAGACGTTTTTACCTTGCAGATGAGTGCTTAATAAAATAATGTGAACCGAGGAGTTTCTTTGTTCCTCAATTTTTTATAGTACAATCCTAGGACATGCACTGTTGTGATTCAAGGCGCTACGTGTTGCTTCATAAATTATTTCCTCGCTTCGCTGAAGTTCCCCTATGCGTTGAATGTTTTGCGTCCGATGTTGAACGCGAGCCAAGGCCGAGGGAGCGTCTCTTGGCTGGTGGGAGCGAACAATTCTGGACTGCCAGCCACTTAATGACATGCGGCGAGACAAAGTCGCCCCAGGTGCGAAGTCTCAACGCGGCCGCTCCAATTAATAAAACGCCGCTTGCTATTGGCAGACTCAACAGTCAGTTAAAAATCTCGATCGACCGAAATTCTTCACATTCTTCCCACAGAAACTCTCATTACTCGGGTACCGTGTCGAAAGCGCGACGTCATCCGGCCGGGAGAAAGGTTTGAAGACGTGGAAATGTTAGGATCCATTCAGATAGCTGGAACAGAGACCAATAAATAGTCCAATTAATGGGTTATGAGATTGAGGACCCAAAACGGACTGAGAGAGGGTTTAAACTGATTTTAATATTAATATTAAATAATATACTTAACTATAGGAAACAGTTCCACGTGCAAGGAGGCCTACTACAATTTTGTACCTGTTTCTTTCTTTTCATTATCACATGTATCTATTTTATTTGCATTTATCAGTCCGTTAAGGTAATCTCTGTTTATATTAAAATTTAGTAAAGTCGGTATTCTCAGTGATTTTTTCCTATACTTTGAATCTGATATAAGAATCTCAGACCGAGACTTGCGTCATAAAATACGAAACTTAAAATATTGTCAGCGTCATAGTAATTACCTCCTCGAAAATTTTAATCGAACACATTAATACTACGTACACATCCTTCCCCGTTCCTAAACTTTCTGACAGTCAACACGACTTTCATCATTTATCCGCTACAAGTGGCATACGTAATTATACACACCGGTTTTATTGTGGAATGAACTCGTAATACTCGTGTGTGTAACATCACTTTATTTGTTATTTTTCACGTGTTTTATTAGTGCTCGTATCGTCGATTTACAGTAAATACATTTATTGTAAATCCAGGTATTAAATTCGTTACTGATTTAGTCAGCAAGCAATAACCCCATTTTTTTATGATCTTCTAGAAGTTTCTCTGATGGAAAGAGTATATATATGGATCATAGACCTCGGTGAACATGCAATCTTTATTTTATTATATTTATTCACTATTTTCCCTAACCGAGAAAAGGCAGTTTTATAGTCGTTATATAGAAATTATTTATATACTGTAAATATCAGCCGAAGAAGAAAATTTCCAGAGACCAGATTGCAGAATATTTAGAAATTATTGACTTTCCAATACCTTCTTAAAATACAAACAAGATCGAGAATCACTAATAATGTTAATAATATCGATGTATGCAAATAGTAACGCAATTTAATCTATTGTAAATAACAAACGGGTCACCAATGTCCACTATGTCGACGCGACCATTATAAAAACCTCAATAAATAAATAAATAATAACACCTCTAACTTGCCTAGTATTTTCCATTTTGTTAGGACAATAATGATACATTTTGAGAAAAGTTTAATTGCTTTTAGTGAGACGACTTTGAGAGCAATGCCAGATGTGGTTGGTGTATTGTTTTGGTGGTGATACTTTGGGAGTGGCCATGCAGAAATAGTCACGTCAGCTGTGACGCCTCCGTCCGAATATAACTACGACGCTCAGGTACGTCAATGGTCTCCTCTCAACACTCACAGTTTTCATAAACATACATGGATATCTTTCAAATACTGGCCCTCGCAACCACTTCTATACATTTAATTAAGTCGAAAAACTAGTCTACGATAGTGTACGATGTCAACCCGATTCTGATCTATTACTATAGATGATCAACAGTAGTCATTCTGAACTTGACCTTGGATTTTATGAATAGAAACCCGACAACATAAAATTCCAAACTTATTTCTTAAGAGTCCCTGGATAGAAAATATTATCCAGAGAAATTTATTTCAGTAACACTAATTTTATAAAATAAAAGTTTAAAAAAACAAGAAGAGCGTGATTTATTAATTTACTAATTTATATATATATATATATATATATTGTAATGCCAATTAATTAGGACATTAATTGTTTGAACATAAAAATTTAAATTTTTCGAGAAATCCTTTGTAGCGGAGGAGTTTCCAGAACATAGCGACAATGTAGTCCAGCTTTGTTCCTTTGTCGGAAGGTCCGAAAATGGCGTATGCGCGCTAAAACGCAAGACGATAGTTCAGTTCGCAGAAATACATTGTCGATGTATAACAGTTAGTTTGGTGACGAGAATTCAACAGAGTTGGCAATTAGGATTTAACAAAATTGGTTGGTGCCTGGACATTTCTGAGGACAAATTAAAACATTCACAAAAGCATAACGTCGAAACTTGCCAAGTAAAAGCAGTTTTGTGTCCATAACCGGCCAGAAATAGTAAAATTTCGGTTTGAGTCCAAAGCATTAAAGACTGGCAAATCTACAAACCACGGAATTCACCTAAGGCAAGCAGAATTCACCTAAGGCAAGCAGTCAACAGATAGCTGACAACAAAAGTGAGGATCATTCGAGTTCCTGACATCCTACAAATTTTGATTAGAATCAGTGTAAAATCTGTAAAATCTCGCAATAGTGTGGTTCGATAACGAAAGTTATGCTGGAACCAACTGGACAGATGTGAGTAACAAATTACAAATTAATTAATTATGTAAACGTAATTAAAAAATAGAAGTCAGATTTCGTTTTCATGTTAAATTTCGTTCTCATGTTAAATTTCGTTCTAGTTTAATTGTCAAGTAAATTTCTTTTCTTTTAATTGTTAGTAATTATGTTTAAAAATATTATTAACAAACAAATATGTCCATTATGAAACCCAGTGAAGACCCTGAGAAATTAATATTTTAAATTTGTAATTGTTTTAAATTATTTGCCACAAAATAAATTTTTTGTTTGTGATTAATTAATTCTTTTATTTAAATAACGCCTTCCAGTTAATTATTACATAAATAGTTTCAACGAGGATCAAATTTCATTTAATTAAAGCTCATTTATTAATATTACAATATATATATATATATATATATATATATATATATATATAGTGGAATTGAAATAAACTTTAGAAAACAAACCGAACATGACGACAGCAAATAAAGTACATGATTCAGTTTTTCTACACCTCAGTGTAGGTTGGAATTTCTTGGTATGGTTCAATTGGTTCATCATACACAATCCTCTCACTTCTTTACCTCACCTGCTGCAGATTCCGTTCAAGCTCATTGATTTGCTTTCCTGGAAGAGGTGAAGGTTGATACCAACACGTGTGGTTATCATTTTAATCGCTCAAGAACCTTCTATAGACGCTCGTCAGAAGATATAGTAAATACGTTGAATAAGGAGACACGTCTCCTGGCCAAAGAGGGAGCTGCCTGGTTCAATGTCCTCGGTTAGTTTTATTGCGTGGCCATTAACTGCTTGGATGGGTGTCAACTCGCAGGTTCACGACCTTCTCCATCCACATCCATAGAACCCGACAGCAGCCATCAGACAGACGCTTGCAATCCACACGGATACCGTGCCTAAGAGATGAAACATGAAACTGATCAAATCAGACGTAAGATTTATGTTCCACTACACTAAGATACTTAATTTAAATAACCAAACAATAGGTGTATTTAAGAATCAAGAGAAAACTGGCAACACCGTTAATGTATCACACTATTCTGAAGATCAAATGCTCTGAGAAGGAACCGTGATGAGAACAGAATGTGTCAAGACAAAATTGTGCGCTCAATTTTATCTTTGCCATATTTCAGGCGAGTTTCTGAGAATAGTGATCAATGGTTGGCTGACGTTCTTTTTCGTTCGGTTCCCAGGCTTGCCCTGCAGGTCAATGTAAGATTGGTACACACACATTTGTTAAATTACTCTCTCACACACACGCGCCGTGTTACGTAACAGATCCGGGTCCTGTCCGCAAGCTTCTGGTACTGAACGGAGAACATATCTTCCAAGGTTCACACAGAAAGTCACCATTAAAAGCGGCGAGTGGGATGAATTTTTCATGAACTCAACAAACAAAACAATTCAAATGAGGTTTTAAAGGCTATAAAGGATAAGGAAGGTGACGGCAGATGCTGTATTGAAGGCAAACGCAAAGAAAAGGATTTAGATTCAAATTAAAACAAAAAAAAATTGAAAGTGTGGTGACCAGAGAATTTAGTGCTGAAATACACGTCCGACCATCAGCGAAACTTTATTTCCTAGTAACTTAGTCGACCAAATTAATTTTAAAAATATGTTAGATAAAAACCGACAGAAATATTTAAAAGGCACAGTTAACTATGTGTCTTTTAAATCCGGTCATGGTTTTAATGAGATCAGCGAACTTTTTCCTTCCGCTTAATTGATAACTCATATACAAACTGAAACATTAACGGAGGATAGAGGAATCCAAAATCTGTCCTCGTTCCTTAGTGTTTTCAAGACTGTTCATTGGTTGACGATTGGTTGTATATTATGTGGTACTTAATTTATCGCTTAATTTTGTCTCTTAATAAGTTACTTCTAATAACTCTACACAGATGTTTTTATATTTTCAAAAATTGATATTATTTCTGCCCCTTGGAATAGGGCGTGGTCTCGTATAAGTGGTAGGAGTCAATCATTGTAGTTCAATAGTTGGCCGGTCACTCGTCCTATATTTATATTTCGATTCAGTACCATTAATTTAATTGTGAAAATTATTATATTAGCGAAGAAAATTGATGAGTGAGTCTACTCAAACATCAGTGAAAAGGTTGCAGCACGTGTGTAGGCCTTTTCCCGTTTAAATTTTCACTTTAAGATTCGTTCAGGTTTTAATATGTACGTTAATTGTTGGCAATCGTTTGTATAATTATACCTCAATTGTTCATTCAGCAACACATGACGCAAAATTAAATCTTTCCGAAATTCACGTTCACCAGAAAATGATAGAGATGCTATTAGTCGAAACGTTATACAATAATCCTACTCAAAAATAATTACTAAGATGAGAGGTTTTTGTTCCAGTAGGGGTCAATATGGTTCTTTGGAATAAAAAAGTGAGAAAAGCATATAATTTTACGAACAAGTTTCTGGACAAGGTCGTCTATCCTGTATTGAACATCGTATAAAATCAAATCAATTGTCTAATAAATACAAAATTCAAATCAAAGAAGAAGTTTATTATTAAAATTAACAATTTAAGATCTGTTCTTATTTTTTTTAAAAAAGGAATCTCCTGAATATGCTCAAAAAATAAGGGTTGAAACGTTCGTTATGAATAGTTTTCAAGTGTGAAAATATTTGTCGAATTAGTTATTATCTGTATTAATTTTTGACTTGCTGAATGTTGCATATATTTTGATCATTACATGTATTTAAAGTAATAACTAGAAGTCTGAATAGAAATGGGACCAGAGAATCTTAATATGGGAAACCGCGGTTCCCATTTTCCAAAATTACTGAATTTCGATTTTTTTTTAGGGCAACAGGCTACATGAGGGTGATCCACATTGGGCAACTCCCCTTTAATAGCATTGGAAGGGATTAGAATGGGGGGATGCGGAAGGGTAGAGGAAGGTAGCCAAGGGTTACTAGGGTCCCCGGGCTATGGTTTAAGGATCCTACCCGGCATTCGCCTAAAGAAAAACTGCATCGGGTAGGTCGGGCATTGGGTACTTGTCCCACACCCTTCCGATAGCTGAAGAGGAGTTTGCTGTGGGGACGCAGCATTCCCTTCTCCGTGCCTCGACCAGTTTAGGAGGCAGCTGACCGACTATTCCAATGGGAATAGCGAACAACTATTACCGTATGCCCAAGGTCTGCGACCCCGGAACATACACCTCTCAAAACAGGCCGAGGTGCCTCGGCTTGTGGGGACCTTAGTTCAAAAACGGACAGGAAAAGGCATATTTTTTTTTTAGGGCAACAGGCTACATGAGGGTGATCCACATTGGGCAACTCCCCTTTAATAGAATAGGAAGGGATTAGAAAGGGGGGATGCGGAAGAGTAGAGGAAGGTAGCCAAGGGTTAACTAGGGCCCCCGGGCTATGGTTTAAGGATCCTACCCGGCATTCGCCTAAAGAAATGCAGGGAAAACCCTAGAAAAACCTGCATCTGGTAGGTCGGGCATTTGGTACTTGTCCCACGCCCTTCCGATAGCGGGAGAGGAGTTTGCTGTGGGGACGCAGCATTCCCTTCTCCGTGCCTCGACCAGTTTAGGAGGCAGCTGCCCGACTATTCCAATAGGAATAGCGGACAACTCTTGCCGTATGCCCAATGTCTGCGACCCCGGAACATACACGTCTCAAAACAGGCCGAGGTGTCTCGGCTTGTGGGAACCTTAGTTCAAAAACGGAGAGGAAAAGGCATACCCAAAGGTAGCCTCTTCGTATCTCTCCTAAAAGGTTCTGCCTGCGAGAGAAAATCCCTCGCAGGTTACCTGCGAGAGAATACTCTCGCAGGCTTTCTTTCAATTTCGATTATTTTTTGGATTGAGAATTTGTAAAAAGGGATTAGTGAAATAACAGGCACTATTAAGATCTTTTTAGAAACAATATGGCGTGTAACCACATTGCTGCGATCACGACGAAGAGATATATTTTGCTGTGGAAAAAGGCGTTGGTGGACAAGAAGACCAACGTCGAGAAGACGGATGGCCGTTATAATATATGTTTTGGTTGAACTGCGAAACAATTTGCGCGTTACTAACACAATTTGTCAGCGGAACATTGCGCTTAGAGTAGTTTTCGGCACTGTCATAATCAAGATTGATGGCCTCCATTGAGCGGTGTGGGTCAGCCAGGCTTGCGTAACGCACTCACGCACTTCGAGCTCGCCGCATATGGACGTACGTGCTTAGGTGGTCCACATGGCTCAATTTCTGACCAACTGCCTCCAGACTCATGAATAACATCTCTGACAGTTATCGCCCATCACATCACTGTTACAACGGTCATGGAAAAGAAAAATTATTGTGTCCGCAAAAGTAAGTGTAACTCAAGGTAATATGCAATAGTGGAAAAATTTCGTGTATTCACCATCAAAACTTACTAAATATATATAGTATAGTAAA
The DNA here is from genome assembly GCA_037074705.1 of Zhengitettix transpicula. Taxonomy (NCBI): domain Eukaryota; kingdom Metazoa; phylum Arthropoda; class Insecta; order Orthoptera; family Tetrigidae; genus Zhengitettix; species Zhengitettix transpicula. Next base: position 51,344,228 of record CM073594.1, read on the forward strand.
TACTATATACGGTTTATGAAAAATGATTACTACGTCTGGTTCCAAGATTTATAAATAGAAAAATTCAGTCTAAAAATTGTTTATTTATTCCTCACTACGAATTATTCAGTCGGTATATTAAACGATGAAGTAATTCGCACCAACTTCATTGTTCATAAATTAAATAATTTATTTGTGAAAAAAAGTTAAAAGTAATGTACGTTTAAATCTCCTCGTTGACGTGGCAACTTCTCATTGGTGCTTGGACCATTGTTGTGTTATGCTGTAATGTCAATTTCCTTACTCATATCTGATTTGAATCTATATATCTATATAATAAAAAAGGATGTATATTTGTATGTATGTATGTATGTATTTACGTTGTTCTTTATACAAATTTTATCGCGTGGACAGAATTCAACAAAAATTGGTATATATATTCTGCCAAAATCGAGAACCGGTACTGTGGGGGTGAGAAACCCCTAGAATAAACGTGGAAATAATTATAATGGAAATAAGTTACGAATTAGTGTTAAATTACTGCGCGAGACGATGACGTCATAAGTTTTCAAGACATTGATGCATCCTAAATATAGTTCTGTATTTCGTAATGAAATAAAGCAGAAATATTTGGATTGAATAAAAAGTAAAAATTTTTCCAGTATTACTCCATCGAATAGTAATAAAAAACAATTTACAAATTACGAATTAGTGTTAAATTACTGCGCGAGACGATGACGTCATAAGTTTTCAAGACATTGACGCATCCTAAATATAGTTTTGTATTTCGTAATGAAATAAAGCAGAAATATTTTGATTGAATAAAAAGTAAAATTTTTTCCAGTATTACTCCATCGAATAGTAATAAAAAACAATACGAAACACTTTACCATCCTTGCGAAAAGTTAATTTGGAATAGTTAATTATCCCGCTATCTTTGATAAAGCCAATATGGCGCCTTATAATACATTCAAATGTGTGTCGGTCGAGATTTATAAAATTTCATAATATAACGTACTATTGTATCCTGTATAATATTTCAGAAGATAATAAGATTTGTCTAAGGTACGACTGCTGAATTATATGTTTGTAACTATAAAAGTATTGAAAATGACGTACGGAACTCCGAAAGTTTTTATGGTCGTTATTCAATTAATGCACTATCAGTCAAAGGTATGCACAGAAATAGGAACATTTAAATTGAATTAAAAGTACAATTAATTGTACTTTACGCAACGTATTTCTATAAATTTGTATAAATGTAAACAAATTATTGCGTGCAATTTGTGTCGTGAAACAAAAATTTGAGGTTAGGATAGCAATATTTGTTTACCATTTTTGGGAACGACGTTATAGATGTTCAATTTCTGAGAAATGAAGCTGAGCAAAAATATTTTGATTGAATAATAAGTATAATTAAATCTACCAATACCACATCGAGTGATAAATATAATTTATTATGAAAGGTTATACAATCCATGGCATTAATTTTCTTTTAAATAACTTGACTTTTGACGTGGAATATTTAACGGGATCAGGGACCAATATGTTTCCCAATTATATCTTGCAATACGCACTGGAAGATACATAGAATTATGATAAAAACAATACTTAAATGTTCAAAATTGATATTTTTTATTGAAGACAGCGTATTTCGTAATGTTTTGCATTAATTTTATACAATGCTACCAACTGCAGATTGCTAAAACCACCAAATAGTTTAATTTCAGATGGAAAAATTATATGTCTACAAATTTAATAATTGTTTTAAATAGTGTATGTATATCTATCTATCTATATATATTATATAAAATTGTCTTATACGGGTATGTATGTGTGTATACATGTGGGTATGCATATGGGTATGTTCCGCTTACAAATCTACACCCTCGAGGAGCTGTATCGGGACATCTCGGGCAACGCCTGGCACCCAGCTAGTTATAAATAATTAATAAGAGACAAAGCGACTACAATACTAGTATCAGTATTTTATTTCGGTTTCTATGGTAACATTCTCGGTTACAATTTCACTATAACGGACGTTACGAAGTCCATGATTTTTAACAGCTGAAAAATCCTACTGAGAACCGTTTTTGACTGAAATAAAATGAAGCAGTTATAAAATGAACCTAATTAATCTATTCCTGCCTTTTATTAGTTACTGTATTTGCGTCTAATGCAAATGTTTGGTTCTACTGGATTTTCACGGATACGAGAGAATATGATTCCATCACCACTTCAAACCAAAGACTTGGACAATCAATGTCGATCGCGACTACATGAAATCAAGAGGAAAAAATATGGCTATAAATCTTATCTGATAAAAATGAGCGATAAAACATTTTATGATCTGTCTGAATCCTATAGAGTTCGGCAACTTTTCATCCTCGTACTGTCATCATTTTTTCCTCGCGAATCTGACAAGATAGCGTTATTTCCGCTAAGGATCTCCTTGTGGATGTCTCTTACTACAACATAGAGAATAACTATAAACTCTTTAACTAACCATGATCTGATACTTAATTTTTAATATATTATCAAATTGCAATGCTCACAGATATTCCGTTACGTTGAGTAAAACTTTTGATGTTCATATTCGTGTCAATTTTTGGTACGGAATCCGGTTTTTTCCAGAAATTTTTCAAATTGTTTGTATAAATTTTATCAATTAAAATTAAATGAATCTCCTGAGAGAGTACTGCTATTTTATTTTTACAGACAAAAATATATTTTTATTTTTTTTATATAATTGCCAAATCTGAATAGTTTTTATTCCAAAATAATTCATAAAACCATATAGAAATCTAAATTCTACATAGGCTTTTCTTTTATAAATTTTAAAACTATAGCACCAGGAGTATATCCAAGATCTTTGGCAAAAAAATTTATAAATGAACTTTCTTTACTTATAGAAAAATTATGAGGACCCGATTAATTCAGTAAACAGACTTAATTAAATGTATAAAATATTAATTGTAATTACTGCCATTCTGGCTATATAGGTCAAACCAAGAGAGCTTTAAAAACTATTATTAAGGAAGATACAACGGACTACAAATTTTCATTCGGTTTATTTAAACATTGCAACAACACTTTTGATTGTAAATATCGATCCCGAATAATTTCTCAAATCATAGAAATTAAATTTAACAAATGTCCCCATTAACATCCAATGTGATAGAAGCGGACTTAGTAGCTTCCATGTTATATTACTTTCTCCTTAACATGTTTGGTATGTTATTAAATTTGACGTCGTTGTACGGTTCAGTTAGTTTAAGGTTCACCCGCTGAGGTCCATGATACAAAGCATCAATCAATACTGTCTGCGTTCGGCAATCTTTTCAAATTTTAACCGACGTATTATTACATATAAATATAATGAAGAGATGATTTTTATTTATTTATTTTAACGTAGTAGGTTGTTATATTTTGGAAAATCAAAACAAGAAGAATATAATATGATGGCATATAAAGTTAATAAGCAAGTGATTATTTTTAAATAAGTCTTAGTGGAAGTTAATATTTCTCAATTTAAAGAATTAAAAATTATTTTGTAATTGTTTGACGTACGTTAAGGTTGTAAGTTGTCTAAATTATCACGTCAAATTTTTTTTACCAGCCACGATGAGTTGGTATCAAGGACACATTACACGAGACCCACGTTTCACTTGAGGAAAAGGCGTATGAAGAACAGATGCTATAAAGTTCACTTTAATGGCTACTGTGCTACACCGGTTCCAGCCCAAAGTCGACCAATCACATCGAGTCTTGTCTAATTTAATTTCCACGAGAGTACGGCTAATAAACATTTTAACGTTATCTTGAGTTATGCGGCGCTAATTAAGATGTTTTATGCTCCTCGTTCCTGGTCGCTTCATAAGCGGTGACATGTTATGACCGCACCGAGCCAATTTATTTAAATAAAAAAAATTTTAGAATAATTTTTGATACATATAGTTGCTACGAGTATTAAATTATTTTAATCGCAAGGTTCAATTAAGCACGCTCGTTTACGTTGCACGTGAATAATTTTAAGGTCCACTGAAGCTGAATTTTAAGAGCGACATGCGTATATTGCTGTCTTAAACAATTTGCATAAGCAGTGTGGGACTCCATCCTACAAAATCGCTTTGCTTATTACTGCACCTTAACTATATAGGTGATATCTTATAAAATCAGAATGTGAATTTAAGCGTAAGGTAATTTTTTATTCTGATCAAGCATTTTCTTTCGACCACCAATTTACAGAAACATTACGCATTTTAGACTTCAACTTTTTTTTATTAATTATTTTAAGATAATTTGAACAAAGCTAAGAATCAATAGTTAGTCGCCTACATAATTTATACATTTCCACGGTTCTGAATTTGTTAAAAAAAACCAGAACAACTGTATAAATAGAAGATGACTGCGGCCGTTACAGAGGCCGAAAGCTTCTTTATAAATGTGACGATGGTTAAAACTTATCTAAAAAGCATTCAAATTTTTGTTTTTATTCTTATTAATTAAAATAATATTTATTTTTATATATACATATTTTTATCCTTTTTATGAAGACAATATCACTCTTACGATTACAAGACGCGTTCGTCATAATAATGTCTGTAATGTGAAAAAAAAATTCCTGATTTTCCAATATAATGAAATACATAATCTTCTGTATGTCTATAAAAAAAACTGAAGCATTTTTTGGTACTTTTACTAACGATCCACAAATATTTCATCATATGAAAAGCATTGCTAAAAAATTTAATTCTCTGGACGAATCAAAGTTATAGCTCAACATCGTTTTAAGCCTGAACCAGAAAAAACCGGGAAACCTCAAAACAACTTCTGCAGTCAACTTTTTAAGATGTAGACTTGCTATGTATAGGGTAAAACACATAGTGGCAACTCCCCTCTTATACCATAGGAAAGTGAGTGAAAGGGGGGATGCGGAAAGGTAGAGAAAGGTAGCCAAGTGTTAACTAGGGCCCCATGGCTATGGTTTAAGGATCCTACCCTAGGCAAAGTGATGCAGAGAAAACCGTAGAAAAACCTGCATCAGGTAGGTCGGGCATTTGGTACTTGCCCCATGCCCTTTAGATGGCGGAAGAGGGGTTGCTGTGGCGTCGCAGCTTTCCTCTAGCCATGCCTTGACCAGTTTAGGAGGCAGCTGCCGACTATTCCAATAGGAATAGCAGAAAACTCTTATGGTATGCCCCGGAACATACACCTCTCAAAACAAGCCGAGGTGCCTCGAAATGTGGGAACCTTGGTTCAAAAAACCAGAGAGATGTGAAAGCATCCCCAAAGGTAGCCTCCGTCGGAGCTCTCTGGGAAGGATCAGTTTAATTTCATAGATATCGTAATAAAACGATAGAATCATCATTCGACTTAAAGAGAGAAAATAATCTAAAATTAAAATATATACAATTATCAATCAATTCTAACGTGGCTTGCCATTTAATTAATTGTTTTTCAGGAAACTTATAAGTATACAGCTGTTATTCGAAATTTTTCAGGTCATTTGTCTTGGAATTAATTATTATTTTAATAACCTCTGTTTCTTCCTTGCGTATTTTTTGCAGTAGCAACGAGACTATGAAGCAATAATTCTAAATAGTGAACATTTAATACGTATGTTTTAAACTATAATTTATAACTGTTACTTTATATACTGTTACTTTAAAATAGTAAACATTTTCGTACGTTATTCCGAGTTCAATTTAATCTTGATTTTTTTTTTAAAAAAAATATGTTTTATTCAGTAATTATTTATTGATTTTTTTTTAATACGGAGCTATATAAGGAAGAAAATAAATATTCATTTATAAATAAAGTTCTCGTCTGAGTAATTGATTGCACACCAATATTTATATTCCTATCTTTGTTGGGAAAAATTATTGGTTAACCATGAAATCAATAAGAATGCAGATACGATTTAATAAAGTTACCTGACGTGTAAGAATTTTTTTTTGGATAATTTATAAGATTACTTATGTTCTGGCCGAATGCCTTCTTTTTAAACAAAAAATTTAAAGGAATCTATTTCATTCCAGTAAGAAGATAACTTTCGAAGGGATGCGTAGTAATTTCACGTAGCTAAAACTATTGCGTAAAACGACAGCTGCAAGGCCAAACAAGTGCCATAACCTTGGTAAGCCTGGCTACTCTTCATCGCTTTTCCTTATTCACAGACCTATTATTAACACGAGATCTACACATTCCAATCTTCGTCAGTTTTGTTTCTTAAGTTGTCTCTGTTGTAATTGCTTTCAAGCACTATGGATAGAAGGCGTACAGTTGGGTCTCCAGACTAATTGAAACGTTATCCGAGTAAATTGTAATGAAAGTAGAATATCGCCACTATCACGATTTTCGGAATCACTATTTTAAGCTAAAAATGATTTTCTTTGAAACCATCTCTAATTTTAATTATTTTGAATATTACGTTTCATAAAGAAACGAGGACCTCAGTGTCGACATCCCGTTCGTATTTCTTTATTGACTATAAGTAATGAACCAAATTGATAATAATAATTAAAATAAATTGGGAACAGAAGTATACTGGCCGAATTAATATAAAAAACGACTGTTCACCAAAGATTCCTTATTACCTGTCACTAATAATTTTAAAAAACAAATAACGAGCGTCTTAATGACCGTGATAGAAAATACAGACCCATTAAAATGTCCATCTTAAGATGGTTTGTAATTGAATAAACCATTAGATTCAAAGAGTTATATTTATTACAGAAGAACAGAATAATAAACACGGAAAAAACTTCCTAATTCAAGCTAGATAAATCAGTGAAGCTTTATTAATAAACCAGATTTTTAAATAACTAAAAAATGAAGCTTAGGATATTTATGAACAGATAAAATGCACCGAATGCTTCTAGGAACTTATAAAAAAAAATTGAGGCCATATCCTCAACCATTTTATTAAAATTGTGAAGCTCGAGGACTGTGTGAAAATCTACCTGATCAGAGACTGGAACTTACCTCATAAATTAAAGCGAAAGGAATATATTTACAGACACTGCTCAAGGTTAAGAGCTATGAAACAAAGATAAAATTATTCCAGAGACTGAATTGTGTAATCCTAAATAAACGATTAGAGAGGATTATTAACTGAATGTTTCTAATCAACGGATTAGTTACTCTTCAGAATTGCCAACATGAAATTATCTTGTAAACGCAGGAGGTTAATTTTCCAAAGTAAATTAATGTTCAATCATGCCGTCAGAAAATATTTTAGAAGAGAAGACAAAAGTCTCTCTATTCTTAAGCTTATCTTTTAAATTATGAATCTTTCTTGTCCGACAAAACGACCGAGTCTTAAAAAGTTATCATTTTAAGGTTTTGAATCAGTTGCGAAAATTTGCTTCGCTGGATTTCGTATTACAGTTCTATTCTGTCTAATCGCTTTTTTCCCCTTAATTTTATTTTTCATTACTTAGTCCTAATAGTAATACACGTTTTTTAACCTTTAAATCGAAACATCGGTTTTCAGACATACTTCTATGTCTATGTCTGCCTAAAATTCGTTGTTAGCTATTATAATAATCATCTAATATCGTCATCCGATATTTACGGGGACTTCACTTGTGCACGAAGTGTCCTTGGTCGTTCATACCACGTACATCAATGTTTTCGTAATAAGCTCTGTGACGTGGACAAAAGCACAACGAAGCAGCTAAATCTTCCTGACGTCAAATACAAGAAGACGATGACAGTCAGAAATATGCTTGGGAAGACTGGACGCATCTAAATAATAATAAAAAAAGTTAACAGAGACTATTACTGGGAAGAGAATAAGTGTCAATCATGGATTGTGAAAATACGGTTCAACTTCTTAGTAACATTACGCACGTGCATGGAAACTGGAAAACACAAATGTACGTAAGGAATAAGTGGAAATAATGACAATTATAAGGCTTAAAAAGATTCCTGGACTGAACAGGCACGAATGAAGACTCATTTTGAATTTACTTTAATGCTAGAGTTGGAATGTAATGTTAAACGTTATTATAAATAAGATTGGAAAATTAACCTGACTTGTATTATTGCCAGGATACTTTAATTGTATTTATATAAGTCAGAATTTATTAATTAAAATGTATATTGTTGTGACAGCAAACACAGCCGTCTAGACGGACCTTCCCCCAAAAACACGATCACCTCCGGGTAAAATAAATCGTTATTGTTTGTAGGTTTATTACCATTCATTAATAAATTATCCTTTGTTACACGATATAATTGTACTTTTGGTTTAAACTAAATATGTTTTCGATCGTAAAAGTATTCATTTCCTTGTAATATCCTTACGATAGTGAATTATCTCACAATTTTCCATTTTTTATAGTCGTTGGAGACAAATGTATTCATTACAAAACAAAGGTCTCAGTCAACTGTTGTCCAAATATTAAACAATATACTAAATTATTATGAGGAAAATATTATGGTCAAAAATCAAGACAAAATTTGAAAGCACAATAAATGAGATTTTTAAATATATATATATATATATATATATATATATATATATATGTAATGCAATAAAAATAGTAACATATTACGGAAGTTAGAAAACATTAAAATTAAATTTGAGAAAATTCTCTCCGAATGCATTTATTCTCGATTTTCACTCTAGACAATCATTTGAAAAACAAACAACGTCTCGACATCTATCGTTATCAGGTTTTTTGACGCCGATTTCGCGGAAGTGGGATACATACAGCACTTCTTTAAAGACATATTGAGGACGTGTTGTAAAATAAATGTACTGACATCAATCAGGAGTATTTGCTGCATTAATAAGGAGAAGTTATCAATTTACAAGATTTTTGGGATTATAGGCTGAAGGAATCCACCATACACGGGGGCTGGCAAGGATAATCATACTCATTCAATATCACTTTTGTGTCAGAGGCACGGTCCTTATCTCGCTAAAAGGTCAACGGAATTTCACAAGTTTTGTACCAGAGTGATAACACACTTCAACTTGCGTTCAATGGACGCCAAATAAATAATCACAGGGTGCGTCAAGGGTATTTATTTCTGGGACAGTATTCAGTTTAAAATACTCAGAATAGCCTAAGTGTATCGTGACCATACTCAAAATTATTAAACGTATTTGCTAATTTTGTATGGGTCGTTAAAACGTAGAGGAATGAGTGCATCTAAACTTCGTGATGTGCCTTTTTATTAATTCTGTATGTTTTTATTTTTGCATTGTGTAATTATGAAATTTCGTGCATTATTTTGCAATACTAAGTATACAAGGGAATATTTTATTCACGTTTCAAGTCCAAGTTATTCAATTGGATATTAGCTAAGGATACGAATGTTAGATTATAATAATATACTACAATTGCATTAAATGACGTATCCTATATTCCTTAACTGTGGAATATTGGGAATAACGAATACTGTATTCTAATCTAAATTGTTAAATACGTAGCTTTGGATGAGAAGATGAGATTGTAATAGAATACGTAAATGAGACACGCATACTTGTTAACAATATATATTATTAGTCACAACACGCGAAGTGTTTTATCTTAATGAGGCAAGGGCAGTTCAAGAAATTACGGATACTTACTTTGCCCAGTTATTTGTAATTAAAAATTACGATAAATGAATTTCCAACATTGGCATACAATTAAAAAACAAAAGTAATTATATATGTACACGTCAAGACACTTACATGAACAGAAACAACAACGTGACCCAAATGTTGACGGGTTTCAAATTAAGGAAATATATGGAGCTGAAATTTGTAGTAATCTAAACACTGTGTATTAAAATGCTAAAAAAGTTGGGATTGTTACCTCCCATATTATGTTACCGTATATTAGTAACGCAAACAATCTGAAAGTACAAAAATTGTCCAGACACGTCGTCAAGTAAAATACTTTTAAAATGCATTTTATAGTGGTCATTAATTTTTTCTTAATAATTTGTAATATGTATAAATAAAATGCCGTATTTATTTATTCATATTATGTACTCACGATAGTATTATGTAAATGCATGACAAATTTTGTAATATTATATATATATAGCTGTTGTTGGAGCTTTACACCGCAAATTTAATTATTGTTTCGATTTTTAAACTTCTGATTCGCGATAGTCTTATTTTTGCTTTTAATTAAGCTTTCTTTTGTAGTTTCACCAACCAGACAATAAGTTCTTTATTTTCAGTTTATTATCGTTCGGATTCCTGGTGTATATGGTATTTTAATGAATGAGGAGATAAATATTTTTGGGTATGAGAATATACGGATGTGGAACTAGCCACGTGCCTGAATGGAATTGACGAGAAAGGGGGCTGAACAGAGGGATTTTCTTAATACAAGCTGACAGCGAGTAAATATAGTGCCGTTGAGATTTTCCGTTGTCAATTAGCGTTGTTTCTGAATGGGAAATTCCAGCGGGCCCGGAGGAGCGCTATTTGCATGTCCATTGTCCTGACGTGACGACCGTGTCTCCGTAAACAAATAGTGGCTGCTACGTGGTTGAGGAGGAGGAGAGAGAGAGAGAGGAGGGAATGACGTTCCAGGCGTGACGTGCACCTGAGGGGGACCCCTGGAGGAGCATCCATGACGTGCAGCGGATCCCAGGAAACTCCTTAATAACATGTACGTGCGCACTCGCCGATCAGCCCATCAGTAAAATACGGGGGTCCACCTCAGTCTCATTACGCCACGGAATACCCACATTGCTTTTTCAGCAACGTCCCGGATTTCAGTTAGCTATAAATTAGTAATGCTGAGAGAGGGGGAAAATACGTCTCCTCATCGTAGAAGGATGACAGTTCAACTCATATAGTCATTTTTCTGGAATTCCATTGCTTGTGTTAAGCTGAGAGTTGATTTGCAGCTATACGGAAACAACTATTAATAAGTAATACTGAAGAACTATATTTTTGAGTGAAACAATTACCCTTTCTCATCCACTCCCTCCGAGCTCACAATAAATTTCTTTTAGATAGTAAATAATTTTTAGCCTAAATCTAGGTAAAATATACAATATTTAATAATATTTTGTCTATCCCCATAAACGTTGAATTAATTATAAAATAAATAATTCTAAAGACCTTATTCTCAAGCTTTACACGACGGGTTTCCAAACCAAAGTGTTCCAACTCTCCACATATTTATATTTCAGTGGTTTATTTATTGTGTTATACACAAAACAAAGCGTTGAATATTTTGAAGCATTCAGTTGAAAAGTAAATCTAAAGACTTTATTCAGAAAATTTATACGAACGTTTATTCTGCATCCCCCAAACTGGTTATTTTTAATGGATTGTTTGGTTAAACTCTACGTATATTAATGTTTTAAACTGAATTTCATTCGTTTTAAAAATAATTATATCGGTTAGAAGGATAGTTCTAATTAATATTGGGTTCAAAATAATTAATTTTGAGCCTTAATTCACACGGAAGTTGCAATTTCAACATACGTTCCTCTTTGTATAATATGAAAGAAACTTGCCTGGAACAAGCTTCATTCATATATGATCTTGTAAATGCCATTAATAAACAATATGCCATATTAGAAAGCTTTGATTAATTTTTTATTTAATTTATTATTAAGAACTAAATTTATTCAAAAATTTAAAATATTTAAAAAAATATGTCGTGAAACATTATACGTATATAATTGAATTTGTCAATCTAAACCTAACGATTCACTTCCCACGATCGACTCCACAGGTTATTCCATTTTCTAACTCAATCGATCCACTTCCCAGGATCGACACCAGAGGATATTGTATTTGATTCCGCCTAGTTGCTGTTTTTCCAACCTGCTTATAACAACGAAAATGAAAAACAGCAACTCGTGTTACTTATGATGTATTGAAATGGGAGTTAAATGGTTTCCGCGAGAGATTTTTTTTTCTTAAACTGAAAACGGTCCTTGATTTGTCTCTTTGGTACTTTGCGGATGTTTTGGTCTCCGAATTATGCTGACCCCGTGGGTTCTCAGTCGTGCGTGTTCAATTTGTTGACATCATTGGCAAAGTCGGCAGCAAGCAAGCAGCCATGTTGGTAGCGAGAGTGTCGCCGTTACGTGGGAATTGAAAGTGGTCCTAATTACAGGACAGGTTTGTCTGGCGCGCCGTGCCAACCAGCTTCATCCTCAATGGTGATCTAGACGCAGGGCCACGAGACGAACCCTCCGAAATGAAACACGGAAACTACGCAACGAGTGTGGAGGTTCACGGTGCGGCGACGAACTAATCCAGCTCGAAGTGGACACAAAGGAAGAAGGAAATTTATGGAGAGGAAAACTAGTGGTTGGATGGAATCCGTTACAGTGAGATAGACAATCAAGGAAGGCGATGTTACATTACGATTACCTGCCGTTTTATTTAGTTAATTGATGAATTGGCACATTAGCATGTTCTGTAGAGTAACAGTAGGCCTCTTATAATCCAGCGCACACATATGAATTTAACAGTTTTCAGTTTCACAGTTTTTTTTAACATGATCCGATTTAAATCAAGATGTTTGGCCTTCAATAAATTTTCCTCTCGATATGTATGAACAAGTAATATACAATTTTCAACTTTAACAATCGCAACATTTCATGGTGGAATCAAGCTCGGGGATGAAAAAAATTTAATCTATTATATTTATAATGAAGCATCGGTATATAATTATTTTAATAATATCACGTTTGGGCCTCGTCGTCTACATCCCCTACTTGCTCATTTCTATCATTCTCTTTTTAACATTTAAAATTAATTCCTTCACTTCACTACATAAGGATATCAACTATTACTATTCTCAATTTTTAATATTTTGTTACAGTAGATACGATGTTTTTTTAATAAACTTTTAATTAAAAAATTTCTTTTAGATAGTAAATAATTTTTAGCCTAAATCTAGGTAAAATATACAATATTTAATAATATATTTATTTATTTTATAATTAATTCAACGTTTTCAAATTTAAACCTTGAAATTATTTTAGGTTTTGAATATTTGAGTAACGAGACGCTTTTATTGAATTGTCGGATTAACAGCGAAGTTTTGATTTAATATGCATTCTACCTGTTATAGGATTTTTTCAAGGAATAACTAGAGAACACGACTTGATAAATAAACGGCACTTACACAGATATTTATATATATTTGCTGACATATTTTGATTAAAATAAGATTTGTGGAGAGTTGAACAGTTTGGTTTGGAAACCCGTCGTGTAAAGCTTGAGGATAAGGTCTTTAGAATTATTTATTTATCAACGTTGATGGGGATAGTTTTAATAATTTTTCCATTCGTTCTTATGTAACATAACAAGAAGCAGAAGAAGTTGTAGACAGGCAACTCCCCTCTTGTAGCATAAGAAAGGGAGTGAAAGGGGGAATGCGGAAAGGTAGAGTAAGGTAGCCAATGGTTAACTAGGGGGGCCCCCGGGCTATGGTTTAAGGATCCTACCCGGCAATTCGCCTAAAAGTTATGCAGGGAAAACCCTGAATCAGGTAGGTCGGGCATTTGGTACTTGTCCCACGCCCTTTCGATCCCGGGAGAGGGGTTAGCTGTGGAGTCGCAGCTTTCCCTTCGCCGTGCCTCGACTAGTTTAGGATGCATTTGGCCGACTATTCCAATAGGAACAGCGGACAACTCTTACCGTATTCCCAAGGTTCTGCGACCCCGGAACATACACCTCTCAAAAACAGGCCCTATGCCTCGGTTCAAAAAACCAGAGATGTGAAGGCATCCCCAAAGTCTGACTCTGCCAGTGCTCTCTGGGATCCTCGGTAGTCTCCATTTTTTTAAATATATATTTTTTTTAGGGTAACAGGTTACATGAGGGTAATTCACATGGTGCTAACTTCCCTTTAATTACATAGGAAGGGATTTTAAAGAGAGGTTGCGGAAGGGTAGAGCAAGGTAGCCAAGGGTTTTATAGGGCCCCCGGGCTATGGTTTAAGGATCCTACCCGGCATTCGCCTAAAAGTAATGCAGGGAAAACTATAGAAAAACCTGCATCAGGTAGGTCGGTTTGTTTAATTTCACAAAGACAGTGTGAGAGTTTGTAATTCAATAAACCAGGTATGGTGGTGTGACGATTTTTTCCCCTAAATCTTCAATAGCGAGTATGTAGGAAACAGTAGAGCCCATCCGCAGTTTCCCGCTGAGGTGACGTCATAGACACAAAAACGCCAGTCGGTTAACTGGGTTCTGAAAGATTTCTGACTGCGGTTATAGAATATTAGGATCTGCCTCATATTTCAGCATACGAAAAGGCTACGACTGTTTTAAAAAAATACATAAATTATGTTGAATTAAAGAAGAATGAGGAATTGACACAAAGGAGGATTATGCCTTTTTTTAAAAAAGTAGTAAGCTCATATGTGCTAATTGAAAGAAATTGGTGGCACCGACCTTGATGGGTTTGTTAACGCTCCAGTTTTGACAGTCCTCATTTTCTGCATGACGCAGTTGAGGACCTTGAAACTGGAGTGAATCATTCCAGGACAAACGTGCTCCGCTGGAGATAATCAAGCAGAGGAAAATCGCCGTTCAACGCCGTTGGTTTCGGTGGCATGACGCGGTCTTCTAGAAAATGGTCCCCTTGATTCCAATCTAGAATTGTTACTCAATGTAAGCTGTCCGCTTGTGTATGTGAACCTCGTCACTGGTTCCTGAAGCACGCTGAATTTGAGGACCTTGAGGCTGAGTCATTCATATAATGAGAAACGTGTTTCCTACTGGAGCATAACATTGAGGCATCAAGCTCACTTTCAGAACAATCTCGTTTTATCCTAAATAAATACCTGACCGTTTAAAAGACTATGTTTACAGATCAACAAAGATACACAAGTAACAATTTGAGACTATAAAATTCTCATCCATTTTCAATAAGCCGACAATGAAGAAATTAAATTCATCACAAATGAATAGCAAAATTTTCCGAACAATTTTTATACCAGATAATAATTTTTCTACCAATATAAAAATATTTTATTGTTATTTTAAAAACCAGAATAATCTAATAAACGAATTTTACGCAGAAAAATAAAATTTTTATATTAATTTGCCTCACAAATTTATTTCAATTTAATGTATTTCATCACGATCATTAATTTAAATAAAGCTTTGCAATAGAAATCGATAAAGGCGAATGAAATAATTTGATTTTAGTTGACATAACCGATTCTATTCTTGATAAAAATTCAAAACCACAGCAGGAAAATTTCTGCTTAAACTAAAAAACAGTAAGTATCTAAAATAAATAATTAGTGAATGATTAGACAGAGGAAACAGTGACGAACTTCAAATGTGTTCCTACATCGTATAAAACATTTAAAAAAAGATTAATAACTTATGATGATGATTCAACGTAAAAATCTGTATTAATAAAATTGAGTGAAGTGGAACAAATAATATTAAAATAAATATATGGTGCTTTAAATTTAGTTTGATCTTTAAGGCATATCAGTGAGAAGAAGTGCAGAGAATTGTAGAACGCCATTTATAGTTTTAGTGCTAGTTAAACTTTATTAGTTGTATGTAAGAAGTTTTATAGAGGTAAAGGAACGATTTTCCCGTTTTTTATTGCATATTCTTGTTTGTATTTCAAAGATTTCAGTCAGGTTTTACCCAAATACAATCGAATAAATCGATGTACCTTAATGCAAGTAGCCCATTACAGTATAGAATGTGACGAAAAAAGGTTTAATATATACGGAGCAATATCTATGATAAGTAACTGTTAATATAAAAAAAATATTTTTTCAAAAAATATGTTTCTCATTTAATTTTTAAAATAACATTCCTGACATTCACTAATGTGGTTCTCAAATTTTGTTGACTCGTCCTGTACTGTAAGAATTTTTTTATTTGTAATTTCCTTAATTATTGACCATAACCGTTCTGTTGACCAGTTTCATAAAGAAAATTCGTAACATAACGACAGACACGACACCTAATTTAAAAGCTTGGAACGACCTTATCTCATGACTTAATTTTAAACCCTAGTATAAACCAAATATTTTGTAATACATCTTTCGTCGAAACAAAGTGTTTTATATGGGAAGATTTTGAGAATGACCAGACGGCTGGGAGGATTTCGTCGCCTTTCTGGGTTCTGCATTTCAGAGTTTGGCGGTACGCTCCAGCTCAAAGGCATGTGATGATGGTTGAGCTGATAGTCCCCGGAGGAGCGGCATCTGGGAAAGGCATTTCGGCGACGGACAGAAGCCCCGTTATGTGGCACATACATGCTGTCCTCTTCTCCGGCCAAAGCTTTCACTACGGGATTAAAAATAACAAATCTACAAGAAACGGTCCACTCATAGCGGAATGATATTTCTGAACCGACAAGAGCAGCCGACCACGAACCCTTGAATTTCCGGGGTTCGGCCACATCGATATATTTTTTTAAGGTTAAAAATTCTTCAGATGTCTTCAGAAATCTCGTACGTACCCTGACAAATTATATACACCATTACTCATGAAAAAACTTAGCCAAATGAATGATGATGAACCTGGGTTATGACATTTGGAGGTTTCTTTAAAGTCAGGGTTTCGTGAAAATGACACCTTAGCTGTTTTTGGATGTGTTATGGATACCTCGGGTACCTACTAACAATTATTTTTTAAAAAATTGAGGACGTTACTGGTATAAAATTAGCAGGAAACCGACGCAAGGCATTTTACCTTTTATAACACACTCCGCTAAGGAGTACGTACGAGGAATGCGAGAGAAGTTATGATTTACAGGTGTAATACGGATACGAAGGAATTCAGAAAAACACAAATGTTAATTCTTTGAATAAAATCATTTTTAGAAAAAAATTCTGTAACTGAGCCAACCCAGTACACAACAGTCTCGGGTTATGGAATGATGTTAAATATATAAAGCGATGATCGACTGGGAAAGGAAGTGTTTTAATTAAACTTTCTAATTAATAAGGATTTGAAATTATTTCAGAGAAAATGTTATTTGTGGAAATAACTGCATTTCAGTAATTTCCTAATGGATACAAAAATATTTAGGTACATAATTCGTGGAAATTGAGTAGTATTTTGTTCCATTGCATGGTTTTAAGAGAAAGTATGGAAGAAATTTTTTTTTTACTTTTCTTGCTGTTTTCTCTTAAAACCAATTAAAAGTGAACACAGGACCACCATTAACCAAATATTACGTCCACAATTTTTAACAAATTTCTAATCCTAATAATCCCAACTAAATGGATTATATGTTTAGTGCAACGAAGAGAATTACAATTATTTTAATGTCTGAACCTCGAAAACTTATTATTTTAATCCTTAAATCTACCGTTAAATGGATACTCACATCGGATATTATTTATTGATAAAAATAAGATTTACTACATTTTGTATCATAGAATTTATTTAAATAATTTAGACGATTCGGCTGAGATCCATATCGGATCGACAGAATAGTTACTTGTAACAAATTTTCACTCTCTACTGAATCCAAGGTTGACTTCAGCGAACGAATTATTTGACAAACAATTCTGAAATTTGATAATGCTGCACGCATATTTCCCTAATTAAAACAAAGTAAATAAGAACGATTGGTCAAAAACTATTCGGTAAGATTTTGGAAAGCAAACAAGAGCCTCGGAGAAATATTTAACCACCTTACGTGAGTGTAAAGTGAATATACAGTTAATTTCTTTAAGGAATTTCCAAGCTTGTCGGCATATTCCCAAAATATTTTCAAGTAATATGGTGAATTTTAATTTAAAATGGCGGAAATATTAATTTTTTGTGTGATAAATATTCTTCACAACTCACGTGACAAACAAACCATATTTTTCTTTTAGTATTTTGTCATTTGTAGGAAGGTTGTCCATTACGACACGTTAAAATTATTACGACCTATCCCTTAATAATATGCGTTTTAAGTAAGTTTTTATTTTAAAGAAAAATAGGATTTCAATCCGTGAAAATTTTCTTTAGTAACAGACAGGTACTACCAGCAAGAGAGGATGCCATAAAATGTTTACAGAACACAGTACTTCGCTAATAATAAGAGAAAAAGAAATAAAGTTTTAATTTTGGCATGCGGACGTTGATTACTGTAATTGAAATGGCTACTCTAAAGGAAAAAAAATGACTTAATTTAAAGCGTCCACTACGGCCGTAAAGATAATTTTTTACAACACTGCAGCCTTGGAACTGTAACCAGTAGGATTTAGGGTGAATGAGTCTGTCTCTTATTACTGAAAGTTTCAATTTGTCAGTATTTTTTTTCCCAGAAAGTATCAGGTCTTGACAGGGTGACTTTGCTTTAGGGATAATTTCAGGCCCAATCGACAATCTTTATTAATTAAAAATTATGTTTGAAATTTATTTTCCCTTTTGATGTTAAAGAAGATAAGATAGAGGAATTTTTTCTCAGTTATTTACTGCCATTCTGATTTATGATTAATTTTTAAAAAAGTTATATTATTGTAAATATTTATATAGTCCGAATCGATGTTACGGAACTGTAGAAAACAAATAACTTTTCTTCATAGCCACACTGTTTTTCTACATAGGTACCGAAACGTTGTTTGGCTATCGGTAATTTTGTTTATATAACTGTATTATTATTCATAAATAATTTTAGATTTTTTATTCCGGAAAAATCATTTTTTTTAAATGATAATAAAAATACCACACATTGATTCAGGATTTAATAAATGTCATACTATAAAAAAATGTTCAAACGTATTAAAATGTGTATATGTTGTTCTAAGAATTTATTTTATCTTTAATAGCCACCAACAGCTTATACAATATGATGAAGAATAGCAAAGATCTAGTAGACCTTGATGATAAGCATTGTGCTGTATACAAGGTACAATGTTTTTTTTTAGGGCAACAGGCTACATGAGGGTAATCCACTTTGGGGAACTCCCCTTTAATAGCATAGGAAGGGATTTTAAAGGGGGGATGCGGAAGGGTAGAGGAAGGTAGCCAAGGGTTAACTAGGGCCCCCGGGCTATATTTTAAGGATCCTACCCGGCATTCGCCTAAAGGAATGCAGGGAAAACCTTAGAAAAACCTGCATCGGGTAGGTCGGGCAATGGGTACCTGTCCCACGCCCTTCCGATAGCGGGAGAGGAGTTTGCAATAATATCAATGCTATATACATGGGCCAAACAAACCTAACCTTAAGAAGTAGGATTAAAGGAGCATCGCACCAACTTAAAGTTCCCAGAGTATAAACACAATGTCATATCAAAATATATTTTATCTACTAGCCATTATGATGATTGGGATATCAAAATTCTATATATTGATAATACGATTATTTTTTTAAAAGATTCATATAAATTCCAATAATTTTATTTTATCCAAAGTTGTATCTATGACTCTCTAATGCCTTATTTCTATTTCTGAACTGGTTTCTACACAACTGAAACATGTGTAGCTTTGTTTATTTATTTTAAGTAACTGTATCTTACTTTGTCACATATTTTCGTATTTTTTTTTAATTAATTGATCGAATGTTTTATGATGAATTCAGCATTTTATAAAAAAGTGATGACCAATTTCTGAGAGAGGCTTTAAATTGTATTCGTACGTAGCTTAATGATTGACCAAACTGTTGGGATGAAGAAATGGCTGTTCAGGGATCGTTACCGTCGTAGAGAATGGCATAGAAATTGTCTACTGGTATTTAATTGTCTGTGGATTCTGTTGTTACCTTTGTGAATAATTTTTTTAAAATTATTTGGCGTTTTGGGCTGAGGTTATTGAAGTTTGAGGATAAAAAAAACGATATTCCATAACAGTTCTGTTACTAAATAAAGCAGTTACATAAATATTACCTGAAATCTAAATTGTGTATTTGAGTTGTCTGTTCCATTCGCTAATGATGATATACTGAGTTAATGTATGCCCTCGCATAGTGTATAGATAGTAAGACAGCCATTCAGAGCAGAACTGTAGCGCTGGTGATGAATTGCGCAATAATTTACATTGCTAAGTGAGAAATACGGTCGTGTCAAGAGAGCAATAGCGCTACGGGAAACCGGACACTTCAACAAACGCCCTGTAAATTGGTCGAGACGAACGCTACCGAACTTCGTCTCTCTCTAGCTTCTCGCACGCCATGTGCGAAATGTATTTGGGGATAAAAAAAAATTCGCAGATCAATTCGTCCGTCCTTTACGATTGATTACATCAGAATTCACTCCACATTTGGTAGGGTAATTAATTCAACATTCAAACGTTTGCTGTGGAATATTTTAATTGAAACAAGAGTACACGTTTCCACGAACCGGGTTGTTGTCTAGAAATAGATTAAAAGTAATTCCTGTACGGGACTGCGAGTCTTGGTCGATGTCATTATTATGGACGGTTGGCTTCTCACATCGAGCCAAGTATTTCGTGCACGCCTCTCACTCGGAATTCTGTCGGCGTTCAGCCTTTTACATGATATACAGCTGTCGCCGGACCCTACACGTCACCCAGAATGGCAATAACTTTGTCACTAGTGGGGGAGAAAGAAAGAAAAAAGAAACAGAGAGATAAAATAGTTGTGAGTCATTCGAAATACATGATGGCAATCGATATCTTGACCAGTCGATCAATTCAGCCTGAATAATAATAAAATAATTCTTTTTATCTCTTACACGCAAATAATTATACGAAATAGTTGTTCAATTTTATGTAAAAATAAAAAAAATAATTCTGGCCTAAGATTTTGTAATCTGTCTCGAGAGAGATAAAATGAGGAATGTAAACTTGCGAAACTGTCTGGAGAAATTATTCTCGTAAACAACATACAGTCATGCATGAGAAAAGTAGAGAACCGACCGCTAACCACCAGTATCCATTTGTCAGCCACGATATGACTACGCTGGCAAATTATAAATTGTTTAAGATAATGTTCAGTGATATGTTCAAATTAATACACAATTTCGGAATGAAAACGTTTAGTCATTCCACCGATTTCGCTACAATAAATTTTTTGTTCTTGAACCCATTGGAACAGTCGGCCAGCTGCCTCCTAAACTGGTCGAGGCTCGGAGAAGGGAATGCTGCGACCGTACAGAAAATCCGTCACTCGCCATCGGAAGGGCGTGGGACAAGTATCCAATGCCCGACCTACCTGATGCAGGTTTTTCTAGGGTTTGTCCTGCATCACTGTTAGGCGAATGCCGGGTTGGATCCTTAAACTACAGCTCGGGGGCCCTAGTTAACCCTTGGGTACCTTCCTCTACCCTTCCACATCCTCCGTTTCAAATCTCTTCCTATGTTATTACAGGAGGCCACTATGTAAATTACCCACTGTAACTGTTATTCTAATAAAAAATAATTAAAAATGTGCCCAGATTGACAGTTTATTTACCGCAACAAAATTATTTATCCATTACAGTACCAACAAATTGGATCTCGTTTTCGTTAATAAAGAATCCAACTAATACTTATGTAAAAAATTCATAATTAAAGCGTTATAAAATTTATACAAACAAATTGGTGCAAAGATTTATATAAAAATTCCATACAAGAGTAGGCAATAAACAAAATCTTCTATATTAATTAGTCTGCAAATGTATTGTTCTAGTTTCCCAATTACAACAACCCCCCTCTCCCCCCCCCCCCCCGCCGATAGCCCCCAAGAATCGGATTTAAGGAATGATCCATATGTTAATGAGTTCACAAGTAAAGATTTAATTTCTTTGATATCTATAATTGTAAGTAAATTTTTATCTGACCACTCCAAAAATTAATATTATGGCGTGATTTCAAATGTTAAACTAAAAATTAATTTTTTGCAGGATGGACGTTACCAACTCATTCAGGATTTCCGGATGAGCTTGGAAACATGAATTCAGGAATATCCAGACTGATTCAGTCTTAGTCATACAGGGTACAAAATTTAAGTAGCAATTAGATTTCCATGAATGATTTTAAAAAAGCAAATTTATCAAGAATATGATCAGGGCTTTAGCTCCTTGATAAAATTTTTAGTAAAAGTGTTTAATTTTAGATAAATCCAGGAGTGAATGGAATATAGTAAATTAAATAAGAAATGAAAATTATGACCTACATAAATTATTAAAATATCTAAAATATAAAAAAAATATATTTAAATCCTTGTCCCAATCTAACCGTTTGGCTGGAAAAAGAATCCATGCTAGAAAAGTACAATTTCAAACGATTTATTTTGTTGCTTTCGGCAACTTAATTTAACAAACAATTTTTTTAAAAATTCCTATATTGAAAAAATACAGTTTATCATAATATATAATTTCATTTAAAATTATTGAGATATTGTCACTAGTGATAATCTATTTTGTCCATTATAATCTGTATTCGGGCAATCATAAATTAAAATAAATTTGGAATGTTCTGAATATATACCCTGCGGACATTCTAAAGTATGTATGTATTTTATACTGTCCTAAATATTCTTGTATCTCAGGTTTTTAAAACATTTCAAACTGAAACCGGACTTAAATGTGTATACCACAAAATGTATCCCACGGAAGCAAAATTTAGTCAGGCCCGTGGCGGGCCAGAAATGTTTCGCCAAGGTGGGAATTGTGTTAGTTTAGGAGGACCAACCAGTTCGACCGATAAACAGGCTGTCATGTTTTGGAGGACCAATCACAGTTGAAACACTTATATTAAGCACCCTTCTCTCTTTGCTACAGCGTAAGCTGCATTGCCCAGGCTCACAACTGGATCTGTACAGCGGCAGCTAATTTTCTTGTATTACCCATATAATTAACAGACTTTAATATGAATTGTAAATTTCTTAAAGGTTGGTCTTCATAGTGCAGTCGAATATCTGCAATTTATTTTTTCGAAATTTGTAAGGATTTTTGTGTTTAAAGATCAGTCATAATAAATTGACAGTTATAGTTGAAATTAAATTTTTATATTACAATTGTTTATCTGACGTAGTGAATTAATACTAGCTTATCGGGTTGCTCCATAAATTTACACTTTTCTCAAACTATAGTTTATTATTCTTATATTCAATAACAATTTTGTAGATACTGAACTTAAAGTGGAATTTCAAGACGTATACAATTTCCTATCTAATAAGGACGTCTGCCATTTATCTATATACCAATAGTATAGAGACAGTCTCATATCTCAACTATTTGCAATCTTTCGCTCTGTATTTGTGCGAGTATCTGCTTTTGAGATAATAAATTCCTTGTAGTAAGTCTTCTATTGAGATAGCAATAGGTCACAGTCCGGCTAAGAAATCTCAAGTGCCACATTAACAGAGACGTCACTGTTTTTCCGTCATTGATGTCCAACAAAGTTGCATGAATGGACACTTCAAATACACGATAAGAATCTATTAATAAGTAGTCTTTAAGTAAACAATATGGCTAAGTTTAGAATATTTAATTTTTTTATCAATGTGTCGGTTCCTTTTCCTTTACCTGTACATACAATTTATGTTCACGTTTACGGAATCAAAATTATGATAACCAGTCTTTTGAAATATAGATTGAATGTTGTATTTCTCAGAGGATTTTCTTGCAGAAAAGAGTATTTTTATTTCTTAATTATATATAGCGTCTTATAACAAGGTACAATTATTCAAGCCATTTATTTCTATGCTGAAAAACGTTCGCTGTTTACCGTCAACAGTTTCATATTACAAAACATTATTGTTTCTACAGTAATCCATAGCCGTAAAAGATTATTAATTTATGAGACTGACAAAAACAATTGGGGCTATATGATTTAAAAAAGGATAAAAAATATCAATCTTAGTAAATTCTCAAAACAAATTGTGTTGATTTTTGAAACCACGTCTGAGTAACAAGAATTTAGGACACGTTCATCGACATCAAATATTGTGTATAATTACGTAAGTTAACCCTGTCATTTTGCCAATATCAGTCCATAAACTCTTTTAATGCAAGTTATTCATTTATACTCTGAATAAACATACAAATAAAAATTAAAATTTATCTTAATTTTTAGATATATTTCAAAGTTAAAAACTAATTAATAATATTGAAACAGCTGAATAAACCGTAATGTCGGGATGAAACATTGTATGATTTATTAAAAATAAAATAAATGCATTTAATAATTTTTTCATGATCTTATAAGCCATAAATCATAATGTAATGAGACAATTAACTAAAATAAAACGTAAACAAAATTTTTGAATTCTTTTTCTGTTATTTAACGATCACATTATTCTCAAAATTTGTAACCACAATGAATCACAGATTCGATTTATTTGATTTTCCTAAATTAATTTCTTGTCGTCATACAGAAGCGGCACGTTAAATGTTAATAATACACTGGAAAGGGTATCGAATATGATTTTTTGAAGTAGTTATTTTTAATTTATTTGTACGTTTGTGGATAGTCTGACTTTGGAGCAATATTTCGTGGAACACTTACCGGTGCGGGGAAAACCCGCATAAAATTAGTCCCTAATTCATCAGGTTGAATAGAAAGTGTGCTAGAGCAACTGGAAATAAAAATTATGCATAGTAAATATAAGGGAAAGTTCTTGAAAATAAAAATTGTGAATTCATAACAATCGAAGATCTTTTGTCGAATTTTTTGTAACTACGTGCCTTCTAATGTATGATAATTATAATATATAATAAAATCTTTTATCATCAGTCACATATAAAATTTATTTTAATGTTATTTACATTAAAATATGTCAATATTTAAATTGGCTTTCGGGTAATTTATTCATCTGTAAAATTATTTAGTACAAGATAAGATTAAATTTTGTGTATTTATATATACCATTATATCACAGAGATTTAATTATATTTTGCATGCCTGATAAATTTAACTAAAAAATTTACGTAGGTCAACTGATTACATACATGGTTCATATGACAGTGTATGATAAATTTTTCTACTTCTTTTTATATTTGAAGAATAATTTTTTTTGTACATGGGGTACAACAATTTTTTTTCTTTCAGAAGACGTACCAGCCACTAATTCTGAGACATTCTCTAATGGTTAGTTGCGTCGTAACTCTGGCAATTAATTTCCCGCCGGCTGTCGGAACCGACACTGTTTTAGAGAGAGAGTTGGTGATAGTGGAATATCCAAATAAACTTCACTTCACAATGCTCGGCACGTCTCCGGAGCCGACCGCGTCTTTTGCTTTGCCGAGGAGAAAGTAAATAGCACGCTTTCGGCAGCCCGTCGGGTTAATTACGGCTCTCATGAGCGCAATTGAGCCACCTCGCTATTAGCGATTCTGAGCGGCAACGGAGGACGTGTCCATTATAAGACATCCAAGCATTCCGGGAACGCTGTTATTAAAACGTCCGCCCCGTGAAGACCGTGGAAGATCGGCCACGAGGCAATTAGCCTCTATGTGTGTGTGTGTGTGTGTGTGTGGATTAACGCAACGCTATCAAGCTGCCTCAACAAACCTACTCGACTAAAGAAACGCCACTGAACTGCGTTTCTTTTCCTTGACAGTCTCTAGTTGCGGCAAAAGAAACTACGCAAATATATAAAAACTAGCCGTAAGGCCAACGCTTCGCCACGGTCTCTCATAAAAAGACGACCAACGTAAAAATATAACTACCGTCGACTGAAGAAAAATACGTAGGCATGTATAAGAATATCTTATTAAATTCACTGAAATTAATAACGCTTTATTGTTATACTCCATATTCAATGCGTTCACGTTACTCGCATAATAGCAGCAGTCAACTGACATTAATCCAAAGACAATGCAGACATCTCGTTTACAAAGAAGCACCAATTCCAAGTATTCCCAGTGGCAGATATATGAAATAATAATACATAAAAATAATTATTTTTAATAAATTTACTGGACGTAGGGACAGTATTTTAATTATAAATATTTATATAAAGAAATGACAATATGCAAATATGAGGTATACAGGGTGATTCTACAGTCATGAGAAAATTTTGAGAGGTGGTACAGCTTACGAGGCTAATCTTCCGAAGATGTAATGCCTTCAAAAAAAATTGGCGTCATTTATGGATAATATCCTTAAATCCATTTAAAAATAATTACACACGGACGATTCTTAATTTGGGATATGTGTGCAATTAAAGTTTGAGCGTCAATTACTAAGAAAGCAATTAAACTGCACCCTCAAGAAGATGTTTCCTTCATTTAAAGCTTAAAAACCTCACCTCAATTGCAAAAAGATTTTTTGTAAGACGATTTTTCAATGGTTTTAAATGTTCAATGGAGGGAACAACTTTCTGAATAGTGCATGTATCAATGTGACGTCATTGCTACATGTCTTACAATATGTCGGCACGTTTCAGCGTCGAAATACAAACTAAAAAGAGGCATGAAAATTAAAATATAGTTCATTTACTACATCATTGTAAAGTTTTTCTTTCCAGCTGTGTACGCAATAAATGCTCAAAATTGCGACCAGCAATAGGTAAAAGGGTACATCAAAATACATAAGAAGGTTTTAAAAAGGATTTGTTTAATGCGGTAATTTATTATTCGTTATTATTTAAATTAGCATTTCGGAGGTTAGTAATCAAAATTGGGTAGCATTTTTGTTTTTCGAATCAAATTATAGATGAATGGGAATATAAGTCATGCACGGTTTAAGAGTTCGATCTTTGTAAGTAGACCAGGTGCTCAGAAAACGTCGCTGAAGTAACCTGCAGAGTTGAAATGTAAGACAAAAAAGCGTGAGGCGCTTTTCTGACGTTGCCAGCCGAGTGTCAGTGTCAGATAAGCAAAAGAATTTTTATGTCCGCCGGCAGAGACAGTGTGTGTGTGAGGAGGTGATTCTGATGGACACTTTTACAATAAACTAACAAGTTTACATCGAGACTCCAATAAAACTGAAGGGTCAGTTTGTACGACTTGGTCCACACACACAAAGGTGTCAGCGAAGACCACACACACATGAACATAACACTTGGGTGGGCAGTTTGTAGTCCAAACATAATTTCTCACCGATGTTTAACGTCATGTAAAGCAGTCAATACAAAAATATGGAGACTATAGGCTACTAGTAAGGCAGGGATTACGATGCGTGGTTGGCAATCAGATGGACGTCACGAATGAGAATCTTTCGTTTTATTTTACATGAAATAATATTGTATTTCGTAAGAGGTGCCATACAATACCATATAATCGAGAGTCATATTTAAATTAATAAAGAATTTTCACATATCATTAACTTAAAATTTGTATTATTTTTTTCCATAGCAACAGTATTTAGATATATGAATACAATCATGTCAAGGGAAAAAAGTACGCAGGTGTAAAAGTAAAAATTTTGTACTGTCCATGGCGATAATTTATTAATAGAAGTTGTACAATATTCATTCAGCTTTGTTTGTAATAAAATATTTTTAATAAACCGTTTATTATTTACGTTTCTGTACATATTTGTACCCTCTTCAGAATGTGGTATGACTGGAGGGAAGGTTTGTCTTTACGTTATAAATTGAGAAAGGTTTGGCCCGGGGGCCCTAGTTAACCCTTGGCTACGTTCCTCTACCCTTCCCATCCCCCGTTCAAATCCCTTCCTATGCTATTAAAGGGGAGTTTTCACCAAGTGGATTACCCTCATGTAGCCTAATACCCTAAAAAAACGAATATATATATATATATATATATTGTAGTAATTAGTAATTAATCCATTGTTATAATTGCAAAGTAAAGGACTCATTATTAGAGTAATATAAAGCATACACCGCAACACAGGCGGCACGCGACACAAAGAGTACATTGTTAAGACGTACGCATTCAAAAATCTACGAGACGAACAGTGAGTCAACGGGGAGAAGCAAAACGGAAAAGTTGGAAGTCAGATGCGGGCAGATATACATCTGGAGACGCTGCAGGGTGAAACCAAGTAAAAGGTTTTCACGCAGTGGTTTGTCTGCCACAAACAGTAACCTAATAAGTCATGCCGCAGTAAATACTCAATAAGTAAAGAGACCGTCACCAATGTCATCGAGAGAAAGTTGGTAATAATCTGACTGACCATTGATTCGGAAGGAGTAGCCGTTTCCAGCTGAGAGAACCTAAAGTTTCGACAGTGTTTTGTAACCAATTTAAATTCAGTGATATCCCCAAAAACGTGTGCACAGAAAACCCCAAAATTGAGACCTGGTCGGCCGTAAGTAAAAAACTCTAAAATTTATTTGTAAACCATTTCTTTAAGATACGTCAGATCGTTCTTCAATTATTTCTTTTCTTTAATTATTCATTTCTTTAATTGTTTTGTTAGTTAATTTAAAATTCAATCTGTAATCTTATTTTCATCCGCAACAAAATTCGTCGAGGTTTAGACGAATTAAATTCAATAAAGGCTAAATGTAATTATAAATTATTGTAAATTCAATTCACCCATTTATCAAACCCAGTAAAGACCCTGAGATTCTAAATATTTTTGTGTAATTTTATATTGTATTTAAAACTTTAATAAATTTTGTTTAATTGTTCAAATAAATATTTTTATTTAGACGCCTTTTTAATCTGTTTATTACAATATATATATATATATATATATATAAGTGCGTGTGTGTATCAATTAAAGGTTTATCATGAACTACGAATATATATATGCCAAGTAAAGGTTTATCTTTACAAATTGGCGCCCAACGTTGGGTCTCATTTTTCTTAAAAATCCTGGATCTCCCGCAACGCTTTCATTTGACATTGTTATGAATCCAGCCGTTTTTTGGCCGTGTCTTTTATCGTTCTCGAGGTGATCAAAATACAAGGAGTGTCTACCCTTAGGATAGCACGACAGAAAGTTAATTTTTGAAGACTGAAACGTACGCGTTACAGACTACTTCCTCATGAGGGTACAAGTATCTACACAAAAGTTGTTCTGTGAAAAATAAAATAAATTTTTATAATTTTAAAATATATAATTCATTATATTTTCGTTATTTGTCTAATCATATTTTCTTAAATAATTACTTTTATTGTTATAATTTTAAAATAAATAATTGGTTTAAAATGAATAATTTCAATCAGTACTCCACTTACATTAATTACTTGTTCCTAGTTTTTGTTTCATCAATTTACATTGTTAATTCAGAAACAATTCCTGTACGTTACTTTATTCATAACTAGCTAGGTGCCCGGCGTTGCTCGTGTACTTATTTATATAAACTCGAAAAAGTATTTAATTGATTACTTAAATATATTCCTTGAGTATTTCAGGATATAATCGTCACTCAGTCTTCATACATTACGAAATATTACATTGATGAAATTGTTAGCTAGACTCACAACTAATACAGCGCGAAAATTAACTTACATTTTCCCCAAGGATGGTAAAGTAATTCGTATTCTTCTTTATTATCATTCGATGGAATATTGCTGCATAAAATTATACTTTTTATTTAAAGAAAATATTTCTGCTTTATTTAATTCCTAATAATCTCCTTCGTTCGTTGCGTAGTAACGTCTTTCTCTCGCGTGACGTCATTGTCTCTTGGCGCGCAGTAAATTAATATTTAATGATCACGGTTTTTAATTATAATTCTTTCCACATGTATACTTTATATTAAATAAAAATATTTCTGCTTTATTTTATTACGAAATACAGAACTATATTTAGGATGCGTCAATGTCTTGAAAACTTATGACGTCATCGTCTCGCGCAGTAATTTAACACTAATTCGTAACTTATTTCAATTATAATTATTTCCACGTTTATTCTAGGGGCTTCTCACCCCCACAGTACCGGTTCTCGATTTTGGCAGAATACGTATACCAATTTTTGTTGCATTCTGTCCACGCGATATAATTTGTATAAAGAACAACGTAAATACAAACATACATACATACAAATATACTCCCTTTTTTATTATATAGATACAAATAACGGCGATCTTTTTCTTTGGTGAATAATATTTTAGTAGGCTTTAAGTGACCTCTCGTGCTAACTGTGACAAAATATGTTTGTTATTTTATGTACTTTTAATAAAACTACAGCTTACAAATGTTTTAAATTATCTTAATATTGGGAAATAAATTTAATGGATTTGTTCGATGTCGCTTATATCATCCGTTATCGAGATACGAATCGACAGTTATTTTTTTTCAGACACTGAAATATACAGTTTTGGGATTTATTTTGTTTGAGTGTAATATTTCGCGTCTTCTGGGAGAGCTTGCTGCGAACAATTATTGCTCTTTACGATCGCAGGCTCATTTCTGGAGATTAGATAAGCGACTTTAGTATCGGAGGATATTGCTACTACAGCTCACCACGTGGCACTAACTGCTGGTCTCTGCCTCTGTAAAACAGTCCCTCACTGTCACATCAATCCTGTACCTATCAGAAATGCACCGTAGGTGTTCCGGGGATGTAGAACTATCCCCCCCCCCCACCCATAGATTTGCTCGAGGCATTTTCAGTCATTGTTCAGAAAATCTAGGCAGGTTTTAATTTTCGAATTACAATCTTGAAGGAGGCTCGTTTTTTTGGGGGTAGTTTAATTTCAATCTATTCACATAGTGTTTCAATTTCTGGACTTTTAGTACAGTACCAGTGATATGAGAAGTATCCAAGGAGATGAATATATTAAAGAAAGCAGACTCCTTACATGGAAGTTTTTTTTGACGAATGATAGCTACAGCATAAATCAGTGAAATGATCCAAGACGGTATTTTCGAAGAAAACTCTACTGATAGGTGAATAGTCTTGAATTGTGCAAGAGCCTGGTAAAGTGCTACATCAGGATCTACGGAACGTGACATTTTTAGTATTATGTTCTAACGCTTATTACGGTCAAATTTGAGATCAGGTAGATTGGTGCCAGCTAATTTTGGACTAATTTTCTCTGCGGAGGTTTTACTCTATTTTCCTCGTGTACGTGATAGATAATATCAATTTGAGTAAAGAATTTGGGTTTAAATTGTAGTGAATCGTGATTGTCTTCTTCAACCAGTTAATTTTGTAGTTGTCCTAGAAACAAGGCCTCCTGGCTGTTGTTTTACTTCTTGAGGTATTTACCTTAAACTATTTCTACGTTAAATTCTTAAGGGACGACTACCAACTTGAATTCAGTTGCAGCTAATGAAATATTCATCCATTGAATGGGAAAGCGATTTGTGGAGAAGCGGGTCGGAATTGGAGACACGTAGATGGTGACAGACCAACCCCCCCCCCCCCTCCGTGAATACAATATGATCGAGTAAGGCAGGTCCTAAATCTCGATTCAGCACGCCTCTCGGTGTTCGTTAAGGCCACTCGACGACAATGACACGTATTTAGACGCGAGGCAAGTGCTGTGTTCCCTAATGAGTATTTATCGGTCGCCTATTACGAGAGATTTAAAATATTTCGCGTCACGTAAGTAGAATGTACGAGCGATACTTTGTATTGACTAGAGAATTACCGTTGCAGTTATTGTAACCTGTTCTCAGTGCTGCCGCCGCTTTGTCATCCGTATCGCCTCCCATTTAAGAGCCCTGCCTGCATCTTTCATTACTCGTGTTTGGGTTATCCAGATTCTTGTCACAATTGCTTCATTTATCGTCATCACGTTCCAATAAAATCCTTATTTCTTTCCCATTCTCAATATCTGCGTTGCTGGAGGTCTTTGTAAATTATTCCAGTGTCGAGGAGAGCATTATTCCATTTAATTAAGACCAGATTCAACAATATCAATCATGAGACACAGAAAGCCGAAAGTTTTCCCTCTGTTAATAGTGTTTAATACATTTTATTTCTGGAAAGCATAAATTCCATTAGTTAGAATACAAATATACGAATAACTGAATTCCTGGTACAAGTCAATATAACGACTGGTTTAATTGAGAGATAAAACATTGTGGATGTTCTATTGCGTTTCTTGGAAAATAAATAGGTAATATATGATGAGGATATAGAGGGTGAAGCTTTTTCTGTGGATACATCCACCATTGAATTTTTTAAAAAATTCTGAAGGTTCAGCCGGCAGACTGAAACAAGAATTAGAAGAGAAAAACATTTTCCGGGAAAATATTATTGTTCTTCATGAATCATAGAGTATTTGAAATTGAATGGTGGATAGATAAAATATTTTCCATTTCGTGATATAAAAAACTAATTACATTATTGCCGATTATCTGAATTTAGGATTTGAAATCCCGTTCTTAAATTTAATTTGTATAAAATATTGAAATCAACAGGAATTGAAAGTTAAATTTTACCACACACGTGACAACAAAAGTGTTTCTTCTTTGTTTTTAATTTTATAACTGCAAGGAAATTTTGGTAATATAATGAAATAACGTTTCCCAAATACATATTTTTTTGCTTGTTTAATGCGGTATATATACATATATTCTATATTGAAAATAAAACAATACTGAGAACTGATTAGCGTCATTATATTAATCCAAATTTTTCCTCTGAAATAGTTTAAATATAATTTAACTGAAATTTTTCATGAAACATTGGATAACTTTAAATGCAAGAAAGCTTCTCATATCCGGTTATTATTTAATGTTCTGAGAAGTTTCAACGATTCCTTCAGATTAGTTAGAAAAAATTATTTTTCTGTAAAATAAATTATTCCACTAATCTAAATAATATTTCGTTTTATTGACCGTATTTAATAATAATAATTAATTAACGACCTGTAAATTTCTGCACATCTTTCTTTCAGACGAACCACAGCCAGAAGAGGATAGAAATGTTTGTATTGATGCTTTCAACGTATCCTCAGCTTTTTCTTTCTGTAACTCTAAATCATGAAGATGTTACAAAAATGTGTACAGAAAAATTGTGCTGTTAGATAAAAATATTCATGAGTATTAAAAAAAGTTTTGTATTATTAAACATCTTCGTAAATGGTCATATAATTATTTCTTAATATTTGTCAAATTATTTTGTTAGATTTTTATCGGGATTAAAGAAGTTCGTTTGTTTGAGAAAATGTTAATTTTAAACCCTTGCTTTAATGAAACGTTATTTTAAACAATGATTAGAAGAACATTTATTTGGTCTGAGTTATGGTTGCCAATTCAGAAATCATTCTTGAACTGTTTTTTTTCTCTACAAGACTGAGTCAGAATATATAGGAACTTTTTCCTCATCCGAATGACTAAGGTGTCTGTTCGTTTTCATCCTCCGAGATAAAAGTGCGCGGATTGTTTACATTAGCCCTGGTTATAGATTAGAAAGAACAGTTTCGAGAAATGTTATCCTCTCAAAGTCGATACTATAAATGCAACAAGCGGAGACATCGTTTGGACTGAAGCCATCCTTATTGCATAAGGCGTGAATGTGCTGAAAACCTTGAAAATGAGGAGTCCTGTTGTGAATTTATCCAAAAAAAACAAACATTCCGTATGATAGGTGAATGTAGTCACACCTTAACGTCAAATTATCTGAGTGAAAAAATATTTTAATGAAATGAAATACCTTCCGTTCTATTCATGGAATATTTCTTCTCCAATTAATGAAAAAATATTAATTACTGAAGAAAATTGCTGCTTTGGAATAATGTGTCGCAGTTATTCGATGTTCACCTAACGAAAACAAAAATTTAAGGCTTATCTTAGACGGTTTTCTTTAATATTTATTTTGTGTCTCAGGTCGATTAAACTAATATTTATATTGGTGAAACCGTATTACAGATTAACAATAGTTTCTTCCACATAAACAATTAATTATGAGTCTTGTATGATACAGAATATACATTACATGTACTGAAAAGGAATAGTTTTTAGTAACGTTTTCATCTCTAAGTGCAATGAATGAATATGTATATATGATCTTCGTCGTTATTGCAAAGTTGTTATACCATCTCGTATTGTAAATCGGATTAAGGGAAATGAAGGCGAAAAACTGATTGTAAAGGATCTCGCAATAATCGGACGAAAGTATGCAGGTCGATCTGCGCAGACCTGGTCTTATTATAACTTCTTTTAAACAAATTAAAGGTTTTCCTAGTACGTGACATTTTTATCATTTTTTAAAAAAATTCTATCTTTTAGTGAAACATCACTATAAAAATCCATTGTGTAGTTTATACAGTTCTTGGGAATAAATGTTTTTCTGAAATAATAATTCATAATTAACACGGGATTGTATAATGAATACGACTTAATTATATTGAATAGAAAATAAATAATTAAATGTCAAATAAATTGTAGAATAAGTTTAAATCTTATTCAGTCTTCACTTTACAATTCCGCAAAATATTTAACAGAATAAAAATGGCTGAATGACAGTATGAATTAAAATTTTTTGATTCAGGAATAATTAAGCAAAATTTTAAAAATATTACATTAGAAATTAAATTAAAATTAAAAATAAGTATGAAATGTAGACATCATACAATTTATTTGAATTCTGAAAAATTTATCATTCAGTTAAAAAATATGTTTTGCGGTTTTGTAGAGAGAGAGACTGAATAACTTATGCTACAATTTATATATGACATTTTGATATATAAGAAACTGAAGAAATAAATATTTTTTTATTAATTTATTTACAGTCGCTTCAACAGCTCAGGTTCTTAGCGACTCATTATGGGAAGTTAATTTGCCCTTTTAAGGGGGCCTGCTTTGACTAGAGTTTTCTCTCCATGCCCTCGCCGGGACTCGAACCAGGGACATGTGTGATGGGAGGCAGTCACTCTGACCCCCAGCACTACAAAATAAATAAATATTACTGGAGACTGTCCTAAAGGTTTTTATTTCTACCTGTTCTAAAAATTTAAAAATATTTCTAATTTCTAAGATAAATTCCCTTCATTGGTACCAACAAACATCCGTAATTTTGTTAATAAATTTTAATCGCTTCTTTAGTCTGTATTTTACTATCTTTCTAATTATCAATTTCCTTTTATTTCCTAATTCATGGTCTGACACCGATTGTCTCAGGTCACCATAAACGCCAGACTGAAGTTTCAAGACCAGGTCTGTACTGATGCACTGACAGAAAAATTGCTCTTCGATTAACACAAATGTCTGCATGAAAGTGAACGACGTGTTTCTCTTCCGTTGGTGAATAAATATTAATTCATTTCCGAAGGTAATGAAATAGCATCCACGTAATTGTACAATTGAGCAGACTAAGTTAGAGGACAGTACGATACGAAGAAAAGTTGGTGTTCAGCTGCTTGAATCAACATTCGTCGTTTGGGGGCTCCCTATCATCTCTTCCTATGCTATGTTTGGATGTTTCAATAGAATTATCAGCCTTCTCAAGTACTTTGGCAATGTTTTCCCCACTTTGCAGAAACGACTCTCTGCGAGGAGATAAGATACAGTCGATACGTGATGGAGTTCGTCCACCTGCGACGCCACGGTTGTCTCGTCAGGTCATGGCATCATCACCAGGAGGTGACGTCAAGGAAACGTGTCGGAGATAGCAGCCGTCGCTCTACGGAGAAAAGCAAAACACAACAACATGACTTGTCCTTCATCCGACCGGAGATTACGCGGACGCACTTCAGGAGATTGTCTCCGGGAAAAAATGAAAACAAAAGAGGGGGACGACGTCGCGTCATTAACGACGCTAACGGAATTAGCGACCGGAAGACCTTCCAATAAATACTTATTTCCTTCGGTAATTCCTTCTTCTCGTGATTGGATCTTTCATTGATCAATTTTTTCTTTCTTAGAAAGTGAACGACGTGTTTCACTTCCGTTGGTGAATAATTATTTCCGAGACCATTCACTTCCCGTCGCTAATATATCTTTCTTTTTGTAGTGAAAATTGTGTAAAATAATATCTGTAACGCAGTAAGCAATTCGGTTATAAAAATAAATATTATAAACAATCCGACAATCTCCGATAGAGTAATAAAAAAGCAAAGGAACGAGAGAAATATTATTGAGAGTATGATACATAAATTAGACCAAGTTTCAAACATTAATTTCAACTTGCGTTCGAAGTAAAATAAGATAAATTAACGACCATTAGAACAAACATTTAATTTTTATTTATTTAACACTACGACGTTTCTGCACATTTTTGTACTTTCATCAGGTTGTGTGTTATGTTTCTATGGCAACAGAATTTTGTGCCATAAGTGGTGCACAGAACAACGAATATAATATATCAAGTCACAAATATATACAAGAGTTTCTTCTTCTTATAAGAATTTAATCTAAAAGGAAAACCAACAATAATAATCTATTTTAAACGTTGTAAGATATAATAAAATGTAAAACAATATAATATTTAAAATCAAATAATAAATTTCATCATTGTTGTAATTTAATAATAATTGTTACCAATTACAAAGTAATTGTGAAGAAAATTGTTTTCCAATTTAAAATTACAAATTAGTATCAAAAGTCACTCTTCAGTGAAAGACGTAAAATGTCATTTCTAAATATTTGTTTAAAGTTTTAACTTATTTAATTCAATTTAAATATTAATGCGCGTATTTTATTGACCCGGTAATAATTAAAATTTGTTTACTGAAATATTCGATGCGAGTTTTTTGAATAATCTGTAAATTTTTTAATTATATTTTTTATTCGTGTTGCAAAAAAATAATATAGGCCACCGAAGTGAACGTCGATAACATAAAACCCTATTGTCCCAAACTAATCAACAATGTTTAGATGGCGGTTGATTGTTTTCATAGTTCTTTACATTTTAGGTTGAGCGATTGGTAAAAAAATTCGATTACTTATGTATTGATTTTTTTTAAGGTGAACGAAATTAAGGGCTTACAAATATTTAGAACGCTTTGTTGGAAAATCCCGGCTTTAAAATTATACCATATTTTCAGCAGTTGGCTCTAAAAAGTACCGAAATTGAACTGATCGTAATTTTCCTACGAGAGGTGTTGAAGTTGTTAACTGGTTGGTTTGCGTGAAGGATTTTATAAATCACTTTTCAGTAGAAAATTTTCAAAATAGAGTAGGAATAAGTTAGTGATAATGATGGATAGTTTATGGTGATCGTTCACGTCATAGTCGAACAGCGAGAATAATTTCAAGAATTTCAAGTTTCTTGGTGGAGAGTTTAGACACGCGGAGTGATTTGGCCATCGCTGTTCCAGATTTCCTGGCTGCCGCTACCAGCGCTGAATTCTAGGGAATTGCCTGCAGGAACACTTCAAATGAGTCAATATAAACTGTGTATAATTTGAGTTGTCTTGACCATATATAATTGAGTAAAAATATTCTTATTGGGTAAGGGATAATTTAAATCAAATAAAGCAGTTAGCGGTACTTAAAAATTAAAAATAAATTGTCAGTTATATATTTTTAAAATTAATAATTATCATTGTGTTAAATAAAATAATTAAAAACAAAATTAATGTA
Source organism: Zhengitettix transpicula (assembly GCA_037074705.1). NCBI lineage: Eukaryota > Metazoa > Arthropoda > Insecta > Orthoptera > Tetrigidae > Zhengitettix > Zhengitettix transpicula. The sequence continues at coordinate 51,381,400 of CM073594.1, forward strand.
AATGTTTGAAGTTTATATCAAACCAAGCTAGTTTTATTATATCTAATTTAAATTTTTTTCAGGTCTATAATGATAGTCTCTCTTGTAGATATACTTGCATCATTTAGCTTTTATCGTAAACAAAAAGTTCGGAGCTTTGTAAAATAAATGATGAATCAATAAACCGCTTCACACTTCACTACAGTAACCCTAGTTCCGTTCTGTAAATTAAAACAGCTGCCAAATTTTCAGCTAAATATTTTATCCCTCGTGAATATTTTTTGAAAGTGTTATTAACAATATAACCACGGACCTTTTAAGTCTTTAGCACTAAATTTCTTAATCCTGTTGTGGTAGTTATCATTGATTTTAATAGTGATATCCGATCCATGCCAGTGTTCAACGTGTTTGTTGTTGGAGAAGAATTGTGAGGCTGAGACAAATGAGTCCTTGTGAGAGAGACGACTGGCCGGAGCGATGGCTGAGAGGTCAGAGAGCAGTCTGACGAACTGAACTGTGAGAGTGAAGCGTAGCTGGCGTATTTGTGGTTTTTCCTTCAGCTAAATCTGGAGCAGCGACGACAGCTAGGCCCATTAGCGTGGCAAAGCAACCATCCGTCCACAGGATGAGCGGCCGATTCACATTGAATGGTGAAACGCTTCTAAATCAAAATTAACAGCCGTTGACACACTAAAATACGATTTTCCTTATACTGTTTCAAATTTAGCTCTGAGTATGTTTCAGTCAAATATTTTGTACATTCCATCTTTGAAATCATAAGAATACAGCGATCAGATCGAAACTCCGAACGTAGTAAATTAAGTGGATTCGGGTGATATGAACTCTAACGACTATATAACCTGTACCTGATACTAAAGTAGTATTTAAGTTAATTGGAGGTTATTAAGAAGTAGATGATTATTGAAAGTAATTTTTTTTTAAATTTATTTTAAAAACTTTTATTCCGAAAGTCAATAATAGATAAAAAAAATCCGTCAAAATATTGACAAATAATGAGCACTGTAACTAAAACACGTCCTTTAACAATGAAACTAAAATATTTTGATGAAAAAGGCTATAATAACCGATTAATATCCTGAGAATTAAATCAAGTTCCTCGGCCATTGTTGACAGTCAAACTTCCTATCGTGAAAAATTCCTCCAGGCATGAGGTTTTTATTCAACTGATCCCACATTTATGTCAATGATCTGAAGGTGTTGATCCCCTTTAAAGGGATGAACAAATTAACATTATGAGCAAAAGCAGATTTTTAGATAGGAATTAACTAATTTATATACCGTTGTTGCGTGAACCCAAAATTAGAACTAGTGGAATCAAATACGTCGATACATTTCAGGTGATAAAAATAAAGGGTGTAAAATGCGGCAAAAATTATATTGAGGGTCTTGAAGTAGCATTGTAAAACAATTAGAGGGAAATAGTCTAATAGATACGATGATAATTACCGCAAAAAGAACTTGTTTCCGCGTAGGACTCTACAGTTGTTGTCAGAGGAAAATGTTTTTAGAATCCGAAGAGCAGAACTACGTTTTAAAAACAGCATACATAGTAACTATTAGGCAGCGAGATAGACAATGCATAAGTTGTTATCAAGAATATACGAGGCCGTTATTAAGTGGAGCTGGTTTGTTGGAGATAGGCTAGTTACAAATTGTATGCCATAATTACAGTTTTAAAACTACAAGTAATCGGAGATGACGTCGGAAGGACAGTTAGTGCTTGTCGATAACAGTAAAAAATAATAATTTGAAACGAGTTAGAACTAAATTGAGAAGGAGAATATTCGACTTGCTCCTGTAAGTGACTAAAAAGCTTAAGAGTATACTAAGCAAAGATTAACAGAAAATTTTGCAACTACAATTGTGAATCCTGATTAATTGTTGTTCTTGCTAATCTTTTTTAAGCGTTCGTATCGTGAATACTTAAGGTTTATTTTTTTCCTTTTGCTTTCCCGGGAGCTGTTGGCATCTCGATTCGCCTTGCAGCCGGTAGCAGAAGTCGACCCGCGCGACCGAGGTGCAAAGTGCATTACATACCCCAAATATTGCCATAAATTAAACTTTGGAGGAATTGGTTTTTTTATTATGACATTCGCGTCCATATGGGATGTCTGAGTGCGTTCCCACGCACTTCGAGCACGTGAGGTGTTCTATAAGCGTCCAGGCACCTGGCGACGCAGAAATAGCCGCCGCTGATTGGCGTATCCTCACTCGCCGCCCGCCATTAGCGTCATTAAGGAGCATTCCTCGCAACGTCGCACCAAAATCCCGGAAACTAGTTCAAGCTCACTAGACAAACACTCAATAATATTAACAAATATTTTGCTGTTGTTGCGATAGTTGCAAAAACACAAAATAAACGAAGAAGAAAAATTTTATGTTTTTTTAGAAGTTCTTTAATAACAATAAAAATTAGACGACATAGTTGAATGATAAGAAACCTTATATGAGAACAAAAAAATTAGAAAAAAAATATTAATAAAGGGGGCTCACATTAGTGTTGTTGACTGACTGTCACGTGAGCAATAATAAAAAGTTACGATAGATGGATGGTTAAAAACAATTAGATTGGCAAAACCCAGTTTCTTTAAAATTCATTAAGATGATATGAAGCAATTTTTTTTACATCAGTTATACAAGCAACTGTTTTTAATAAGGGGTACGAAAGAGATGAAACCTGCAACAGACGGTAGTGTTTCTTCAAATAATCATTAGCTAAATCTTGTTCACATGTTCTGTTTAAATTTTCCAGCCGTTTACGTATTTAAACAACAAGGGTTGATTGGTCAAATTGCTATCGACACTCTCCTGTTCTACGGGCCCAGTCAAAATAAAAAAAATGGTTTTAAAAAAATAGCTATGAATTTATTTTCCTCCCAGAAGAGCGAAACGGAACCGTTTTGCATTTCTAACTATTTAAAAAATAAATAATTAAGGTTCCTACAGCATAATTTTTGAAGTGATTTTTATTATGTCGCGTTATGATAAGTGTGAGGGATGGAAAAAGGAGGAATAAAATCGAAGTGAGGAGCTGTCACTCAGAACTAACACGAAATCGATTACAAACTGGCCGATTCGTTACGCGCTTTCGCCCAGGCAAGCGTTATTGAAGCAATGCAAGTGTTAATTTTTTTCAGTTTAATCTAAATTAACTCGTATATTTTAGTACTGAGAATATTTGTACTTCATTAATTATTGGCGCAGAATTTTGTTGATATTTAGATAACCTTATATCCCGGAATTTGGATGATAGCCATGACATGTGAAATATATTATTTTATATAACAATATATTTATTATTTCATATCTGCCTGATCACAAACCCAGTATATTATTATTTTTATTAATAAGAAAGATAGCCAATTCAGACAAAAAAGTGATCATAGAAATACCACACAACGATTCTGGGATCCTTGTCCCTTTTCTCAGGTGTGAAGAAGAGCCTAGAGCGATACAACTGCACTCGTCAGTTGACAAAATGCAAAAGCGACGAAAACTCAAGGAAAATGGGAGAGCCGAACGGTTAGCGAAACTATAAGGGAGCAACGACAATGGGAAAGCAGAAGGTTTAGCATAATAATAAGGGATGATAACAATTATTGAGTTTCATAGTGTCTGTCTGTAGACTAATTGCTGTGATGTTTTATTTAATGTGAAGAATCTCTGAAATGAGTCTTGATTAGTACCTGCTGTAAATGTCTCGAGTATTAGCATTTTGCCAATCAAATGTATGTTTCGAATTGATTATATGTTAGGAGATTACAGATTGTTTATCGTTGAGAAGTTTGATATCAGACATATGTTCCTTGATTTGTGTATTAGGGAACGTTTTGTTTGCCCCACGTAGCAGGAATTACAATTACAGCATGAGTCTGTAAACAACGCAATGTTTGCTGCAGGTGTTTTTAATCAAGTAGGAAAGAATATTAGTGAATCTGTAAATGACGGATATTTTATATTCTTTAAATATTCGGATAAATTTGTGATGTAGAAATTTGTAATAAGGGAGTACGAGAAAAAAAATGGCTTGAGGTTTTTGGAGCGATTTACAGTAGGATATTGGATTTAGTTGAATCTGCTGTTTAATTGTTTCTTAGAATTGGTCGCAGTGCAAGATACTTAACCTATTTTTTTTTGCCTATCATAGATTCCGTTTAAGAAACGTTTTGTTACATACGCAGAACTGAGATTAAGAATTACCACAAAACGCCCTTGCCATTTGAACGGCGAATGACTTGGGAAAGTATCGCTTGCTCCCCCCAAGGGGGCCACTGGCTTCACAATGCCCCATTACCGGCTGCTATCTTTTAATTGGGTGCACTAAAGCTCGCAGCTTTCCCATCGGCCAGGGAGAGAAGCTCAGAGCCACTCCATTACGGGTTAATTACGAGCCGAGGTAAGATCGAATTTGTGAGGGAGTGAGGCAGCGGCTAAATTGAATTAACACGCATCGGCCGCAGGTGTCGTAACGCAGACAGCTATCTGCTAATTGAAACACCGCACCACCATTTGCCACGCCGAAAAATTAATTGTTTCAACAGAAGTGGTGGGTGCTTTTAATTATCGAATCTGAGGCGATTTTTTACCCGCCCCGTGAGGTCACGGGGAAAGGAGTTCGCGAGGGCGGCCTAAATTCCTAGAAAGTTCCTCAATCGGACGTGATTCACTTACAAGTATGTAAGACCCATTCCTCCCTTAAAAATAAAAATATACACGAGAAATAGTTTATAGTATGAAAACCAAAATACGTCAAAATGCAGTTAATTCTTCAAAAATTATTTTATACTGCAAACTAACTTAAATAGATTAGTACGAGCTATTCGTATTAGTGTTGGTAATTTCATTTTTTTTTCGGCGAAAAAATATGAAGAGAATGGCATTGCCTCCAGACTCCAAACTATATCTCTTAAACAAAGTGTACAAATTAACAGTTTTTACCTTTCTAGCTTAACTTAAATTATATAATATGATCAGGCTAAAATACAAAGTATATAATTACGTTTTGGAAGGTCTTTATAAAACACTTATGAAATTAAAACCGCAATTAATTTCTACTACTACTTTAATTCAATTAAATTTTTTCTAAACTACCAATATGTTGAAATTTGTTTAATTCTTTGAAAAAGACGGAAATATTACATTAAAAAATTTAATTTTGGCATCAGCGTGTAGTACATTTTTTTACTAGTCGATAAAGCCCTAAAACAAGGTCGTAATGCAATTCATTATGTTGAATTTTTTTTAATTATTTGACAAAGACATAAATATAACATAATAAATTTAACATGTAGTAATTTTTTTACTGGCCGATAAAGCCCTAAAACAAGATCGAAATGCAAATTTAGCTTAATAAATATATTTAATTACAAATGTTCATACACTGTACTTTTAATGACGGGAGAAAACGTGGATTTTAAATTATTTCGGGTAAGTAAAACGATAAAATCATTGCACTTTTCTGTGATGAAACAGATCAAATTTATTTCGAAAATATGACTGGAGTTTTAAATAATAAATTTTTCTGAAAACGAAGTGCGACCTCTTTTTTTTCTGATCAGCATTCGGTTCCTTCCGTTTCGATTCCAAAATTGTTCAATTTATTGTCTGTCTAAAATTTAGGGGAATAGAACACTCGACTTATATTAATAGTCTTAGAAATTGAATTCACAGATTCACTTTAATTTTGTAATGGCGCGACAACCATATCGAGGTTTAAACAAAAAATTAAATTTTATTTTATTTATCAACGAGTCATTTTATGGTTTGCCTAACTTTAATAATTAAAAGTAACAAACATTTATGAAGTGACACAGTTAAATTAAAATTTCTATGGAAACATCGAGGAAGTCACTCATCTAAACATTATATAATTATTTATTTCCGTTCAGCAGTACTTAAGCACTTCAGGAAAACGGGCTATCGTAAATTCTTCAAAACGAACTGATGGATATTCCCGATACTCAAGCGGAACTCCCATATATGGGAATATTGTCTGTCTCCGAATTAAGGGCTTTTGTTTCCTATACGTCTGCTAACGACGTCACTACATTCGTCATTGAAAATAATCCGTCATACATCAATATCGGATCACGGTGCGATATCTGCGATAAGGATCGACAGCCTATTGTGCTCGTTAAGTGGCACACTTGTCAGGAACGGATCTGCTGTATATGGAAATGTTTTTTGAGTGTTTGTGTGTGCCGATTCAATACCGGAACCGTGTTTACGAGGATCCACAGAATATATAACTTTTGCACAGTCACTGATTCTTCTGCGATTGTGGATATTTTTCTCATTAGCGGCACTTATTTAATATATATCAACGATTTTACAAATGAAAAAAAAAGAGACGTGGGTCGTTGTTCTGCGGTGCCAAAAGTCTCTACTACGAAATTAATATATACCTGTAAACAACAGTGTATATCCGCACTCCATTTCTGAATAACCGAACTTGGTCAGTTTAAATTAATTAAGACATTAAAATGAGCAGAAAATACGATTAGAACGATAATGTTTATATATATTGTAGTAATTGGTAACTAAGGCATTGTTCTAATTGAAAAGTTGAATTGTAGAGGACTCATTATTGGTGGATATAGCGGACGCCGCAACAAACCGGCAATGCAAGGAAAGTATCGTTGGTCGGTCGAGAAGGTTTTACGCGCTCAAAATTTACGAGACGAACGAACAGTTGGGCAGCGGACAGCAAGTAGGACACAGTAAAAGAACGAACAGTTGGGCAGTAAACGGCGAGATGTAAAGATTAAAATTCTAATTCACGAAAACTTGAACAATCTTTGTCAGTCAGCAGTGAAGACTGAAAGGTCTAATTTAAAGAACGAGAAAGTGTTCCAGTAACCAGTACGCTGTTATATCAAAAATGCAGAAACTGAACTAGTCTTCAGTCAACAGACAAAACCAATGAGGTGCATTTTCAACAAAAATCCACGAGATCTACAAATCCAGGTTGCAGTAAATCATCGAGAATCGGCAAATTTATTTTAAACCAACTAACAAACTACGGTAATTAGAGTCTATGAACATTTAGAGTCTGTGAGTACTTAGAATCAGTGATATCCCCAAAATTGAGCACGAAAAGTTAAAATGAGACCTGGGCTGCCGTAAGTAGAAAGAAAACTTTAAAATCATTGTAAACCACGTTTAAAAGATAAACGTCAGATCGTTCTTTAATTATCGATAAAATGAGATCTTTAATTATTCAGATCATTCTTTATTTCTTGATAAAAACTGAAATTGTTTAAATTCAATCTTTGGTATTATTTCTTCAGCAACAAATGTCGTCTATGTTCAGATGCATTGATTCCCATATAAGGCAAATGTAATTTTTGTGATTTTGATTATATAAATTCTGCCATTATCAAACCCAGTTCAAGACCCTGAGATCCCAAATATTTTGTGATTTTAATACTTGTCTTAAAATTGTTAATAAATCTTGTTTAATAGTTTTCACGTAATAGTTCTTTTCATTTAAAAACGTCACATAATTCATATCATGAATTATTGTCAAAAGATGCAAGCTAAATATATAAATTATTACAATATATATATATATATATATATATATATATATATATAAGTAAACTGTTACGTTTTAGACGGAACTTATAACTTTTTACTCACGTGAAGTAAATTCAATAATTTTTTTTTCTCAGGAATTTATTTTATTCTGATATAAAATCTTTCAAATAGTGCAAGGTTTTACCTAGGTTATATTTAAGTTTTATTGTGGATTTTAGTTGTAGAAATTTTTTAATTTTCTATTAAATTAAGCTGATGATGGAAAACTCCGAAAGCTACTAAATGAATTGTTAGAAGAAATTAACGATTGTATTTCAATGATCGAAAAGACAACTAGTCAAAAATCTTAAAAGTTTTTAATTATGGATCTTTTACCCATTTATTTTTACTCTTAAGAAAAATACCAATATAATTCGGCGAAGAAAGCCGTGTTGAAGAAAATTCTATTAGTTTCATACATTACCGTATTAGAGATATAACCGATTTATATGTACAATTTTTTAACGTTTCCGGCATTATTGCATTGAGTACTATTTTATTATTTAGCACATGCAAAGTTAAATTTTCTATCAAAATTCCTTCTAGAAATATGTTTGATAGTGCATGTCGACTTTATAAATAGTATTCTTGGCCGTATTTGATTATTAATTCATCATTTACATTCAATCGATTGTTTTTATGTATTTATGTCACTACAAATTTTTTCCCAGAATTTTAATATAAGCGATACCATATCAACATATTTAATGTAATTAAAGAAATTTTTTGACTGAAAAATAAACATATATATATATATATATATATATATATATACAGTCCGTATCCTCTGTGATAATGAATGATAGATAACCAAATTACAAAAGTGGCAAGTTAATTTAAAATGATTAAATCCCCTCTTCCACTACATAGTGTGAGCAATAAGTGCCGTAATATTTTCAGAAAGCGTATTCAGACTGTATTTCATTTAGCAATATAATTTTACATATAAAATTGAACCAGAAATTCTATTTCGTTTCATAAACTGAAATACAAAATATATAAATAAATGATAATTTTGTACTGTAGTAGTGAAATTAACATTTTATTCCCAGATCAATACTTCATCTTTGAATTTTAAATTTTATTTTATATGATCGTTTGTATGAATAATAATAAAATAAAATTTCCTTTCGCTTATTTTCTAGGCAGAAATGTCATAAAAATGAGTTCTTTAGAAAATTAGGCCTTTACAAATTAAATAAAATATATGCTATAAGGCAAAATAACGAGTAATACGATTATTTGAATTAATCAAGAAACGAAGGGGGGGGGGGGCAAAAAATATTTTAATCGAGTAGTGGCTCATAGCAAATGAGTATCCACCAGTTCTCGCTCACAATTAGTCTCCTTGACACTGAAAGAAGAGTTTTCGTGCCGTCCGAAACAAAGATTATCTACGTAATTAACAGAGTCCTCTGGGTGCGCCTTCTAATTGGGAAGTTGCTGTGGAATATATGTTCCTCTGTCTCCTTCACACATGGCCCCGTTCATCTTGGCGTCAGGAATCCAAAAACAAAAGGAAGCACTCAGTGAGAATATCCATAAAATCTGTAACAGCGACGCCAAAGTCTCCACTGGCTCGTTAACGATCTGAGACTCGTAAATGCAATAAATATAAGGTTGTTTATTAATCAAATTACAAACAAGTAGTTATAAATGTTATTAAACACCGATAGATATTGGCTTTCTCGGGAATGTGGATTAATTTGAATTTTTTTTGAGTGGAAGCGGCTGCTTTACGAGTTGTATAGATGCCAGGGAAAGAAATAGATGTTGTGGAACCCCCGACATACAAACTATGAGAGGTGAACAAAGGAAGTAAGGAAATCAAATAAAATTATTTAAGTTAGGAATAATATTAAAATATTATTGGGCGTTTTTAGTGCCAGTAGCGACGACTAAATATCATATGAATATTCAACGAAATTAAACTACGCAGAACTACATGACGGGGAATCCATGAAGAATGACTACTAGTCAGATCTTGTACAAGTAACGGTATCAGCTGACAATTTTCCAAAGATTCAAAGTTGATGTCGCGATTATTATGAAAGGAAAATCTAAAATAAATAACTGGCCACATCCATCGCAGTAAAACGTTCGATAGAAACGTCAGAGCATTCAAAGGGACATTATCTTAGAAAATTTATCTCAGTCTCCAGCTATAGTCAGCCTGCGGGTAGGTGATGACCCCCTCTCTCAGCTTGAAAGTGGTCCATTGCTGGCTTCTATTGAGTTCAGTATTGGGCCTGAGGCTGCAGCTACCGTAACCACGACTGGTGAGTGACAGTTACATTACCTCCATGAGTATTTCGAAAGCCCGTAGGGAACTATCAGTGACTTGAGAACAACAGATCTCAGGGAGTTCCTGACACATCTCAGTCTACGTTGAAGACTAATTTAGCCGTCAAATGGTAAAAGACCTTAAGAGAATGTCTAACAGCAAAAGATTACTAACACCAAATTTCACATTTGAAAGACGAGGAATTATTCTCGAAAGCTACATTATTCCAGAGATGTAACGTATTTCGCTTGAAACTGCGAGACAACGATTCACCCTGTTGTATTATCGAGTATCTCCTGTATAATTTTGTCGAAAAGAATCCAAATTGGTCCTAAAATCATATGCGATCTTCTCAACATCGTAACTCCAACAGACATTTTAAAATGACGGCTTTCTTCAATAAAAAAGATTATACCGATCCGTCAGTAAACCCAAAGTTGGTCAAAAATAACTTTATTCTCAAGACAACGTAGGTATATTGGATGATGTTTTCCATGTAGGGGAACGAGATGTAAAAAGCGAGAAAAAAAACACTCGCGATCCTTTTTTTCTTCATCTGAGGCAAACAACTAGGAAAACGGATCACGACACTGGACGAGCCGTGAAACGGAGGATCCCGAATCTGATTTTCCTGATGCCGTGAATGACACGGAAATATTCCACTAGATTGTGGAAGATTATGTAAGCAAACCATGTAATTTTTAATTAAATCTAGTAAAATTGAATTCAATAGTTTTTTTAAAGTTGTTATAAAATCGAAATTTTTCCTAAGTACCAAGAGATGGCGTCATTACTTTTTATTACGATAAGGTGGCTCGTAATTTCTATAAATAAATAAATATGTATTAATGTATTTCTTAAGTAAATTTCGAATTCCAGTTTAAAACATTCAGAAAATAAATAAAATTAATTTTTCTATATAATGTAACAAGGTTATATAAAAATACAACCACAACATGATACATACGGGCAAACGAATTATAACAATACGAATGAAAACCTTTTAATGATATCAAATGTTCAACTTTGTTAAAAACCAAGTCGATTGTTTCCGACTTGCACATTAACAACATGTTCAGTGTTGTTCCTCAAGAAAAAAAACCCTTTAAAGATGAAATCAGGTAGATGTCGTGTTGATAGGAGTTGCCTGCGACCGTGGCAGATAAATCAGTGTGTGGGGAATTCCAGAGACAGTCACAACTCCTCTGCACGTAAGCCGGATGTATTGTTACGATGGGTGTTTTCCGTTCCCGCTGTTCAACAAGTTGTTAAAAAAAGCTCGACAATGGTCGCATCCAACGTAACTAATTGTTTTCATGACTACGTTTACTCTGTAGCAAAATAACGTAGCGATTAATATTTATAGCTTATAAATTCAGAAAAATATTAAATGCGTTAATAAATAAAATTAAATTTGATATTTAATAAATTACAGTTTTAATTAAAAATTTAAAGATAACCCACACAACATTTTGGACCTCTTCAAGTGTTACAATATTATTTAAAAGCAAAAAGGACAACTAATACGTTGTAAAAATATTGTATCTTCCAGATATTAAAATGAGACCCGATCAAAACTCCTCGCGAATGTTTTAATTGGCAAGTAATGATGAATTTAAGTGTAAAGAAGATAATTTAGATCATCTTACACAACTCCCATGACCTAACATACGTCTTCTTTTCTTCTTATGAGTAATACTGTGAAACCTGAAGAGGTAACAAATATCGGGGTGAAACGTTGCGTGGTTTTTCTTTACTTAAATTTTCCGATCAATCCAATTGATAGAGAAAGCTTGCACCTGTGGGTCAGTTGACCAAGGTAGCTCAGATGGCAAGAGCTCTACGTACCAAGAGGAGGTTCTGGGTTCGATTCCCGTTACGTTCGAGATTATTCAACCTTGATCGTTAAATATTAATTAATCAACTCATTTTATAATATTTTCTGACTTAATTTATAATTTAATATATATGAATTTATGGCCAATTGTCAGACAATGTTTAAGTTAAACTTTCCATTTTATAAATGCAAAAAATTCAAATTAGTAGAAGACGGCCTACAGACAGAGAGATTAAATGCTACATATAACGCATAAGTTAAAATTCCATGTACGGTTTCTTTCCTTCGTTTAGGGACTTCTTCAGACCTAATATCTTTAAAAAAACAATTTATATATGTTACAAATATTTAAATATCAATAAACAGTGTTACACGTCTTCTTAATTAAATATTTTGTCTGCTGACCATTTTCTACTATTTCGAGTTTAATAAAAGTCAGGTTTTGTTTCAATTTTAAAAATTACTATTTCTTGTAAAGCTTGTAATCAGATAAAAAAATCCTCACAATTGTATTGATATCACAACACTTGAAAACTACGGTGTAACTATGAAACCCGACTTTACAGCGTATGGTTACAAGATTGCTTTTCTTTCGGAGAGTCAGAATAACATTTATTTTATTTTATTAACTGTTGTGGACAGAAGAAATAAACACCCACAGCTAAGCGTATCTTATTTCTGTAATGTCTGAAATAATTAAAATTATAAGGCCGTTCAAATGACGGTATGTGCATAATGTGTTACTAGATTTGTAAACACGTTAACAGGAAATGTTTAACGAGCATCTCCTAACGTTAATTAAAAACCTAAACGCCATTGTTCGTAATTTGCAGGGAAATTGGCTGGTTCCCTTGTTTCCCAGTCCCGTGCTTCAACAATTAGTAGAATGTTGTTGAGAAACCTGCGGTCAATTAGATAGAGACGAAAAACCTTGGTGTTGGCATTTCCCATCCGTCGCACGACGACGATGAATTGTTTCTGTTGACACTACGTTATTTTTCACTCGGACGGTTCTTCCCGATGCGGCAGAGCGTACTTTCCGTCGTGGTACAGGTAGGATCGTAACTCAGTCAGAGTTAAAGCTTGGAGACCTTTCTTTCACGACTTGTTGCAGTTGCTGCAATCTTGATGGAATTTACTACACAACAAGACTCCTGTCAATAAAATTAGCACAAAATCTCTCAAATCGTGCAACCTCATCATCCAAAAAAATATATTACAGATCCACCTTAACCTCAGTGAAACCCAGTCCGAGTACTCCTTTTTTTCACGATGATCCAAACCCTGAACTAAAATTTTAAACTCACATTGGCTGTTCTGTATGTTAACCAAACAGCACCACTTCCATGTCACTAAACTATTCAACTATTCGTCAGCGCAGATGTGCATGCTATCCTTTTGGCCCGTAAAAAACATTGCTTCTATCACGCCAAGCGATCATATGGTCCTCAAAGATTCTCTCCTCACCATACAGAAATTATGCTTAAACGATATTCAAATGCAAACCCAAGAGATATTCTACTCAACAACTGATGCTGGATAAAGAGTGGATTACTTTGCACCTACACAACTTTTGAAACGTCATGACTCAAAAGCAACTCCATCCAACACAACTGCAAACCGTTCGGGAGATCTAACCCAAGAGAAATTGCACTCAACAACTGATGCTGGATAAACGGTGGATTACTTTGCAGACACACATCTTTGCAAACGTCATAGTTGACTCTGAAGCCAAGAATGACAACTTTAAAATCATTCAACACAACTGCATCCCAGATAAATACCGTCAGGGACTTCTGGAGACGTCCACAATCCAAACCTTCACCAGCACTAGAAATGCAAATGGAACGAACTGAAATCAAAACTACAATCCGCGATCAACTAACTTCTACACCATAAAAATCAATCCCAAATGGAAGAGATCCAATCGTTATCTACAGGATGCGTACCGGTCACTCCAAGAATACCCACCTTCACCCAAACACTACTTCAGAACCAACATTACTATCAATCATATCATTACTGAATGCAGCAAATTTAATCAAGAACGGAACCTCGTATTTTGATAGAGGGGCTTCCTAATATATTATAATATTTTAAAAATAAAATTAAAACTTCTATTCTTAACTAATTGCAATTATTATTTTATGTTTTCAGTTTTTCTGGTGGAACATAACGGAGCTGTTAGAGTTGGTGTTGAGTATGTAACAGGTGAATATTGTAGTGAACAGACGAAAACTCGATATTAAATGATTGGAATAGTCGGCCAGCTGCCTCCTAAACTGGTCGAGGCACGGAGAAGGGAATGCTGCGTCCCCACAGCAAACTCGTCTCCCGCTATCGGAAGGGCGTGGGACAAGTACCCAATGCCCGACCTACCCGATGCAGGTTTTTCTAAGGTTTTCCCTGCATTCCTTTAGGCGAATGCCGGGTAGGATCCTTATAATATAGCCCGGGGGCCCTAGTTAACCCTTGGCTACCTTCCTCTACCCTTCCGCATCCCCCCTTTCAAATCCCTTCCTATGCTATTAAAGGGGAGTTGCCCTAAGTGGATTACCCTCACGTAGCCTATTGCCAAAAAAAAAAAAGATCTGTTCAAAAAGTGTAATATTCAGCACTATTGCAGGAAAATGGAAAATTAATTGATTACAGATATATCGATAAACTCAGGATCAGAGTAAGAAGCGACTGGTAACGGCAATATTTTTACAGTCTTTATGTACTGTTTAAAATTGTTAAAATTTTTGTTTATCTTCCGATAGACTGTTATAAATATTTATTCCGGAACAAGGTGAAAACGTTTCATGTTTCATGGTTGCTTCATTGTTCATCGTCCGTCAGATTATTTCACATCATAACTCCACATAAAATCCTAATCTCATCGCATTACTTTAAGTTTTTTGGGGGAGGCCATCTGCGTCCCCAGCTTACTGGAGCACTGTGTCTTTGGGTTATTGGCGCTTTGTTCTGGATCGATTGTGGGCGCAGATAGGTGGAGCATGTGAGGAGAAGCAGTATTCGGTGCGATATTGCTGTAACACGGGGAGCAAAGCATTAGCATACAATGGGCGGACCCGCACCTGTGCGCAGGTAAATCACGGCACGCGGACGCCGCCGTCAGGACGCCATTGTCGCCGTGCCAACAGACGAACGCGTCATTCATCAGCCGTCCTCGGCTAATATTTATAGACACTTCTTCAGGAGCAAATTATCTCGACTGGCGAGCCATCAGTCCCCAGACTCTTAGCGAGGCACGCGGACGTCACGGTTTCGATTCACGGGCTTCGTTGCTGGCACAGTAACACTCGCGTCGCCCGAGCTTTCACGCTCAATCCAAACACTCACACCTAATTTGCTTATATTCAAATTAATTAAACCAGTTCACACTACAAATAGATTTACGACCTGATCCCAGCAAGTTTCCTCATGAAAAAAAAAGCGGCCAACACGTCATTATCAATTGAATAGAATAAAAAACAGTACAAAGTTTCTTTCCTTTTCTTGGAACAAGTATAACAATTTATAAACTCTACAAGTATGAATATTTTTTCTGTTATTCCAATATATAATAAAATTAAAATTTTGGACAATAATTTTTTCGAGATATTATAATACATTTTAATATATAAATAATATTAAAAGGAACGAAAAGATTTGCTCTTATTTATTTTATTAAATTGTTTCTGACATGTTGCCTGAATTATTTATTTATGACAGATAAGAAAAACTATTAAAAAATAATTCGTTTTAGGGAATAATCTTCTTAAATTAAATTAACTGTCTCTACTAAAATATATAATAATTTTGGTCTTCGACCCTTGTTCATAATTCATGGTGGTTATAAGTAAATAAATAAATTCAAAAAGAGTAGAAATTCTTTAAATCAAACTATGAAACTGAATTAATTAATTAGTTTTACATCCTAATCAGTTAATTAAATAATAAACACTTGGTTAACAATTTATGAGACACAGGGGTAATTCAGATAACTATTTAACTTTAAATGTTTCAAAAAAGGTCAGTTAAACGATCAACACTCGAAGTCACATTTCCTATGGTGTTTACATGGCTTTTGTCTCGAACACATTGGGTCCGGAAATAACCTCGGATAATATCGATAATTTAAGTTTTCCCATGGGTAATCTTATAAATCTTACTTTTGGTGGGGCCTATTGGTTTAAGGCAGTCGATAAACTATTTCAGTGTCGCAATTGACGATATCTACACATCATTGTTTGTTCAAAGGTTTGTTAAAGGCCCTAAAACGTCAAATCCGGAACTTTCACCGCAACTGATCCGGGTAATAATCCCTGTTATCGGTCAAGGCCCATTGACCAGATCTAAGATTTGAACTTAATCTGAACCTGATGATAATAAGAGTTAGTTCTGGAGGATTATGGTACCCTTGTACCCAAGGATTATTTATAACACTTTACAAGTTGGTTTGTCGGTCCATCAAACAACCCTACATTTACAGTCCATTATCGTAACCATCGGGTAAAAATTGTAATGCTTACAAAGAATAAAATATGTCACCCGTAGTTTTTGATCACATAAGAAACTATTTAATAAAGTAGAAGATATTTTCAAAGGCATTAGTTTCTGGATATTGTTCCAGGAAGCAGTAATTGGTGTAATCGACTGCTCTGATTTTGAGAGGTATGCGGTTTAAACAGATTACATTCACCTGAAAACTCTTCTGTTTAGTTGTGAAGTAATCCGTTTGGCCGTGTAGTTTGTCTTATGTCTCTACTGGACCAAGGAGGCTGGCTCGGCGGTAATTGAATTGGCGATCGATCGCGGGATCCAATTAGTCTCCGTTCCGGCTCTGGTTCCGAATGGCGTGTGAAACGCTACGACGGGAGAAGAATTCGGCCGGGGATCCGTGATGGGGTTGAGCAAGCGAGAGCGATTGTCAGCTGCGATCCAAGGTGAGAGAGACGCGAGCTGCATCAGTGGTCCAGATCTCGACCACGACAGCCGTCGGGATGCCGATGCCGTGACCCAGTTGCATCGGTCCAGACCGCCCTGTCTCACCACTCATCCAATACAAAGTCTTAACAGCGGGTAATCGCTCCCTGGTCTTATTTGACTTATGTAAACCGTTGCATACCTTTCTTGAAATCCAAAATTTGGAACGTTAAAGCACTAGAAGTGTATAAATAACCAAACTACAGTCCAATACTGATATAACGAATGGGAAACTTTGTAGGAAATTACGCTCCGCCTTTACGCTTTGAAGTTCACGCAAGTGAACTCGAGACTTCATCTAAGACCCACGTGGGTAAAAACGAAAGGCGTCTGGGTTGTGCATTCAGATGTGTTCAACTTGATAAAGTCCCCTCACTTCACTCCTAGTAAAAAAGCGACGTAGAAGGATAGTATCTTTAATCAACAAAGTTACTGAACGACTCAACCTGACGTGAAAGGAAACTTCTGATAATAGATCAGAACGTAACCATTAATTTTTTTGGCAATTTTAAATTTTGTCTACCTATCTTCCTCCAAAATTCTTAGATTTACCCACGTTTAACGTAGATATTATAGGTATGCGTTTATAAAACTTGGGTATTGCTGGAAATATATTAGATTTATATTAAATGTATACTGGAATAATTTGAAATGATTGAGCTTCTACTAAATTATGCTGTAGGAAATCAAAGAATATTTATCGTTCTCAGTCGCGAAGGGAAAGGTCATTGTACGGTATCTTCGACGAAAAATGTTGACCGTCAGCTGCATGCGCGCATGCATAGTTCGACTCGTAGTGGCACCAGGAGATGGATTTGGAGGGAGGAGTTCGTGAATATGTACGTTGGGCTCGCGGTGGAGGATACCAAACATTCCTTCGTCCGAGTTTTAGCAGTTCAGTTGTCTGATTCAGTTATTAAGAAGCGAATGCAATTTTTCATCAATATAATTAGGATGTGAATTTTTTTTATCGAAGTTATAAGAGGTGTGTTGTGATATGACTGGAAGGGAGAGGGGTTTAAATTGGAACTACGAAACAAGACAACTTAGAGTTAACGTTAACATAAAAAAATCAGAAATTCGTATATTTATATCAGTTTATCCTAATTATTTTCCAATAAGGTAACTTTGGGGAAAATATGTGATTCTAAAAATTACAATATATTGGAACATTTGAATTATCATTGTGACATTAAATTGACATTGAATAAAACACTATTTAAAGTTGCGCGATGCATTAATTTTAAATACCCATGGAACACAAAAAATTTACACAACTTCCAAAAATTATTTGTAACTTAACTTGTTGAAGATTAACAGTATTAATAGTAAAATGAAGAAAACAGTCTGCGTCAAGATTAATCGAGTTGCTAAGGCTTCTTGAACAATACAATTAGAGAAATTTTATTTCAAATACGTAAAGTGACACATTCACGAGGGCCGTCTTCGAGTATTTACCAAATCCTTAATTTATCTTCGTACGAACCAGTACCAGTGTTACTTAGCCGTGTTGTCCTTACGGATAGTCTTCTGCTAATTGTGGAGGATCACGCCCCATGGAGGAGCCCACTCCCTGGTGAGTTATTACGGACCTGCCAGGATGAACACGAAGCGTGGAGCATTCCTCCGTGGAAACAATACCCGGTCCCTGGGCGTCGGTCTCCAAGGAGACTACATTAGGCATTGTTAGCCAGTGCGCCGCACTTCGCCATGTCGTTAACTTGCTGTCAATGGCCGCCTGCAGTAATTACATCTAGTCATCGTGGCTAATGCTGCCAGCGATTAACAGGGTTCCGAAAATGATTCGGTCAGTCATAATGCGCTATCAGGATGAATACAATTCATTTGGCATGTTAGAGAGACAGATAACTTAATTTCCATTTAATTGCTTAGATAAAATATGGGCTATCGTCATGAACATACATAAAAATCCAAAAAATTACATTACGTGCAGTAAATGCAAATTGAAAGCATATAAAATATTTTTTATTCTAATTTTAACATCACATCTCATTTAGCTTATATACTTAAAAATTACTCTTAAAAATTTTATAACGAACCATTACTTAATAATTTTAAGTTCGTTTATATTTTAAATAATCTAGATAGATTACCTTTGGCCTGTGAGTGTTTCATTTGACTTATTTATCGTCATAAAAGTAATAAAAATATAAATAGTAGATACTAGTTTGTTACTGAGAAATATGGGTTTAGAGAAAACCCTCTTTTTCGTACCATGTACAAATCTAATAACTCATTTTAGAGAAATTGAAATTATGTTCATATACTTAAAAGTAGTTCATCCCAATATTTTAATTCCATAACAAATATGGAAGTAGACATTGTCTCAATGTACGTTAATTAATTGTTATTCAGTAAGAATGCATGATAATAGTTGTTTCATTGCATACGAGTTTCTATTGCATAATTGATTAATAAACGTCCCCTCACGAAATTTTAAAATCCGCATTATAAGTAGAAACATGATGAACTTAACAAATTCTATTTCTTTTGAATCACAAATTAAAAAATTATACTGCAGTCGGGGAAAATAAATTAAACTGAAGGGTAAGATGCTTGTCTTATTTTCGTTGACTTATAATTAATTTGTAATGTTACGTCTATCAGCGTAGGTCATCAACAAAACATTGTTAACATTTATATATTTTTAATACTAAAGGTCCCAAAATTGATCCTTGTGGTTCCGTGACGAATCATTCTGTAATTAACATGAGCTTTGGAATCATTTCTAACATAACTTAATTAAACTTAAAAAGTAAACAAACAGAATAAGTGTGTATATTTTGCTGTTTTAATTGAGAAAACAAATAATTCATTTAACTAATAGAAAAAAATGCCTGCCTTGAATTTTAGAGACATTAAAATATTTAATTACCTTAAGCAAACAACGTGTCTCGCTTTGAAACTGAAACTCCTTCAGATATTTTACAATTGTAGTTTACAAAGACATATAAATTTAAAAGGAAGGCCTACTATTTGAAAATATTAAAAAAGTAACAATTTTTATTGTAAAATACTAAATATGATATTTACAAATGGCTTCAAGGAAATGTAAGTAAAGAGTTAAGCCTAGATACTTTTTTATGTTGAAGAATTATATATAGTACCCAATGAAAGTATATATCTAAGTTTATTTAACTTAAAGAATTTTACAGCATTTGATTTTTCAATTATATCAATGCCACCGATGAATATAGTTTAAAACATGTATATGCAATAACAACCATCGGAAAATACTTTTATTAATATTTCTTAGAGAGCTATCGGCTATATTTGCCATAATATTTCTCTAAAGTATTTTAGTAATGTTTTTGTATTATATCTCTACAAATTTTTATCCGTTAGAATTTTCATAAGGTTACTAAATAGTAATTTTCTAAAATATTTAATTGCTGTAATAATCTGTATCGAAGAGACATTTTTAAAATTATTAATCAACAGGTATCTGAGAATAGTACAAAATTAAGTTTTCTTATTAAAATGGCGACTGATTAAAGACAATGGGAATGGAATAAAAATCGTCAATCTATTATATCAGACATATTAATTTTAAATATTTGACGAATATTTTATTCAAACCAATATGTATGTAGAATAATTGTATAGTCAATAAACACCCAATTTGAATTAACTCATAATGTATATTTAATGAATTTTGGTGTATCAAATTTCATATGATAATGACAATAAGTGCCGAAGGATACTAGAGTTAACGCCAGGAACGAAGACGGTCAAGTTTAGTGTCATTCTTCTCAGGCACCAACCACTTCACCCTTGTGCAGACAATCAGAAAGTCCCACGTTGCCACGATGTGCGCGGAATAAAGACACGAAATAGATCTTAACCAGGTCAAGATCTAGGCGCTTACTTAGCGATAAAATAATATTCTTTTTTGGTAATATTGATGAGACGTTGAGTCGTACTTTGTAGCCGTACAATGAATGTTTATAATATATTTGAAATATTCGTAACGGTTGATCTGTTATGGAATATAAACTTGAGTACATAATTTAGAACAGTTTTGAAAGCATTCGTCCTTATAAAATATTAGCTATAATTTAACGAGAAGTATTCTGCCATTGTTTTTGAATAACAGAGGATATGACGGCATGCTATGATTTAAGTTGCTCGTGAATGGTTCGAGCAAAATATTGTCCAGCGAACGGGAATGCGGCAACGTATATCGCCTCCCATGTTCTGACGATCGTCGTAAATTGCTGTCGTTAAGATAACTCGAGAGTTACGCGCGAGTGTTTATTTGCAGCCTGACAATCGGCACGTCCTACCACCACTATCACAACCAAGGAAGACAACCACGGCCCTTCAACCTCACTTTCTTCCCGCAAACACAAAGGTTCCGTTCATGAGGACTGTCCCTTACTCCCAGTTACTCAGCTGTTACATTCCAATAGATTTTAAAATTGAAATATATAATTTTTTCTACGGAATTAAGGGAAGTAATTTTAGATGAATTTGAACGTTCAGAAAAAATTTATTTCAATTCTATACAACTTAAGAATTTAATTTTTTTCTCCCATAATGACACACAAGATATTGGTTACCAAGTTGAAGGATATAACGTTCCCGTCAAATTATATATAAAAAAATTAAATGCAGTTACTTGCTAATGATCCGTTCGGTGGAAATGAATTACATAAATGTGGAAAGTGGTTAATAACTGACGTTTTCTAAATGGGTAATTTGCTGGAATTTTATAAATGTTTCTACGGACGTATCAAGTTCTCCAGAGCCAATTAACCGGAAAAAGTACTAAAACCGGAGAAGGTAGTTATCTTAATACGATCATATGTTATATTAAAGAACTTAATTGAGGTTTCTTACGTCGGATTTATGTAAATATGGCGCAGTTCCACCGGTTGAACTTGCGAGCCCAGAGGGCTCAGAGATAAGAGGGTTGGTGAAGGCACTGGGGAATTTAGACCAAGCGTATTGTGTGTACCGTGAGAACATACGAGGAAGGTGAAAGGCATCATTAGCCAATGGCAAAGAATAATTGCACGAGCACGTTGCTCCGCTTTTCCAATTTTCTAATTTGAATCATGCAAACACAGCGCACGGAGAGGGACTCTGTCCTTGGACCGGGATTGTGGTACATCACACGGGAAGGAGGTCACTCAGGTGGAATAAAAGACACGAGATATATACAACACAGGAACAAGTGTTATAGCTTGACAAAGTTACAATTTTCAGTTTGGATACCACACGCGTTGGTTTCTAGAGTCTTCCATACAACAATTTTTTCTA
Source organism: Zhengitettix transpicula (assembly GCA_037074705.1). Lineage (NCBI taxonomy): Eukaryota > Metazoa > Arthropoda > Insecta > Orthoptera > Tetrigidae > Zhengitettix > Zhengitettix transpicula. The sequence continues at coordinate 51,403,356 of CM073594.1, forward strand.
CCCTTAAAGAGTAAATCGATTGTAAAGCATTTTTAGTCTACCTTTACGATTAAATGAAAAATAATTAAAATATCGGGTACTTATCACCTGTTTCCTACTTACAAGTATTTAATTGTTCTTCGGTAAGATCGACTACATTCATCACAAATTTTGCCGAAAAATATTCCAAATTGGACCTGAAACCATATGCAAAGTTCCCACCATCGTATATAATTCAAACTTTTAAAAACCATGGCTTAGTTTAATAACAAAGGCTATGTATGCCCTCCACCGGAAAACAGAGATACTGAAAAACTACTATTGTCTAGACGAAAGGCGATGACGTTTGTAAGGTGGGGGAATGCCATATAAAAAGTAAGATGACGAAAAATAGCATTTCTCTCTGAGAGATGCTGTTTTAGCACGTAAAAACGAGAGAAACAGGGGAAAAGTTTGTCGGATAGATCTTTTGGAGGAAGAGAAGTGAACTATCATATTTTGGAGACTAGCCGCTCAAAAACGTAGAGGAAACCGACTTATGTCTTCCTGAAGGCGCAAATAATCCTGAAATCTTCCGCTACAATGTGGATGATTAAGTAATCAAATCCCCCGTGGGATTAAATTAATATATATATTTTTTAATTGTACTAAAACCATAATTTATTTCGTTTTAAAAAAGCCCTGAGATAATTATTATTCTTCAGTAAAACCAAGACTTACACTTTCAATGTATTAATTAATTTGTTAAAAAATTGAAATTGTGAAACTAATTTGTAACTAAATATTTTAATTCAATTTATTTAAATATCACCACAGTTCATAAAGAACTTATCAGTAGAAGAATTTTCCCCTGGACCCATCTTATTATTTCAATTATTTAGGAAATGATTTCAAATCATTATATGATTACATAAAACCTTCTTGTTTTAACCAAGAAGTTGAGAACACGCAGTAAATGAAAGACCATACCAGAAATATAAATGATATTTTTTAAAGTTACATGTAAAATTGAAAATCGCCAAAATGGGCTCACCATTTGTGAGCGGTACGTATGAGGAAGCAGGAGCTGACAGTAAAACGTTTTAAAGTATAGTAGAGTTCAGGGAGAAATTGGTAACCAGTAACCTTATATAATGAAAAGCTTCTATATCATCAATGACGTCGACGACCGCAGACAAAGTGAATTATGAACGCTCCGTTTTCTGTTTGAGCAAATACAGTATCTTACGATGTATAGGAAATTGCCTATATTAATTTATAGAATTTCCAAGCTCGTAAAAATAGCAGAGAAGATTTAGGCTTGTCAAAGTGACGTTAAGGAAGGTTTCATCTATTGTTAATTAGATGGGGAAAACTTGGTAACGCGCCATTAAAAGGACGTTTGGGTAAGGTACATACGACTGGTTCTTGACTCAGCCAGTAATTTAATGTCCTTACCCCTCTGGTTCCGCGGTTTGGCAAGTTCTTCTTTCCGCACCTGAATTCCCTGAAAGTTATATTAAAAATACCACCGAACACCGGTCTGTAATTATCCGTGAAATGAGGCGGCAAACCAGTAGGTTCGAAAAACTGGCGCCCAACGTCAGCAGTCTTTCATCTTTTGCTGCCTGCTGGAATGAGAAAAATTCCACGACAACTCATTATGATAAATAAATGGTCACGGAACATTTGCCTGTTGCCGAGAAATAATTGGTTTAAATTATTTAGTTACACTAAACCAGCGAATAGCGATCGAAATCTACTACGGTGTTGCATTCCTGAGATATCGCCGTTGCTCGGGCTCGGAATTTCATTGTTCGGACCGGATGGGAAAGGAAAGTGTTGGGTTGGTTATTCAATATTGCAGATTACAGTTAGAAAATTACTAAAATTTCCCAAAGTGAATGTACTGATCGTCATCGACATGACAAATTTTGGAACGGAGAGGCATAAAAACAGTGGCGGCTCGTGAAATTTTGAAGTTATGTGCTACATCACCCCAAGCAACCATTTTTACGATGATAACTATGTAAAATATTAAAATTACATCAGTGGTAGTGTTACCAATACTCTGACCCGGCACGTAATGTGCTACATTTATAATTCGGCCCACATAATTTCCAATAGTGCCAAATTTTTTAAATGCGGAATAATTTACCATTTATAAACCGAAAGTGTTTTCCTCAGTAATTATTATAAAATAGCTGAGTGCCCGGTCTTGCCCGTGTCTTATTTATATAAACCCGAAAAAGAATTTAATTCTATATTAATCTTAAGTCAAGAAGACACAACCTAAATCTAACTATTCCTAGTTCCATACATAATTTCGACCAATAGTGCATAAATTGAACAGCTATAAAATACATGGAATTTTATTGCATCAATCTCAACAAACATACCTCCGAATTTCTTTACCAATACATAAATATACTCATTGAATATTGCAGTCTTCAGACATTACGAAAGATTGAATTTGTGAAATTGTTAGCTATATTCACAATGTAAAGAAATGAACGCCATTTTGGAATCACTAATATGGGACGAAAATTAACTTACATTTTCCGCAACGATTGCAAAGTATTTTGCTCACTCGATGGAGTATTACTGGATATAATTATACTTTTATTCAATGAAAATATTTCTGCTTCATTTCATTACGGAAAAATCGAACTATTTCCTTTGTTCGTCGCGTAGTAACGTCTCTCTCTGTCGCGTGACGTCATGATATACTGGCGCGCAGTAATTTATCACTTTTTAAAATAATAATTCTTTTCACATTTATGCTCGTGGTTTCTCAACCCGTCAGTACCGTTTCTCGTGTATTCAAGAATATGTGTACCAATTTTTGTAGCATTTTGTCCACGAGGTAAAATTTGTATAGAGTTTAACGAAAATACATACATACATACAAATATACAGCCATTTTTATTATATAGATAAAGTTAATTTGCAACAAGCCACTGAAAAGTTTTGTACTTAGGGTCGTGCGTAGTTTTTTGCACTATGATATCTCTTATACTTTGTTTTCTTTAGAATGTTAGTTTTTTTATTTTACCAAAAATGATCGATTATTATTTTTATTTTGAAAATATGAATTTTACTTTATAATAGTTTATAATTAGTGAATAGATCGAATTTATTTCGATTTCGTTGGTTATGCCACCTGATGGGGCCGCACGGGGGGATCTTCCGTTTCCTTGTGCTCTCGGCATCGTAGCACACAGTTTGTTGAGCTTTACGAGTGGCGCAGGGGGATGCAGAGGTTAAGTGCGCATGCGCAGTTGTGACTTAATCGCCGAATGCGGTGCTGTATCTGGAATAGCACTGGCTGTCCAGCTGGCTGCTTTAGGAGCGATGCGCCACAAGGCGGGCTGTTTAAAGTCTTTGATATCGAAGCATAGATTTGCAGTGTTAAAACACAATTATTATGAAGGTTCTTAAAATTAAAAGAAATTATTTCTTCCCAAATTAATTTTTGTGCTGTAGCACGCACGAGTGTTTCATAATTAAAGATGCATGAAAAAGGCTTCTAACTGGTTCTTGTAGATACAGAAATAGTGAAAAGGTATAAAATAATTGACAATCTTTTTAGGACTTGAGGCAGAGCAGGTTTCAAACCCCACCCTGGAGTTTCTCATCAGCCATCAGTCAAACATATTCGGCTCCAAAGTTAAAGGCGAAAAATGAGACGAATTTCCCACCATCTTTGAAGAATTAAAAAGACTAATTAATGTGAATTGTGGATCGAAATTAAGTAGCATTATGTCTTTCTGACCACCTTAGTCATTAAATCCTTAATATTAAAAATTTTACTTCAATTAAACTGAAGTTGAAGTTGTCATTAGAACATACCAAAGAACGGAGTCACATCCCTGCTTAACCAGCGACAGGATTAAATTATTTTATTTAAAATAAATGTTTTATCGTAATTACACTGTATTAAAGAAATGAAACTGTATGTGCACATAACTCAATAATTAAGTAGAAAAATGACTTGAATGTAAGTCTTCTACTTATATGGTAGTAAATTAAAGGGAACAGAAACAAGGAACTGTCTACGTGTTGTAAACGTTTCGCCTTCCTTCTTTGGTGTCCCGGCGTCTGTGTCTTTAGGGTAGAGTGAGCTGAGCTGGGTGTTAATTAATTGCTTCGCGCTTTCCGAGCGTGAAATGGCGTTACACACTGTGCCATTGTTAATCACTCTAACAACCGCCCGTGTCTGGGAAACACAAAATACTCGTCACGTCACCACATCAACGGCGTGAATGAGCAACAAACCGTGTGAGTGTTTAAGGACGATAATGCTCGGAATGTTTCTGGCGGTTTTTCCAAGCATGAATTTGAGAAACGATCTTGCTGAGGAAAAATGATGCTTTACCCACAGATCACTGATATGTTTAGAAAAATAAATGTTCAAGAAGCCGGTTTTAATTCTAGGATGGTGTTTATCATTTTAACGGTGTAACGTAATTCAAGTTTACGCAGTCAATCCCTGTGAGTGGTTCCGCCTTGTATTTTAATTTTTATTATTAGAAACCTTGGTTACCCATTAATGGATATTTATTGCCAGGCTTACCTTATAAATAACGAATAAGAAATGTTACACACATCAGGTAATGAATACATTGTAAGACGTATTTGGCTAATAACTATGATAAAGTGCCACTTCTAGTTGAGTACCTAGGTAAGGTCGAGTGGTAGTTCTAATTAGAATGACTAACTAATAAATTTCGATGTTCGAGGTGACTCAAAACAATTTAAATCGTCTTCCATTAGACTGGATAAAAATGAAACAAAAATAGGCTCATCATTTTTGCAGTTGTTTTTAATTAGATGATATTGGAAAATTAATTTTCTTCCACGTGAAAATGATTTATAAATATATAACTTGCATAATATTAATTTTATATTAGTTTAAATTCAATCTAGCTTCAGCACTAAAGGCTTGACATAACAATTCTTAAAGAAATCATTACCAGGGTCTATAACTGTGACGTAATTTAAATTCCTTCCGCGGCAAAAGTAACTTGTTGTAATATTAATGAATACTGTTCGAATGTGAATAATTGATTCCTTGTTTCTAAATTTGTTGATAAGTGTGTGGTGAGACTTATAAGCAGTTTCGTCAGTCCCTTCACTTCACTTTTACCTGCTAAAAAAAATTTCTATTTAAAATCATTATGTTATATATGGTTCCACGCTTGTATGAATTATGGTCAAATAAAAAATATAAATTCCACCTTTACGGTTTATATTTTGTTTTCCAAATTTTGATGCACAACTTAAGAAAAAAATTACTCTCTTTTCTTGGACAGAATTCTAATTTTTATAAAATTATTTAAATCTTTTTCGTCCTATATGTTAAGTAATATGCAATTGTTTTTGACATAATAAATATACCTTTATACGTTTTTAGAGCTTTTTCGGGTTCTTTATTTCACAAACAGGACAATCCATCGGAGACTTAAATCTAATTCAAGAAGTGATAATTATTCCGTCAAGATCAACTTTCTTTAGTCATCATAATATAATATGTAAATGAGACTATGTGGTAATTTTTTTCATCATATAAGAAGTGGGGTCTTGGGAAGGGTGAGATTTTTTTTTTAGGGCAACAGGCTACACGAGGGTAATCCACGTTGGGCAACTCCCCTTTAATAGCATAGGAAGGGATTTGAAAGGCTAGTGGAAGGTAGCAAAGGGTTAACTAGTGCCCCCGGGCTATATTTTAAGGATCCTACCCGGCATTCGCCTAAAGAAATGAAGGGAAAACCCTAGAAAAACCTGCATGAGGTAGGTCGGGCATTGGGTGCTTGTCCCACGCCTTTCCGATACCGGGAGAAGAGTTTGCTGTGGGGACGCTGCACCCTTCTCCGTGCCTCGACCAGTTTAAAAGGCAGCTGGCCGACTATTCCGCTGGGATCAGCGGATAACTATTACCGTATGCCAAAGGTCTGTGACCCCGGAACTCTGTGACTCTCAGAACAGGCCGAGGTGCCTCGGCTTGTGGAAACTTTAGTTCAAAAACGGAGAGGAAAAGGCATCCCCAAAGGTAGCCCCATCGTATCTCTCCTACAAGGTTCTGCCTGCGAGAGAATTGTCTCGCAGGCTTTTTCACTTCCCGGAAGGGTGAGATAATTTTTTTTTTGGGTGTAGACAGGCTATGTATAGGGTAATCCACATAGTGGCAACTTCCCTCTTATAGCATAGGAAAGGGATTTGAAAGGGGGGATGCGGAAGGGTGGAGGAAGGTAGCCAAGGGTAACTAGGGCCCCCGGGCTATGGTTTAAGGATCCTACCCGGCATTCGCCTAAAAGAAATGCAGGACAAACCCTAGAAAAACCTGAATCAGGTAGGTCGGGCATTTGGTATTTGTCCCACGCCCTTCCGATGGCGGGAGAGGGGTTAGCTGTGGAGTCGCAGCTTTCCCTCGCCGTGCCATGACCAATTTAGGAGGCAGCTGGCCGACTATTCCATTAGGAATAGCGGACAACTCTTACCGTATGCCCAAGGTCTGCGACCCCGGAACATACACCTCTCAAAACAGGCCGAGGTGCCTCGGCATGTGGGAACCTTAGTTCAAAAAGCAGAGAGATGTGAAGGAATCCCCAAAGATTTTTTTTTAAGGGCAACAGGCTACATGAGGGTAATCCACATTGGGCAACTCCCCTTTAATAGCATAGGAAGGGATTTGAAAGGGGAGATGCGGAAGGGTAGAGGAAGGTAGCCAAGGGTTCACTAGGGCCCCCGGGCTATATTTTAAGGATCCTATTCGGTATTCGCCTAAAGAAATGCAGGGAAAACCCTAGAAAAACTGCGTGAATATAACAGTTTCGGCAACATATAGCGCCTGCTATATTTGTGCCGTAAAATTAAAACAACTTGTATCAGAAATTTTTCTATACCGTCACTTCCAATTGAAAGCTGTAACACAAGACGGTAAAATTTGTAACAAAGAATTTTCAGACCAAACTGACCTGGAAATATTTTTGGGAACTGTACAGCTGCTTTCAAGGGGGAGCGTGGCGGATGCAAGGATACGAGAAACCACTAGGCCTTACCTAAATAGGCTTATATAGGAAAAGGCCTTGCATTCAAGGGAGAAGCCGTTTAGTAATTAATGGGAGATGAAATAAACTGTACAGTTATTTATTAGAGATGGCTGTAGTCACTGCGGAAGAACAGAGATCAATAATGGAGGATTCCTGCTAGCTACTTTGGTGTAAAGGAGTGTCTAAGTGTATGATCTAAGCTATATAAAGGAAAATCCACTACTCCCAGAAAGTGTAAAGAAGAGGAATACCTGAAGTTGACGTTCACTCAGAATATGGAGACTAGATTGTATTCGAAGGTGATGGCCACGGAGCATAAAATGCATGCCATATTTCTGGACGCTGTTGTAAGTTTAAATACAGATGAGTACGTAATAGGTTCAGCTAATATTATTGACCCCCATCAGAATTAAGTACATCTCTAAAACAGCCAATGCGAGAATATGCGCATTTCTAACATCTAAGGAGGACGTCGAAAACCTAATGAAAGTTCATAAATCAATAACAATAAAGGGTGAGATGGTCAATATAAGACCTTTAATGCAAAAATACTGCCGTGTAATCTTGTCAAATGTATGCCCAGTTATCCAAAACGAGATTATTGTGCTAGAACTAGAAGAGCTAAATACTCGTGTAATTCCAGACTCTACAGTATCGGATATTAGAATAACTACTGGCGACCGAAGATTTTCTCACATTAAAAGTTTCAGAAGACAATTCTTCATTAACCCGGATCAGATAAATTCCCTTCCGGATTCGATAATGGTGCAATATGAAGACACTAGCTATAGGATGTATCTACAGCTACAATTGTAAAAGTCCTGGCCATATCGCTATAAATTGTCCTAATAGAGATGCAATACTGAAGAATAATCTGACAGAAAATGACAATTATGACCAAATTCAGTGTCAGAACCCGGCACTGGCAATTCAAATAATTAACCCTCAAAAAACGGACTCGGATAATTCTCAACTAACAAACAAAAAAAGAACTGCATCGACGAGCTCGACAAACCAAGCTGATAAGGCAGGCGTCAGTAATCCTAATCACTAATCAACCCAAAAAAACCAAACAAAACATTCAGGATCATAAATATAAGGCGCTTAGTCAATCATTAGGTCCGAAAATATTATATGAAGAAGAAATCAGTGCTCCACCTATCTCTTTGGAACAGTTAAAGACTCTTATACTAAATGCTATTGACTCAAAGAACCCAAGGACCATTATTAGAGATTACCAAATATCCCTTTTTTTTTAGGGCAACAGGCTACATGAGGGCATCCCCAAAGGTAGCCACTTCCGTCTCTCCAACAAGGTTCTACCTACGAGTTTTCACGATGTTTTTTTAGGGTAACAGGCTACATGAGGGTAATCCTCATAGTGGCAACTCCCCTTTAATAGCATAGTAAGGGATTTGAGAGGGATTCGGAAGTGAATAGGAAGGTAGCCAAGGGTTAACTAGGGCCCCCGGGCTATATTTTAAGGATCCTACCTGGCATTCGCCTAAAGAAATGCAGGGAAAACCCTAGAAAAACCTGCATCAGGTAGGGCGGGCATTGGGTACTTGTCCCACGCCCTTCCGATAGCGGGAGAGGAACGCCTCCTCCTAATAAAAGCAGACTATGACCACAGTACAGTGGAATCTGCAACAGTCGCAGCTTCAAACAAGTTAATGTAACGAATTATCCAATTATTATGATAAATGATTAACAAATGAGAATTGTAAAATGTAAATGTAAGAAACCCACATTTGAAATGTATAATTAATCTTTCAAACTGTTCAATTGTATGTATATTATTGGAATCAATGTGAATCACAGCAAAACTTATGTAAATATGCACCATTTGTAATTTATTTATGGGTCGCCAATGACCAAGTTGTTAACGCGACCATTATAAATCCTTAATTAAAAAAAATAATGGAGTACCAGATCTAAGTTTAGCAGACAGTTGAGGGAGAGAGAGGGGTATAAATTGAAGCAGTTAAAAATGCAGTATGAAACGAGGCTTAGAAAGAGTTATTATAGTTGCGACACAAATCATTAACCGGAAAATTGTTCATGCATAAACCATGAAGTCGCTTTGGGGGTAATATAAAAGTAAAATAAATAAAAACATTGCTCAAACCTTAAAAACAGAAGCTGAGCCAATAATTAAATTTTTTCTTGAATTTTAAACTCTAAGAAGTAACTTGTAATTAATTTTAACATTTATAAATGACTATTTTTTATAGTTATATTGTTTGTTACGATTGATGTTAAATATATTAAATCTTAGTATTAAATTGATTACAATTTTAATAACAGCGTAGAATTAATAGCAAAACCATAGCTAATGGTAATGAGGTAGAAGTACATGAAAATGAAGAAAATGTCTGTAACTTTGTGTGCGAAACATTTCATCCCAGTTGATTACAGTGAAGTGTTGAGAGAGTGATGGCACACACTTCCTTAATATTATAATTACTTAATGAGACTCCCATTTTAGAGCGTTTACTCCTCATCCTTTGTTTTGCAGCCTATTCCCATGTCACTAATTTACTTGAAGACGGTAATACATCTTAACCGTAATTATGCGGAGTAGTGGTAGGTCTGTTTGATATTAAGGAGCGACAATGGAGGCTAATGTAGCATGTTGCTTGGCTACCACACGTAATAAGCCATGAGCCACAGCCGCCTGATAGATGACTGCCATTAAAATGTTAATTACCATCGGATGGTCGGTGGGACACCAGCAACTGAAACCAGAGCAGCTCTGCGCTAGCTTGGACGTCATCGAGCGTGAGGAACGTCCTCTCAGATAAAGTCCGCCGGTGTTCTCGTGTAATTATCAAATATTAATGTAAATATTATTCATGCATTGGACATCCTTGTAAGAGAAGCAGCGGACGAGTGTGTTTCATTTATTTGCGTGGGTTCCAAAGGATATAATTACGGATGAGACGCAAAAGATTTTTCATAATGTCGATACTCGCGACGTTTCCATACGAATCAGCATATAATTCTTTCCCACTCTTAAGACTCAAAAAAAAATTGAAAATTGCTGACCCGGAACCTTATAGCAGAGATACGAAGGGGCTACCTTTGGGGATGCCTTTTCCTCTCCGTTTTTGAACTAAGGTTCCCACAAGCCGAGGCAACTCGGCCTGTTCCGGGGTCAAAGACCATGGGCATACGGTAAGAGTTGTCTGCTATTCCCATTGGAATAGTCGGCAAGCTGCCTGCTAGACTGGTCGAGGCACGGAGAAGGGAATGCTGCGTCCGCACAGAAAACTCCTCTCCCGCTATCGGAAGGGCGTGGGACAAGTACCCTATGCCCGACCTACCTGATGCAGGTTTTTATAGGGTTTTCCCTGCATTTCTTTAGGCGAATGCCGGGTAGGATTCTTAAACCATAGCCCGGGGGCCCTAGTAGCCCTTGACTACCTTCTTCTACCCTGCATCATCCCCCCTTTCAAATCCCTTCCTATGCTATTAAAGGCAATGTGGATCACCCCCCCCCCTTATGTAGCCTGTTGCCCTTAAAAAAAAACCTTCTCCCGGTCCTTCTATACGAGGGCTATCCTCTCGCAGGCATTACCTGCGAGGGATGTTCTCTCGCAGGCAGAACCTTGTAGGAGAGACAGGAAGGGGCTAACTTTGGGGATGCCTTTTCCTCTCTCCGTTTTTGAACTAAGGTTCCCACATGCCGAGGCACCTCGGCCTCTTTTGAGAGGTGTATGTTCCGGGGACGCAGACCTTGGGCATACGGTAAGAGTTGTCAGCTGTTCCCATTGGAACAGTCGGCCAGCTGCCTCCTAAACTGGTCGAGGTACGGAGAAGGGAATGCTGCGACCACAGCATACACCTCTCCCGCCATCGGAAGGGCGTGGGATAAGTACCAAATGCCTAGGGTTTTCCCTGCATCACTTTTAGGCAATTTGCCGGGTAGGATCCTTAAACCATAGTCCGGGGTATCTAGTTAACCCTTGGCTACCTTTCTGTAGCCTTCCGCATCCCCCCTTTCAAACCCTTTCCTATGCTATTAAAGGGGAGTTGACACTATGTGGATTACCGTCATGTAGCCTGTTACCCTATAAAAAAAAAGAATTTTCATATTCTAAAGGACGTACAATCCGTACGAGACTGGTCGATGGGAAAATACAGAAATTAACTTGTCACTAGGACGTGTAATAAATTATATATATTTATATGATTCTCTCGGGTTATTAAACGGTCGAGTTGGTATTAAATAATATTATTCGCACATAATCATTTAATTGATATAGCGGATATTATAAAAAAAAAACAATTAGTCGAAATATAAAAATATTTATTTCTCGCACTATGTTAGTAACACATTCCTGAGGTTTTATTACACATTTACAGCCGAGGAATGTCATACATAAATGGTAAAGTAATTTATTCACCTTTAAAATGTAATCTTTTTAACTTAAATGATCACTGGGTTGACCGAAATTCTGTTTTTAGTTGTAAAATTTAATTTAAATTATTAAAAATAACATTATGAAAATTTTGGATAAATTATAATTCATATATTATTCTTCAGGAAGTCGGGAAGGGCATATATTAATTATCGAAAGCTTCTTCGAGAAAATGAGTGGCTGGAATAAATTACAATTTTATATTTCATGCGACTCACGCAAAAAAATACGGGGCTGTTAAAATTTTATCTTTTAGTACCTGTACATTTATTTTGTAACCGAACTGGAGTAATAATATTCATAATTAAAATACTTTCTTAATCAGGCCCATATATCAACCGTATCGGTTTTTAATTTTTCCAAGTAAAATTTTTTATTATCGTTATTAAATTTCATTTAAGGATTTTTTTATCAGTTTTGCCTCTTAAGATAGATGGATCTCTTTGCAGAGGTTTATATATTCCCTTTTTGTTTATTTTTTAATAATATTTAATTCTTTTATAGTTTTCTTTTTAGAATTGTTAAATAGATTTCAATATTGAATTTCTGAGGTGTGAATAGGATATGATCGTTTATATGTGAATAGCTGATGACTAATCATTGCACAATTTCGTTCCAAGTATTAAATATTTTAATGTATTATTCATTAATAATTGATATTTGCATTTAACTCCAAATTAGATAGTTAATTTTTAAGACACTGTTTCTATAATTATGCAAAAAAGTTAGAGGTTAGTAAAAGAGGACAAGAAATGTTTATCCGTGATAACTGTATTAGTAAGATATGTAGTTCAGATGCACCTATTAATAGACGTTATCCTTAAATATACACACTTTATACCGACTTTTTTTTACAGTAACAGGCTACATGAGGGTAATCCACATGGTGGCAACTCCCCTTTAATAGAAGAGGAGGGGATTTGAAGGGGGGTGCGGAAGGGTAGAGGAAGGTAGCCAAGGGTTAACTAGGGCCCCCGGGCTATAGTTTAAGGATCCTACCCGGCATTCGCCTAAAGAAATGCAAGGAAAACCCTAGGAAAACCTGCATCGGGTAGGTCGGGCATTGGGTACTTGTCCCATGCCCTTCCGATAGCGGGAGAGGAGTTTGCTGTGGGGACGCAGCATTCCCTTCTCCGTGCCTCGACCAGTTTAGGAGGCAGCTGGTGGACTATTCCAATGGAAATAGCGAACAACTCTTACCGTATGCCCAAGGTCTGCGACCACGCAACATACACCTCTCAAAACAGGCCGAGGTGCCTCGGCTTGTGGGAACCTTAGTTCAAAAACGGAGAGGAAAAGGCATACCCAATGGTAGCCCCTTCGTATCTCTCCTAAAAGGTTCTGCCTGCGAGAGCATCCTCTCTTTTTTTTTTTTTTAGGGCAACAGGCTGCATGAGGGTGATCCACATTGGGCAACTCCCCTTTAATAGCATGGGAAGGGATTAGAAAGGGGGGATGCGGAAGGGTAGAGGAAGGTAGCCAAGGGTTAACTAGGGCCCCCGGGCTATAGTTTAAGGATCCTACCCGGCATTCGCCTAAAAGTAGTGCAGGGAAAACCCTAGAAAACCTGCATCAGGTAGGTCGGGCATTTGGTACTTGTCCCACGCCCTTCCGATAACGGGAGAGGGGTGAGCTGTGGGGTCGCAGCAAAGTCTCCATGCCCTGACCAGTTTAGGAGGCAGCTGGCCGACTATTTCAATAGGAAAAGCGGACAACTCTTACCGTATGCCCAAGGTCTACGACCCCGGAACATACACCTCTCAAAACAGGCCAAGGTGCCTCGGCATATGGGAACCTTAGTTCAAAAAACCATATTTTGTTTTTTGTCTTTAGTGTTTGATCATTCAAGTATGAGTTCTTCGAGCTTATATTTAATACTGTTTTGGCGTGAAGTAACCAACTGATGATGAACACCTTCTATTCTGTTCAGCACTGAAACATCAGTGATGGACGAAGGCGTTTGAAGTGATGGCAGATGATCACACCTGTATGGAATCCCTTCCAGTAACAACATGGACGGTAGAATTGCGTCACATAATTATTGCGGGACTTTGCTAATTGCATCTTTGATTTATGTTCAAGCAGGCAACTCCTACGCCACTCCGTCTCTCTCTAATTGCAGGTCACAATCAGACGTAAAAGGAACGCTGTAGATGAGCGAATGATTATGCTTGAGGCGCGCTGATTGTTCCTACGAAGGGAATGATGGGATACTGATGAATGGACTATCTCTTTGTCGGAGACGTTTCCCTACTTTCTACAAGTCTCGCAACGGCAACCTATGCCCTTAAATTTGTTTCAATGTATGCAATTTGCTATAATTGAACCGAATGCCATATGGGACTAAATATCTAGTTAGCAGCGACGTAAACGGTAATTCTCCTAATTCAACAATTCCTTGCAAGGTAAAATTACGACTCATTCTATTAAAACAACTTCATTTATCCACAAAACACGCATATTTATGTGAATGAAAAAATAAAACCACGGTGTTGTAGTCTTTAAATTAAATTGAAAAAACACAAGTGGATTTTCTGCTTAAATATGCACAATTTTCGTTCATTATAAATTGAAATAATTTAAATTATAATTAAAGGATATAGACATGATACGGTCACACACTATATTTACAGGCAGTAAAACGTGTTGAAAAAATTTAAGTAATGAAAAAAAAATATTCATTTCAATTTTGGAATTCAAAATGGGGTGATGGATAAATATTTGACTTTCATCCAGTTTTTTTTATTAAACTATTTTCTAGTAGCTGGGTGCTCGGAGTTACCCGGGTTGTCATATATCAATAACCCCCTATAAGGCTCCAATTTCAGTGCGTTATTTTTTATGTAACACCCTTCCACCCCCACACGTAAGCGTGATCTCCTTTCATGCCGAAATGAGTTCATTTTATACACAAACAACTTCGTTAGAAATACTATCAATGTCATAGGCCCCGATAAACATTTATTTCACGCAAATATAGACCGTCTGACGTGTTTAAAAATTTCCATCGCCGCTTGTGGGAGTTAAACGGCAAGTTGAATGTCATAATTAAACCATGATAACAGACAAACATTTTATTAAATGAGGGACATATCAGATAAATTACTGTAACATTATTATTCCCTAGTTTACATTAGTAATCCTGTATTATTATTTATATATAATTATTTTATAGAGCTTAAAGTTTAAAAATACGGCACCCTAATTATTTTTATCTGATCGAGACGACGTGGTACACATATATTTAAAATTTGATGATAATTATATTAATAATATTTTACCTTTAATTACTTTTATATTTCGTGAAATTTATGGAAAAATCTATGTAACTAGTTTTAACGAGGTATCGGGAACAGTGAGTGTTTATCGGCAAGTGAAAACAAAATCGGAGCTCTAAGGAAAGTGAAAAAAAATCCTCGAATGGGAAATAAACTTAGTTTGATTTATGGAAACATATTGTCTGGTCTACTTGATTTAATATTTCCTGTAAAGAACTTTTTAATATTCATTTAAATAATGAAAATTGTGTGAGGGTTGTGGAATGGAATTTCTATAGCTAGTAAACCGATGATGGGAAAATTTTCGGAATAAAGGGACAAGTTTCTGAGATGTCTATTTTTCACTGAAATTGACTTGTTAAAAATATGTTCCTGTTTTTCACATTTATTAACGTTCTGAAAAGGGTTGACACTTTTCCGTGAACTGCGGGAGGGTATATCTCAGGAAATTTAGAATATTACCGGGGAAGTTCCGTAGTGACATTATTTTACATCATGAAGAATGATTGAAAGCCACCGGGTTTGGGGAGTCAATGAATATATTAACTCCACATATTCGCTGCTTCCTCGAAATTAAATAGAATTCCGACCTATATGGAAAATATTCACTACAGAGCTATGACGTCTATTGTTTTATGGTATTTATCACCCCCCCCCCTCCCTCTCATTCCGAAATTTGAGTTTATCCTGGAATTGTCCACGATCTGCGTTACCTGAGTGTCAGGGATGTCGTGGAGTATGAAGATATTCCGGCCTCGGCACGCTGTGATTAGAGGTCATAGGCGGGTGACCCGGGTTCAAACCCCGTTCGTGAGAGAAAACTCGGTCTCGCAAGTTTGCACCGCGGAAGAGATGTTGAACACGCTGTCACAAGAGGAGCGATCCTTATCAGGACCTCTGGCCTCTTCTCGCAGCTTAGGCGACAAGAACCTTTTAACAAGCTGGCTGGAGTGCATTTACTTGTCATTAACAGTCGAAGTGACATAATACGACTTGTAATCAGGTAATAAACTGACCACGTGAACACGAAGCTGGACAGAGTAAATATAAAAGCGGTTTTGAGGGTGGTATTAGACATTTTGAGGGTGTGATAAGAAAAACAGCTTTTCTTTAGACAATTTGAAATGGATAAATATGCATGTGGTTCAGTTTATCAAGAGACTCCATTATTGAGCTTTCGTGTTTTAAAACCCATGAACGCCAGATCATATTTACTTAAAAATCTGGCCTGTGGATTATTAAACAATCATAATTATTTTTGTTAAATTCACGAAAATAAAAAATTTAGTTTTGTTTAGATAAATTGTTATTACGTGTAGAAAGGGGAAATTGTGGCTGCTTTGAAGTATAGAACGGAAAGAAATGATTCAGGAATACATAGCTATACAAATGGGATTACACTGATTGGGTAATAAAATAAAACTTTACAGTCACCTCATCCCGTAACTCAAAGATGTCATTTTATTCGATGCTTTCATGTCTGAGTATGGGGTCGATCTCTGAAAATAAGTTTTCAGGTGAGCTGCATAGGAATGTAAAATGGTTGATATTAAAAGAGAGAATCGAAATTCATTATTTAGTGTGGGTCCCAGGACGTACCTCAATTTTTTTGGGGGGGAACCAAATCGCATGATTTAAATCTTATACTGATAATTCAAGCCTTAAGAAAAATAATGATTGTAAGCTGAGAATTTTACTGTCACTAAATTAAGGTTTAACAAGACCAAAAAAATTGAAATCCTTTTAAACTATCAATTTTTTTAAAAAATGTAAACATAATATTCCTCTGTAATATTAATTTTAATTTTGGAATCTGAACGTTCATTTAAAGGTTAAAATTTATTTTTTAGTTAGTTAATAATTATATTTTGTTAATTTGCTCTAAAACGTTTTTTAGAGTTCCTCCTGGAACCTTCAGATTGAAATATATGTATGTGGTAAAGCATTACAGAGTACATTATACTTTAAAAAAATACCATAATGAGAATGTCAAATTTGGTTAATGCTTCGGATATTAATTTATATGATTTAAAATTTTCTGATTTATTAATGTTGATTAAGGATAATATTTACAAATGAGAATGTAATAAATATTTGTTTTAAGATGTATAACTTTGTGTGAATATTTTATAAATGTAAATGTAAAAACCAATAAATGATATATGATTTATTGATGTTTCTGTATTATAATTTAAAGTTTCCTTAACATTCGATTTTAAAAATCTTGAGCTTTCGGAAATATTGCCGTATTTATTTTCAATATGACAAATTAATTTTTTCCTTCGTAAAATTATAGAATCTTGAATTCACTGATTTTTCTAAATGGCGGATAAATAATATAAAAGCTATATTTGAAAGTAAGTCGTTCGGAAGGGAGACTTTTAGTTTAATTGTAAAGAAGTTCCCATTGTCTCCAATTTAATTTTGTTTTGTAAAGAACACTTTAGCTGAAATTTTATAATTGACATTAAGGTCAAGGAAATGTTTGGATAATATACAGTATACGTAAAAGGACCTCTAAGCTCGTTTTTAACTAAATTATAATTTTAATTAACAAATTGCGCGGGTTTTGTTAACCGTATAGATTTACACCGTCCGTGACCCGCAATTACATGTTGATTAAAAAGTTAAGCATTATTTAATTAACATTCAATTAGGTTACATTTTATTTGGCGTCGTATTTGAATGACCAATTGCATGTTATGATAGCTGGTCCCTTCTCGAGTACGTAATGGCGATGCCTTTCTAATTCACGTAATTTACAATTCGCAACGACAGAAGGAGTAGCGCAACAAACCAGCACTCACTCCCCGTCTTTACATATTTGATGTGGCGTAAATCTTGTGCCTAATTGCTGAGGGTCAGAGGAGGATTAGAAACGCTCCTCTCAGCACGTGCACGTACATTTAACGATACACGTAGTATTTATTAGTGGTCTCACTGTTCTGAAAATTGATTTGACTTCACCTTTAAGTACCACTAAAGTATCGTTAGGCTAATGCAATTCTGTACTAAGTACCTGCACTTATTAAACAGCTACATTTTATGTTGCTCTTATGCTACCTTTAGTAATTTTATATACATGTATAGTATTAGCATTTCGTAATAGGAAACAATTTTTACGTGACTAGCGCACAATTACAACTAGAAAGAACAATTTTTAAAGTATACTATACACGGTGCTATTGAGTACCACTTTTTAATTTTTACGAAAAATAATCCAATTTGACCTTAAATTCAAACAAAAGTTCTCATCGTCCTAAACTCACCATAAATTTCAAAGTGATGGTTTGTTTTAATAACAAAGGCTATGCCTATCCAGCAGGAAACCTGAAGTTGGTCACAAATTACTTAGAATTATGTAGACTAGTTTCCAAGGGGATGACGTTTCCTAGGTGGGGGAACGAGGTGTAAAAAGCGAGAGAAACAGTCTCGAGAGGCTTTTCCTTCATTTGATACATGTTCAGATGTGAGATTTGTTTTTACAAGTATAGTATTGTAGACAAATAGGGACAAAACTTTATTTCCCATATGTCTTTCGGAGAAAGACGGGCGAACAACATAGAAAACAAAAGATACTGGAAGCAGAGGAAGCCGCAGAATAATTTTACCTGAAGGCGCCAATATTACTCTAAACTTTGGTCCTTTTTCATGCGAAATGGAATTCAATTTTTTTTTTACTTCTTATAAAACTACGATGTTCTTAAATTAGTCTGAGATAGAGTTGTTATTTTGCATTAGAAGAAGGTAGCTCTCACTTTCAATACATAAAGGAAAATGTATTAATTTGTGTAATTATGATTTAGAATTTAAAATTTGTCTTTCTAAAATACCAATCTAGTTTTGCCGATTGATTGTCAGGTTGCACTGTGTTTAATGTATTGTTATCGGCGTTTCCGTGACAATGTGCGCGGGAAACGCTAGCAATTGTTGTAGTCCGGAATGGTGTGGTCCAGTCTCAGAAAATGTATTTCTCTCTGTATGAGAATAAAAGTAGACTGTTATATTTTCATTTCTACTATAAATTTGAATTAACATGTATTAAATGCGTGTCTGCTTTCAAATCCAGTTTTCCGTATTGAAGTTGAGATCAGTGGTAAATTAGTAAACACTGAAACGTAAAGAATTAAACACAGAGTCGAACAAAACATTTAGATCAGAATACCTCAACCTTAATAATAAGAGTAGCAGGCAGAGGAACGTGGTGGAAGTCATTGTCAGGAATTTTTCAAATCGATGGCGATGAAACAAATGTAAAACCTTGGAATCTCTGTCGAATACAAGTGAATATTTCCATATTGACGATACTTTAAATGGATTATTTCCAAAGAAAATCTTAAATGGCCTTCTCAAGTGTATAATTGAATGTAAAGAAGGAAGACTAAAGATGACTGCACCGAGACCTGACAAAAATGGGTTGAATACGCGTTTTACGTTTAATTTAAGAAAAACTGAGTCATCATTTGTTTCCATCGATAATCCTTTGAGAATCTTCCCTCGGGGACGTGTCATGGTAACAAGTTTTTCCAAAGTACTCAAAACGCAATTTCAGATCCTCACAACTCCAAATGGAATGTATCTGAGATAATTCCTTTCATATCCACATGATGAAGTGGAATGAAGTGTCTGATTCACTACTTGCGAAGATAGTCGTAAATCATTGTTCTGCGCTGCAGTTAACAAACACTTCAGTGGACGGCCATCATATATTTTGTTAATATGTAATAATAACTGCCCTAAATTTTCATGAATACCTCCGAGACACTTCTTGTTAGTTATTAAGTACGCTGAGAGGTGGAACGTGTCTACAAGTTGGTCTCAAGTATGGCGAGGTAGATTAACTTCAATTGAATCCTGGCTAGTTTTCAAGCGGAGGAGATCCTATTACTTTGGTGGGACAGAAAAAGCAGAGCCACCCGCTGATCACGGAAATTTATGTTCTCCTGCGAGCGTAACTCGGCAAATAATCTCTTCTCACTCACCTTCGCCGGGGCTCGGGTCCTTGGACACGGAACTAAACGCACGTAAATTAAGCAGAGCCACTGGCGTGGAACTAGGAAATAAGACAAGGAAACTGCAGGAGATGATAAACTCAGATGGAGGCCTCATTAAAATAGACTCCACAATAAAAATAAGAGAGAAATGAATGCCCAGAGACTATATTCAGAATGGAGGTTGAATGCTGATTAACGACTGAGGTAGTCGTTCTTTAATACTCATTTATTTGATTCAAAAATTTGAAACTATATCAGTGCTAAGTGGTTTAGTTAATGAAATACAATTTTATCCAGAAATATTAAGTCTTGTAATGAATACGAAAGTTAGCCAAATCAGACAAAGAAAGTGATAATATAAATACCACATAACGTTTTTGGGATACTTGTTCCTTTCCTCAGTTGTGAAGACGAGCCTAGAGCGATTAATTCGTGATATAATTCATATATTGCTCAACCGGTAGAGGAATCGGAAACGATTCAGGATAAAGTTGAGAAATTATTCTACTCCAAGGATAAGATTGATGGAGATAACAACTTAGGAGAAGTACAAGGAGTAAGAGGACCAGATTATGGACACTTTTTTAAAAACATACGTACGTAATTAAACCGGCCTGGAGTGAAGTCAGTAACCGTATAATGCTACCTAATTATATATCTCGAAACGACTGACAGTATTAAATCTATCCAAGAATATACTCAAGAAAATTTTCGTTTGCAAATAGAGCAATTATCAATTATATATTACGTTATTAAATAGAAATTAAGTATATGTCAGTGACACATAAATTCAGTAATACCGAACATTTCGTAATAAAGTCGATTCCTTGCTGGCCTGATGCCAATTTTTAGTTAAAAGTAATACGTAAACATATATTAAGATAATTATTACTGTGTACATTTTCTAAAGCATTAGATTAAAATTAAAAAAAATTCAAATTAAAAACAGAAACATTAAAAAAAATATGACGTTTTGTTATTATAATGTAATGGAGCATCCCAATAAATGATTTAGGTTACTTTGAATATTTTAAGGTTTTAAATATAAAGATTAAAAAAATAACAGATTTATTTAATCAAATTAATTGGTTATAATTCATTTAAAAAATATTCCTGAGACGATTTATGTTATTTTTAAGTGAATGACAACAGAAAATATCCCGAAATTCTAGCTGTCAGTTTGTAGGCCTACTGGAAAACAGATAAACAATATATATATATATATATATATATATATATATACGAGTATGTATTTTTAGATTTTAGTAAACATGATAACATTATATTTTTATAGATAACTTTCTGAATTATTATAGGATTTTCATGATTTTATCATGAATGATCTCAAAGAAAAAAATAGTAGATTTTTGTAAATAGGCGCCATCTTAATCAATCTATTATACTCGTAAATTTCAGTACACATAATTTCTGTTACGTTGACCTGGATGTTTATTTATACCCTTATTTCTCCGTGTCAGAGATGTTAGTAATATCTTAATCCGTACAGGTGGCGACGTGGAAACATCTCTGGCAGGCACGCCGCCGTATCTTCCCTGCGGCATCTTCACGAGTCTGACCAGTAATGAAATATCGACAGATAGTTTTGACAGACCACAGCAGGAAGAACTAATTAATGCACCAAGTCGTACCCTTGAAAACGTCGTCGCTCTGGAGTTGCGATCAAACGACAACGGTCGTCCACACGTTTGTCTTGCCCGTAGTTTTAGTTAGCAGCCTAAATGAAGGTAAATAGATATCAGCCCTTAGTAGAAATAAATTCAGAATTTTTTTAAAACAGAAACCAAGATTGTAGTAAATAAGTGAAAGCGCGGAACACCATAATGTATGTGACCCACCACACTCACAACTAAAGGTGTCCATTACATACGAGAGATAGTGCTTCATCCTTAATTCTTACTAGGTCATACAGTTCGAGAACTAATGTTGTCTAATATTACAATCTATGATCTTTAAAATTTCAGAGAAAATATTATAAAAAAATTGTTAATGTTTATACGGTGACAACGGAAGGAGATTTTTATCTTCTTTAACCGTGGTAAGGAATTAAATATCAGTACCAAAATATATAATAAAAGCCTCTAGTTAGAGATAATAGTTCTATCGAGATCCATAAATTCTTCCAGTGCTAAATCAAATCTTAAGAAACAATTTTTTTTCTAAAATAAATTTCAAACAGAATATTTCCAGTTAGAGAAGCGTATGGTAAAAGCAGTTAAGGCTAATAAAAACTTCCCAGGAGGTTGTATTTAAAATCATGGGTGAGATTTCTGAGTTGATAATGCGTTTATTACTCCCATTTCATCGTACAACATAAAAAAAATAAGCCCATAATTATTTTATGTATATAAAAAAATTAAGATAAGTATATAAAGCGCATTAAACTTATATAGTTCCAATGTAAAATTTAAGAACAATTTTCCAGTTGATTTTAATGAGAGATATGTATAATATTATTGATAGGTACCTGACAGTAGTTGATTTTAAATAGCCAATACGTTAAAAATTAAATAATTAATAAAGGGATAAAATCTGAAATTACGAAATCAGGTCGTTTAGAAACTTCATCGGGTGTACAAGTATATATTAAGGGTAACACATTTAGTATTGTAAGAGCATACGTAGTATTAAAGAGCAATCAGATATATTCATTATAATTCTTAAATACGAAATTGGTAACCATCGAGTCAAAACGTACCGAATTGCAGTTATAAATAAAATTATAGACTGTGTGGCAGGTTTTTCATTACCATCATATTTGTTACTCGTATATATACTTGTAAAACTGAAGAAGTTCCAAGGCGGGAAAAAACGGCTTGATTTTGTAATTTATAATTTAATTCCTTTGTGAACTGCAATTTTATTTATTTATAATAATGCTTTCACGGTACTTTTGCTTATATTTTGTGAATATAACTTGGTCCCTTACAAACACGGTATGCCACTATGAATAACTCATACAGGAGGTCATTATAACATGCTTCATTCAGCATTATATAGTAAAGGGTAATAAAATCAAATTAAAAAAATAACTATCCAGGTTTTTGCTTAGGCACTCATTTTATTCATTTAATAAATATTATATTAATATTAAAATGTGACCAATATAACATAAATATTTAATTTAGTACTATGGTTATAAAGAGAATTTAACCGTTTAAATTAATTTTTAAAACCGATTATTAATTTTTTTAATTTGTCGTATAGACGTCATAAAAATATTTCATTTGAGACTTTAGACCATTTTCAAAACTTCGTGTGAGTTTTCAGGCGAATTTGAACGTCTGTCTTATTTGGTTTAGCCAATATGTGGCTCTGAAGAGGTTGCGTAATGGCACTGATAATTAATTGGCTGGCCCCATCGCGCAGGTCGTCAGGTTCGCATCTGAGTCGAGGCATTCTCAGGGTTTAGCGCCAGTCTAATTTATGGGCGTCATTAACACAACCAATAAAGCTTCGTGGTAAAGCATGAAATGTATTATTAATGGATAATTCATGTGTAAACGGTTTCAGTAACACGTTTGAAGGTCGTCCTGAAAACCCTCGTAAATTCAACAAGAAATTCATTATTACGATTTTTGTACACGAAAGACCAGATAACGTAATTGTTAGAAGAAAATCAATTTTCAAAGAAGCGTAACGTCAACCAGTAGTAATAATTTTTTAACAAACATATGTATTTGGTATTTATCATCAATGATCGCTTTCGCTTGAAAATGTTCATTTTTAAAATCCTGTTATCATTCTAAATAGCGGAAACTATTTTTTTTCTCTTTTATGTGCGGAAAAGCAGTGTGTCGAAAGCTCCTGAAAATATGTTCGCCACTGTTTGCTAGTGCTTTCTTCTCAGTCTTTGAAGAATGGTTGGAATATATGGCTGACAGGCTCCGTTTAACCACGTGTTTTACGACCGTTTCCAGTTGTAAATTGGTCGTCGTAGTTTCACCTCATATTCTGTTGACACTTTGCGCAGCGCTGAGAACTAAATCACGACTATGAAACCGTCGACTCGGGAGGATAAGCCGCTAATTTTTTTTCTATTGAATGTGAACAACTAATGTAAATTTGAGTAAAATATGATGAGACCGGAGTTTAAAACATTAGTAATTTTAAAAATTTTATAAATGAATAAGATGCAGTAATTTAAACAAAAATTTCCTGGTTAAACTGTAAAAAAATTGTGACTCCTACTCATTCAAATGATTATTTCAAGTTCAAGAATGAATAAAAAATTGTTACTGACCTACGTCCGGTTAATGACCACCATCGTAAATCATTATAAGGGGTTTCTTTAACGATCAAAGGCTGTGCCGACCAACAGAAACCCAGAGTTTGGCATTGATCGGACTCAAAAATGAAGACCAGATCACGCAGTGAAACGGGATATCGTTTTCCCAGGTGGGGGAACGAGATATAAAACGCAAGAGAAAAAGATCCAAAGGCTTCTATTTTTGTAAATGTTTACATGTTTTCAATGTCTGGCTTTCCCGAATATACGTAGAGTAACAGGGTCAATAATTTAATGTTACACTGCTTTCGGAGAAAGGTAGGTGAACAACAAAGAATGTGTTCTTCAAGATTGGACGAACAATTAAGCCGTTTGATATTTTTCTAAATACCGGAAAATATTCCATAAGTTTGCTGAGGTTATGTACGAAACATTTTATATTTTAAAATATAATTTAATTTTTTTTTAAAAAAAGTTATCAAATCGCTATTTTTATATAAACCCTGAAATAGAGTTAATAATTTTGTATTTTATTAACGGTGTCTCGTACTTTACATAAATGAAGAAAACTGTCTTAGTTAATTTTATAAGTAATTTTCAATTGTAATTTAAAATAAGATGTAATTTTTTATATAGTAGAATCCTACTTTTAAACTATCCCACAATAGTAAACATTTTTAGAATCCATTATTTCGTCGCGGAACCTTTCTGTAACTTAATTTAGGTAAATAATTATTGTAAAATTCCTTAGTCTATTTTATGCGTTCGAATAATTTCCGGCAATGATCTAATTAAATATATTATGTTTCTCGTTAATGTATTAATATAATCCTAGTGAAGAGTAGATATAGGCCTATGTATTTACCGTTATCTTAATTATTCTTGGAACGTAATCCAAAGCTACTATAATTTTTAAAATAATTTGAGTTTTAACTGGATCCAATGTTTTGTTATTGAAGTCAAATTAAATTTATCTAAAACTCGAGACGTTCTTCAGAGACGTTTGGCCGAACATGTAGAATGTCTTCCTGCATTCCGATTTGTGGTGGATTGATTTTAGGGTTTCATTTGTTCCTTGCTTTCAAGCACACTCAGCGTTTCGTATTGTTCCTCGGGGAAGGAGGTGTGGGGGGGGGGGGGCGTTCCTCGGATAGGTCGCTGTCGCAGTTCCGGGTCGGGATGCTGCACTTTTGGCCGGAGCCAAGGAGAACGGTGAAAGCGTGCGGCGCAAGGTTGCACAGCAGATGCTCCTGGGAAAGTAAGTGAACATAGGCCACATATTAGCGGTGTCGAAACTGGAGAACACCGCCATCGCAACGTGTAATTGCGAAACGCGCAAAATCGGAGCTCCGCCCGCGACGGAAACCTTCAATCCCTTTAGCGGACCTCAAAGATCTGTAATGCAGCGCGATGCAGCGGTTGCCAAACGCTTTTGTTCCACTGCGGCGTCAATTTCTTTCCAGGCGTCGCCCAAAAAACTTCCAATAAGACTACAGCACGTCTCAGTAGTTGAACGGTAATATATATAATAGTTGGTATTAAAAAAAATAAAATGCCTGGAATAATTAAAATTAATTTACTCGCAGGTGACTTTCGGACACTTGCATGGAAAGTTGAGGAGAGATACGAAGGGGCTACCTTTGGGTATGCCTTTTCCTCTGCGTTTTTGAACTAAGGTTCCCACAAGCCGAGGCACCTCGGCCTGTTTTGAGAGGTGTATGTTTCGGGGTCGCAGACCTTGGGCATACGGTAAGAGTTGTCCGCTATTCCTATTGGAATAGTCGGCCAGCTGCCTCCTAAATCGGTCAAGGCACGGAGATGGGAGAGCAGCGACCCCACAGCTAACCCCTCTCCCGCCATCGGAAGGGCGTGCGACAAGTACCAAATGCCCAACCTACCTGATGCAGGTTTTTCTAGGGTTTTCCCTGAATCACTTTTAGGCGAATTGCCGGGTAGGATCCTTAAACCGTAGCCCGGGTGCCCTAGTTAACCCTTGGCTACCTTACTGTACCCTTTCGCACCCCCCATTCTAATATCTTTCCTATGCTATAAGAGGGGAGTTGCCACTATGTGGATTACCCTATACATAGTTGTCTACTACATATTCTTCTTCTTAAATACGAACAGCGATTTGGAAGGACTAAGAGTTAATTTCTTAAAAAGGTTCGATTAATTTCTGTAATTTTATCACGATTTAATGATAATGGAATAAATTGTACCCCTTTTCGTAAGTGTTGACGAGTATAGCTGGAATTAAAGTAAATTTAACCTTTTTATTTATTTTTTATATTACATTCGACACTAAATACCTTTTATGGAATGCCTAATATTGGGTGCCTTATCTCTTAAATTCCTGGTTCTTCTCCTGATTTCTTTTCTGACAAAAAAAATGCCCCAACTATATTAACCCAAAACACTTTTGAAACTATTTTTAACTACAATATATATAATTATAGCGACTACTCGTATAAATCGTGATAATTAACAGCGATACTACACGAAAGTAGTTTTTACTGCTGACAATGTCCATGTGAAATTCCCCATTTTGGTTTATTCCTATGTTATTATGTGGAAGTAGTCTGTTTCTTTCAATTTAAAATATTGTGTTCCTTAAAATTTGGCCTATTTAATTCTAATATTAAATCTGAGAATAACTATCTCCACCGTCCAATATTTTTAACTAAAAATTTTAATTTTGTAATTACTGGTCTACAAAATTCCTATTCCACATGCTTTGAAGTTTCAATTCTAATGTAGTTAGCGACCACGTACCCGTTGTTATTATTATCTTATTTTTCTATTTTTTTAAAAAAGGTTACAACTGTACCATATAAGGAGAAAATGTTTCTTGCTAGTTTTTATTGCCCTTAATGTTTGAACTGAAAGACTGTTTCACCAAGATTACGTTGGCCATTATTTATTGATACATGACAACTAGTCAAAAATATGTTAAATGATTTTTTTAAAATATTTTAAATAAAAATTTACAGATCTCTGTAACTAGTCATAGAATAATATCAGTTTGGCGTCTGCAACGTTGGGTTTGTCAGAGTATTGGAAGACAAGAAGCACTTTCCAAAGCACCGTTGACGATCTTTGGCAGCTGCTCATTCCAGTTTGGTTCTGCTTTGCAGTAGCCGTTGCTACCGAAGTGGAATGTATTCGTCGGGACAATGTCCCATGTTTACGTGCGACGCTCTGTGGAAGACAGCGGGAGACCGAGACAGACGGAGCCAATCTGGAATTGAAATCTGCGCCACACCCGCCCGCTTTGTCCAAGGATTGCACGACCAATCTTATCTGACTCCCTTCTCTCCTGAGTCTCAGCAATGTTTCATCAGACATCCTCCCAAATTGACCTTATTCTGTTACGTAGACCAGACGGATGAGTTGGACACGTGATCGAAACCATCATAGAACACTTGGACTCAGGCTCATTCAGTATTTCCTAACATGAATGGTATCCAAAAGGTATAAACCAATTTATTGATGGCTTCCTCGTAAATATACCACCCAATAGTTCTCATAACAGGTAATTTATAAGGGTACTCGATCATTATCAAAATAAATTAATTCAATATTCAATTAAATTTGAAATGTTCTGGATGTCTCAATTATATTTACAGTTACAATTTTACATAACCATAATGATAATGATGACGGTGGTGAAAACGAGACGTTTACTACTAATTTTGAACGTGAAACCAGTTAAACACAGGAAAGAAAATGGCTCCACCCTGAATTAAAAATAGAATAAAAATTGGTGCTGGATTTCATCGTCGAGAACCTGAACCCAACTGGTTGTCCATCAAGATTTCCAGATTTATCCCTCGCACACAATGGGCGACATGTTACTAAAACAGATCATTAACATTTTTGCGTCCGGATAATTACCAATATACGTATGACAAACAAGTGCTGCTTCACATATCATCATACTTTTAAGATAATTATATGTATCTTAGTTAACTCAGTCAATTCATTGCGAATTTTATTTCAAGCATAATCGCCGAATTCCATGTTCAAGTCTCCTCAGTAAGAACATTGGTGAAGCATTTCTTCTTGTTTAATATACGCGGAATCCATATATTTAACAATTCCGTAATCAATTACATCAATTAGTCATGCAAAATTTAATATTTTTTTAAATGAGGATAAATTTTTCTCAGCTTCTGGTTCAAATAAAATTTAACTTTGACAACACGGTGTAGAATTTAGTCTTGAGATAAATTTTGGTGTAATGGCCGGAAGCTGCTGATGTTTTTTAATAATCTTGATATTTGTGACCGGTTGGTTTTTTTTAATTAATTAACATATAAGTTATTATTCGAATTATAGCTCATATAGTGGCAATAGTACAATTTTTCTTAGATGCTGTAGAGTTTTTTGTATTACAGATTGTGTCATATAATATCATTATAAAATATTAATAATCGACTTATGCAAAATATTCTCATTTTGGTAAAATATTTTATGAACGTTATAAATAATATAAAGGTTTTTATTGGAAGACACTGACTGCCTTTTAAAAAATGTTAACATCATTTTGTAAATAGTGCGTACATTCTATATTTAAAAACCGATAATAAAGGATGCAGAACATTTTTTTTTCTTTCACCGAAAAGCCTATAGATGAAAGCGGGAAAATATTTATTATATTTCCTTACGTCTACAAGCCGAGGCACCTCGGCCTGTTCTGAAAGGTGTATGTTCCGGGGTCACAGACGTTGGGCATACGGTAAGAGTTGTCCGCTATTCCCATTGGAATAGTCGGCCAGCTGCCTCCTAAACTGATCGAGGCACGGAGAAGGGAATGCTGCGTCCCCACAGAAAACTCCTCTCCCGCTATCGGAAGGGCGTGGGACAACCTACCCGATGCAGGTTTTTCTAGGGTTTTCCTGCATTTCTTTAGGCGAATGCCGGGTAGGATCCTTAAACCATAGCCCGGGGACCCTAGTAAACCCTTGGCTACCTTCCTCTACCCTTCCGCATCCCCCGTTTCAAATCCCTTCCTATGCTATTAAAGGGGAGTTCCCCACAGTGGGTTATCCTCATGCAGACTGTTGTCCTAAAAAAAACATTGTAAAGGATGGCATAGCGTCTGCGAGGGCTATTCTCTCGCAGGCAATACCTGCGAGGGATGTTCTCTCGCAGGAAGAACCTTGTAGGAGAGACAGGAAGGGCTACCTTTGGGGATGCCTTTTCCTCTCTCCGTTTTTGAACTAAGGCACGTCGGCCTGTTTTGAGAGGTGTATGTTCCGGGGTCACAGACCTTGGGCATACGGTAAGAGTTGTCCGCTATTCCCATTGGAATAGTCGGCCAGCTGCCTCCTAAACTGGTCGAGGCACGGAAAAAGGGAAGCTCTGTTCTCACAGTAAACTTCTTCTTTGCCACTACCCTTCCGCATACTCCCTTTGAAATCCCTTCCTATGCTCTTAAAGGGGAGTTTCCACCACGTGGATTACCCATCATGTCGCCTGTTAGTCTAAAAAACTAAAGGAAAACCTCATAAAAAAATTATCTTGATAATCTATTTGAGTATGCTCCTCCAAAGAACGATGGACTCGAAAAAAATTCGGTATCTGATCAGGATTTTCCATAAAAATATGCTGACTGTGCTACTTCAATAACTGTATAACTAGTTTAAAAGTAACGGACGTGAGAAAACGGAGGAAGAATGCGCTGATTTACGTAACCGGAGGAAGTATCTGCACCAAGATCGAACTGCGGTCTGTGGAATGATATTTCTGCTCACGGCCCCGGAGGAGCATTTATCTTCTGCAGATCGCCATCTCGAGATTCCAATTAACGGTAACTGTTTTACTGCTAACCGTGATATGAGCAGACAAAGTCATAATTATGTCTGGAGTAGCCTTGCAGTACTCGAACGGAGTCTCTGAAAACACGTGAGGGTGACAAAAGGAACCCTGCAATGATGGCGTAATATCGTGCATATTGCAATATGCAAAAATGATTCCCCTTCTAGGACGGTATTTGAGGTATCGGTGTGTTTTAAACAGTAATTTTATTAAATTATTATTCAAGATATATTTATTTAACTTAAAATTATTCCGTTGTGAGTTTTAAATAAATAATGATAGGAGAAAACAGAAAAACTTAATTCAGTTAATTACCACTAAGTATAGTTATCGAAAATGTAAATATTGAAATGAGAACAGAATACAGCATACAGTTTCAGTTCGCACATTTCTCTCATAAGCTTCTTATTTATTTTCTCCTTAATAACGGAACTAATTTATTTCCTATTTCTTATACTCTGCTAATATAATATGAAATTTTTAGTTTAGTATTATTGATGCCTCACTTTACTTACATCTTTTTCCGATTTATTAATACACATTCAAGTTTCATTCACGTCACTGCGCTCCACTTGTAAAAGTAGTTTAAAATATATGCAATATAAATATTTATATTATTACAATACATTAAGATGTTTTTTCATAATGAAAAATAGATGTGTATTCTCATTTAACTCTTCCTTCTTTTGGATAAAAACTAGACCGAAATGCATTTTCAATTATATTACCTTTAATTTATACGACGTAAATGGGTAGGAAAAAATTCAAGCACAATTTTAATTTTTTTTGCGGAAATCAGTTCATATATTTATATAATACTTTCTCTGAGACGTAAACATAATTTGATGAAACAGAAATGGTCATATTAAGTAATTTAAGTAAAAAATAGAGAAATTTCCCCTAGAATATTTACTATAATATTTAAATACGTGCTTTGGAAAGAGTTGACATGAAAATATTCTTTTTTAAGAATCATTGGAGTATAGCTTTAGAATTTTTAAGACGTAATTTTACTACGATTATGCTAAATACAACTCTAGTATACTTTATATTTAAATATAAGAGTTCATGTTGGAAACGAGATTCCAAATGTGGACAAATTATACGAAAAGTAATAAACATTTAACTTATATTTTCTGATTAATGATAATTATTATCGATGTTTTTGTATTCCACCCCCAATTGTTTAATAATCAGTCGCAATTTATATATAAAACTATTCCATAATTTTCTGAAATATTTACCTTTGAAAATATAGGGCTTTCAGAATTATTATAATAATATATAAAAAATTTTAATATCAATTTTTTATAACTTATTTTTAATTCGACACGAATCTAATTAATAAAAATAAATGACAAAAATAATTCTTCTAATGTAAATTATGTTAATTACATATTTTTTTAATATTATTAATTACCTATCTTTTTAAATTGGCGACTGTTAAAAAACATTGGGGATAGAATATAAATACATAATATTAAATTAAAATTTTTTGAAGTTAATTTAAATAATAATTAACCTATTTCTTTTATTCTATTTAGTATTAAATTTTCTGGCACCCAAAATCCTATCGAATGAAATAACTTTTTATTGAATAATTATAGATAATATATAATTTTCTCATCAATGTACGTTACAATATTATGTACTATTCTTGTCAAATGCTGGACGCTACGAATAAAAAATGGCTTAAGGTTTTTCCACCACCTTATTATCTTACAAAGAACATTTTTTTCTCTAAGAATAAAACAGATATTAATTCTTACGGTAACCGTTACCTTTTGAAGTAATTCCCTTTAGAATCTGAGAAAAAGTATTAGTCAATCTTCACAAGGAACAATTAACTGACATTTCCTCGCTTTATCTCGATAGCGAGCCTGCATGTACTTGTTAAGTCGATCGTTCTTTCACCTGATTGCTTTCGCTTAATTGAACTTGACCGAGTAAATATCACGCTACCGCTAAAGCCCATTCGTTAACATCTCATCCTGCATCGGTTCCCCGTCTCACACGAAGAAATGTGAGATTCCTTCGGCTAGTTCACCTTTCTGTATCATGAAATTATGATCATCACGAGAATTAATTTTTTTATTTTCTGGAGTCTTTGTGTGCAACATTTGTTAGTTTGTATTTAATTAGGTTGATTCACTAAGGAATTTTCAATTCAAACGACTTATGATTAACACAATGAATTTTAAAATCTCGGAGCGACATTCTCCCACGAATAATTACATATCATTATGAATTTATCAAAGATCCACAAGGCCTGCGAGGGCTATTCTTTCGCAGGCAGTACCCTGCGAGGGATATTCTCTCGCAGGTAGAACCTTGTAGGAGAGATACGAAGGGGCTACCTTTGGGGATGCCTTTTCCTCTCCGTTTTTGAACTAAGGTTCCCACAAGCCGAGGCACATCGGCCTGTTCTGAGAGGTGTATGTTCCGGGGTCACAGACCTTGGGCATACGGTAAGAAATGTTCGCTATTCCCATTGGAATATTCGGCTAGCTGACTCCTAAACTGGTCGAGGCACGGACAAGAGAATTCTGCGTCCCCACAGCCAACTCCTCTCCCCCTATCGGAAGGGCGTGGGACAAGTACCCAATGCCCGACCTACCTGATGCAGGTTTTTGTAGGGTTTTCCCTGCATTTCTTTAGGCGAATGCCGGGTAGGATCCTTAAAATATAGCCCAGGGGCCCTAGTAACCCTTGGCTACCTTCTTCTACCCTTCCGTATACCCCCTTTCAAATCTCTTCCTATGCTATTAAAGGGGAGTTACCCAATGTGGATTACCGTCATGTAGCCTGTTGCCCTAAAAATATAATAAAAAAAAAGGATTCCTTATCCTCTCCGTTTTTGAACTAAGGTTCCCACAAGCCCAGGCTTCTCGGTCTGTTTTAAGAGGTGAATGTTCCTGGGTCTCAGACCTTGGGCATACGGTAAGAGTTGTCCGCTATTCCCATTGGAATAGTCGGCCAGCTGCTCCCTAAACTGGTCGCGGCACGGAGAAGAGAATTATGCGTCCCCACAGCCAACTCCTCTCCCGCTATCGGGATGCAGGTTTTTCTAGGGTTTGTCCTGCATTTCTTTTAGGCGAATGCCGGGTAGGATCCTTAAACCATAGCCCGGGGGCCCTAGTTACCCTTGGCTACCTTCCTCCACCCTTCCGCATCCCCCTTTCAAATCCCTTTCCTATGCTATAAGAGAGGAGTTGCCACTATGTGGATTACCCTATACATAGCCTGTCTACACACAAAAAAAAACAAAGATCTATATGTAAGAATCACTTATGACGTAAAGGTAATTTAATATTATATCAACGAAACCTAAATGCCTTTAAATTTTCAAACTTCGAGATTTATATTAAGTACTTAAGATTTTAACAACAAACTGTTGTAACGTATTTTTCATAGAGCATATCTTTACGGAGATATATTCTTAATGAAAACAGAACAGAGATGGAGGGTCTTTGTTTAAAGCTTGAAAATAATAATAAAAAAATAAGTTTGTGAAAAAAATTTACAAAAATATAATTCCGTTACAAAATGGCGCCCAACGTGGGGCTTAACTTCGCATTATTCACTCATAAATTAGGATTCATTTCTGTTCAATTTTGAACTACTCTTATAACTATTAATTTTGTGATTCATGGCAGTAGAAAATTACATCTAACCAAGTTTAATTAGCATATTTCTGTACTTTTTATTTTATTAAAATATTTCGGAAAATTTCTGGTTTATTCATTTATGATTTAGAAGTAATCCTTTTTCTTTTTATGTACTATGATGACGTTTAGCGAGTTATTGGCACAGAAAAAATCGGGACCAGAGAAATGTTATGTTAATTTCTTGATTATTTGCATTGTGTTTCTAAATAAAGGAAGTCGTTCATTCCGAGTAACGTTTTGGTAATAAGTGAGTTTAAAAGGAAACTTATTTTTTAAACAGATTTTGCCGAGTTTTCCAGATTAATGATAGCAGACAGCCCCCTCTGACCTGCATCTCCAAGAGAGGAAGCCTTGGCAAGGATGATCACCTTCACCTGCCCCGGAACTGGTCGGACTAATCTGATGGTAATTTGTGCAGCGCTGTGTAAATAAATAATGAGCCATCGTCGGCGGGGAAAGTGGTTGCTTAATTTAGGGCCCCTTCTTTATGCAAACTGGTAAGAAACTGTCTCGTATGAGCACCTTACACTACCTGCTGAGATACGGTAGTCAAGGCTGAAAAAAAAATTCGGGCTGAAGTCATTTTTCTTGTTCAAGTCTTTGACAAATCAGATAAACGAAAGTGTTACACTGTGACTGATTCGTATTATTTGTATACTACTGATTGAATTTTTATCCACAGACCTCAGCAGTGGATCACTTTAAACTTTTTCCAGTTTTATTTTTTTACGTGCCGTTTACAAGCAGAGGAATGATTTCATTCCGTGTAACGTTTTGGAATGACTTAATAACTGAATGCCTGCAAAAATATTTGTTTAAAAGGAATATGTATAATTTTCATTATAATTAAGTATTCTACTTTTCCAGTAAAATTTTTTATTAGTCCATCACACTTCGCTTGGGATTTTCCACATCAGTTACTTGTTTATCCGATTCTTCGACAACGGGATAATTTCAGTTCTCCAAAACATTTTATTATGTCCGTTACACTCTTCTAACATACAAGAAGTTGGTATTTAATAAATATTTTCACGGTTAATAATTACATATATCTGACTTAAATAGTATTAAAACGAACGAAAACGGCCAAATTTGTCGGAATAAATTGAAAATGGTTACAACGAGCCAAGTATGCCTTGAAAATTCCACACTATTTATATAATGTCAATTAGTTTAAGAATTTGGACATATATGGAAAAAATTTTATGACGCAGAAAATACATTCTGCACCTGATAAAATCCTGCATTCAGGTTCTTTTTGAGTTATTAATTTTTTTCCGACAAATTTGCCTGGTTTCCGTCGTTTATAATTTTTCAAATTTCCACAAATAGTTTCTGAACAGTCGTAAAAATTATTGCAAGTCGAAAAAGGGAGTAAATAATTATTAAAAACCTGTCTTTTATATTATTGGAATATTTAGTATTCAGATACATATTTTTTGTTAGTTTTTAGTATGTTTGTTAAAATTCAGCTATTTGCAAATGTAGTTAATTATAATAAACTCACATCCAAATTTCAATACATTTATCCCGTCCTCTTTATAAATATTGGTGCTATTTTTGTACAAATATTTTGTCAATTACCGTCTGAGTCTGAGATTTGGGGTCAAATTTAGCCCGTCTTTAGAATTTAGTACGACCGTTGAATTTAAGTACAAACTATCAAGTCATTTTTATACTTCAAGTAAGAATATTTTTGAGATAATAAGAATGAGAATATTTTATTGTTCATCCATGAGACTATCCTATTCAAATTTTGTTTATTTTGCATACCATTTTAAAACAAAGTGTAATTAATCGTTACATGTATCTGATAATATTCGTTCTTATTCGATCCGATGATGCTCGGAATTGGAATTAACTAGTGAGTAATAAATAGTGTAACATTTCTGATATCAGTGAAGCAAGTGACGAAATATTTATTTTTCTGATCAACAATTAATGATTCCATTTCTGATTAAACAATAACCGTTTTAGTGTCTTTAATGCCACATATTTATGCTCTCCAGGGAATTAACGCAATCCTCCGCACAGAGGTGATCCGTGGGTCCGCATACATCCAGGCGCCAGATGAATGGGACTTAGTATTTCCATAATCCACTAGAACGATTACGAAATGCAATGATTAGGTTCAAGGTTATTCCATGGGACTCCCCGTAGTAATAAATCATTAGTTCAAGTAGATTTACAAATAGTAATGATTACAGAATAATAAATGTACAGATTATAATTGAATGTGATTTCTGACTACATGTCACTTTTGAGATATTTTCCTATAACTAGGACTGAGAGTTCTAGTGATAGTATGACACGTTATGCACTAATACCTTTAAATTATTTATATAATTTAGAATTATTGTAAACATGATGAGGGTTGACATTCAGATAGAAATATGTTGTTAAATTTAATTAATTAATTTATAATTTTTAACTGTCTCATTTGGCTTCATTAATAATTAAAAATATATAATGAAAGTCATCAATTGTTATTTTTTAATAAGTTTGAATTAGTGGTGATGAATTATAATATTTAACAGGAGCAATGCAATGGAGTGGAATTTATTTGACCAGTTGAAAGTTTTTATACTTGAAGGTAACTGAAATATTTTATGAAACACTCACAGTTAATTACGGAAAATGTAAGTGGGAGTTGGGAATCAGATTCTTCAGGTAGTTATGAATGCAATGAGGTTGAAGAGGGCCGCGCTGTATGTGGGAAGTAATGATATGTTCGACCATCTGCCAGTGGCGCTGCATTGCGTGACCACGGTGGTAGTAGCTCTGTGTTTATCCACACCACCTCTTCTGTCAATGAAAAGGCTACCGTTCCTGGGGAAAGCTGCTCTCATACGCCCATTGAACCTCGGAACTATGCTGTTTCCTAAAAAACGAGATAATTAAGAAAGGACTCCGGGAAGTCAAATGACAACTTCAGCTTCATGACGTGATTCGTCAAAGATTTCTTCACAAATTGGTAATGCTAATCAATATATGATCCCATAATATTGTCCACAAGTTTGCAGAAGTGATTACTGTAAGATAATTTGTTATTATAATTATTAAAACCAATTTATACCAATTTTGTAAATCAACGTAATACTTATTACGGAAAAGCACAACTTTATAAAGTACATTTCAGTATACACGTGAATCGTTCATTAATATTAGGGGACTGATGAATATGGCCTACTGAAGGCTGAAACATCCAATATAAAATAAAATATTTTACATATCAGTTACCGTTATATAGTTACTTACATCAACTATTTATAGATATTATCATAAAAAAATTAATTCGTCTATTTCTAGTACATACCCGATTAATCATACTTGTTTTAGATATAATTTAAGTTCAACTTATCGTTTTGGGGGTGTCACGTATTTATCTGGCCACAATTGAGATTCGCTACCAATCCATTTGCCATATAGTTTCACTAACGTTCTTTATTCATTCGGTTACCACGCACCTGTGAGATATTGCTTTCAACTCGAGCTACAGCGCGTGTGTGTGTTTCTTGTGACGACCCGCAGAGAACTGGCGGTTTCGGGTTAGGAGGCTGCCTCGGTCAAAACTCCGTTTGAACCGGTTTTGGAAGGGCCCCTGTACAGATAACGTGGTTTGGTCTGAAGCTTTGATTCGTTCCCCGTCTTTTACAAGTGAGTTTTTCACATTGGAGGGTTTTTTTTCTGTTCAAATTAGGCGTCACTCATAGAATTCAGTATTGCTACAACCATATTCGAGTACATATTTATCTTTAACTTCACAGCGATTTCTGTTTTATGTTCATGTCTCTGGAAGGTACTTATATACCAAAAACTCCACGTTATCGTCTTTCCTTTTTTCCTTTCCTTAAGTCTTCCTTTCGACACTAAAGAAGATAGGGCTCTGGATTTTCCTCCGAACTGACCTTCCTCAGCCTGTTCATTTCTGCGACTTAGCAAGAACTAAAATTCCTTACATGCTTCTTATTTTTATCTTTCAGTTTTAGCAAGTACGCAATAATACTCATTAGTCTTCTTTTATAAAAAAATGTAGCATTGTATTCTGTATTACTTAATTTTTCCATTAAACCAATACAATTACTTATACTATCAAGCAGAAAAATCTACGATTATTCACAATTTCCTGAAATATTTAATTTTATAGATTAATCAATATATTTTTAAAGCCTTGGTGACCTTCAGAATAAAGTGTTTTTAAACATCGTGAATGCCCCCTGGTGTATCCAAAATACATATATCCATAGAGATCTCCGAATTCCAACCATAAAAGAAGAAATAAAAAGTATACTGTGACCTAGGCTTCACCTCCACATCAACCCCAGAGACTCGACAACTTCTAGAAAATCAACACCGTATCGGAAGATTGAAAAGAAGAAAACCAACTGATCTTGTAGAATTTACAGTTCATAAAAGCAGAGCACAGTGAAGTGTACCCAGAACCAGAAAAATCTAGTAGATAGTAAATTTTAAAATTTTTAGAAAAAAATTAATGTTTCTTCTTAAGAGACTAGTTTTAATGGCAGGCACACGTCTGCTGATAAAATAAAATTAAACCTTCGTGACTTTCCTAAAAATGATAAATTATTTGTATCTGTACAGTAAAAATTATTTCATTCATTTATTTATTTTATCAATTGATAGTGATGATTTTAAATGACTGAAGAACAGTCCAATTAATTTTATAGTTCAATATAATTCCAAAAAAATGAAGCGTTGTTGATCTTGGTGGTTGAACTTAATCGAATTTCTCTTATTAAATAATCATAATTTTGATTGAACTAATAAAAGCTGTAGCCAGAATTGTGTATGCTTACTTATTAAAAATTATCTATGTACGAAAAATCACCTTTTGATTTACACTTCTTATCTCCAAGACAACGATACAAACAGAATAATAAGATATTAAGCTTTTTTTTGCTTCTCACACGAGCAGAAACTTTACATTTCAACTTAAAAATCTGGTTTCCCTAGTTTGTCAATTAATATTCAACAGTCTTTCAGTTTTTTCAACTGTCCAGTGCAGTTGTGTCACTCTAGGATCTTCTTAGCACCTGAGAAAGGGACACCGTTGTGTGGTATTTGACTATCTTTCTTATTACTCATTCAGTTATTTAAATCTTCTCTTTCCCCCAATAATTATTTATTTCATCGAAGCTCCCAAAGAAGCGAAAAGGCTCCTTCTCATAACTGTTGTGTTCGGCTAAACAAAACTAATGGGTAAAGCCAGAAAAAAATTCAAATCGTCTGGACTTGCAACAATTTATTTGTGGTCTTTAACTGAAGCTCTGAAGACTAAGTGGTTCTATCTTGGCTCTGCGAACGCAGCGTCTGGATCCCTATATTATTAACGAGCATCCAAGCTGGTTTCTGGCTGCGCAATATTTTCATAGAAAGTACTGTAGTTTATTATTATTTATAACAAGGACGACTTGCCGGTGAGTTTATTAGTATGTAAATCCTGGGACGATAATAAATTGCAACAACGTAGCACACCCCATGCCGAAGGTCTGCCGCACCTTGTTATTACGTGTTCATCAAAGAATCTTATTAAAACTTGCTCGTACTGATTTGGGGTTATATTTTTTGATAAATTATAAGTTAAAGTGGTCAACGATTCCAGAGTGCGTCGTCGTATGTTGGATCCGATGAAGCGACTTGTAGGGCCGATAGCTGTTAACAATTTCAGATCAACGAAAATTATTATTCCATCATTAATTTAAACAGAACCCAAATCGTTTACGATCATATTACATCGGTGAATGTCTGATTTTTTTAAAAAAAATAAAAACGGTCGTTTAAAGTCTGCTATTAAGTTATTAGTCGAGTTGAGAAAATGAATGTTCCAAATTTTTCGGCTGATTGGTTGATCCTTCTGAAATATTGCGAGGTGGTGTTGATGTTCTTTCTGAATAACATTCCGCAATGGTTACCATCATTGGTTTACCAACAGGCTGAATGTTATTCAGAAAGAAGGAGTTTGCGAATTAGCGGAATGTTGTGCGCAGCTGGTGCGAGTGAGGTCACCAGAAATCGTGAGTCGCTGTTTTGCATGTAATACTGGGGAAAGTTTCTCTTGCCGCCCACGCGGCGCGCCTTTCTTCTTTCGGCAATGTCCATGTCTCCGATCAGCTGCTTTAGTCACCCAGATCTGGCCTTCCTCCACGGCGCGAAGGTCGTCCGAAAGTGTTTAGCGGAATCCATATTCACTGATTTATGATCAACAGTCTACATACTAATAGCCCTGCCATTCTTGGGAACGCTTCTGGCTGGAACGTTGGCGTCAAATTAAGCGGCTGATGAGAACGTGAAGAGATTAAGTAAGTGGTATAGATTGGTACGGCCTCACAGAAATTCAACAAGTAGTTCATACGTGTCATGAATTTCAGAGTAATTCAGCCACAGGAAATTTCTTACCGCTATCGGTTCATTACATATGAAACGATTAGGATTATATAGTATTTGTACCATCATTATTCCATTAGGAATAATGCGAAATCGCATGTAATTACGTTCTACATTATATTTACACCTGCATTGTATCCATAAGGATTTAACCAAACCTCCATCAGACTTTCAAAGGTGAATTCCTGTTAGAAGCCTGCACTGTCTCAATATTCAATAAGTCATTTAACTTCAAGTTGAAAGGATCAAGTGCCCGGTTTGAGTTGCATCAGCCGCGAAGAGATCCAGGTCAAAGCCGTCCACCAGCATCGCTCAAGCGCCGCCGGTAGCGTCCATCGTTTAGGTTCCTCAGGGTCGTCACGTCGCCCACGCAATCTACGACTTCGTTAGCCACACCAGACTGGACCAGACCAGACCTTATCCCGCGGCACGTCCTACATTCGGAAACACACCGGGTATCCTGGATCGGATCACGTTGGAAAGGAGACATTAGGCCCCAATCGATCAGATACTCGTAACGTATGGACGCCTATTACTCGGACTCGCGCCATTTAACACGCTCACAACTACCAGCGGTAAATCTGTCTCGTTAGCAAACGGCAGCATCGGCAAAACACCTTCCGCCGTCGGAAAAGGATCGGTAAGAAAGAGCGAACGGTCCCGTCTAACAATCTTATCTCAGTATAATACAGACCACCTAGGACGGCATCCGGAGCCACAAGACTCCACTTCAGGTCACCAAGGTCAGCACTTGGTTCCAAAGAAACATTTTCTCAAGATCTGCTGGTGCAAATGGTCTAAACGTTTGTCGGAATCTGATACTACATGGATTTTTGACCATTTGACGTGAGTTTGATCCGCCTGTACAGATTCATGACACTTCCAATCAGAAGTATAAAAACACACGTGATCATCAAAATCATATATTTTCGTTTATTGAAGACTGAAGATATTCCGCGAACCATCACTTAAAGAGTTTGACTGACGAGTATGACGATGATCGTATTATTAATCTGAAGTTGCCACGTTTGCAATAAATCAATATTTGACAACGATGCAGCTCAATATTGCAGTTCTGGAGTTGTGTAATATTCTGTTTATGTTCAATAAGGTTGGGCGTTCGATAAAATGTAAGCTTCAACCAGAAGCAATTGCATATGCTACTGACTCTCAAGAAAATTTGGACTTTTATGCCGTGGATCTACTTTCTTCCTGAACTATTTTTAAGAAGAACAGAATTTTATCTGTAGGTTTCATAGATAATGGTAAAAGTGTCAAGGCGATGCCTGAGACAGCAAGGAACAAATCGTTAAATAAAATGTGGTATATTATCTCTGAATCCACATATTTTGATACTTTTTACTCATTCTTACAGTATTCAAATAAAAAAAATATTTCTTCATATTAATCAAAACCATTTAAATTCTTTACTGCTTATATATATTATCTAGATAACAACACCGTGTTTTTTTAGCTTTGATATTGCAAATTTATTCTAAACTGTGTTCAACATCTTACAGGAAATTGTCGCTCAGATTATTTTTAATTACACGACAAAATAGGAAAACTTGACATAATTACTGTCTTCATCACATTACTTCAAATTACTTCGTGGCCATTAGCATAGAACCTTGAAGGATATTCATAAATTTTAACTCATAGTGAAAATGAAACCTATGAACATCTCGGCACCTGTGAAGCCTTTCACGCATTCAAATTTGCAAAATTTAAGCTTGGTTCATTAATACGCAATTCGAAATCTGTTCCCTTGCCAACGTGCCTGTCTGTCAACTCTGTGTGTGTGAGAAACAGCAATGATTGAAGGACACGCGTGGAATCATCATAGATGCATATGTTGAATATCTCATGTTGTAATATCGCAAAACCCGTTCTGAACATTCTGTCTGTCATTTTCCCACAGCTGTCCCTTGTAGCAGATAATTTACTCTTTGCCAAAGGAATAAAATCCAATCACTTCTGCCGTAAAAAAAAAAAAATTAGTGATGGCGACGCAACGTGATCGCTAACACAAGTCCTATCAGTGTGGGCTGGAAATTCAAAACCCAAACAGTAACATAACAGCCACACGATATTATTTGTTGGGGATTAAAACTCATGCCCAATGTTTTATACTATTTCCGAAATACAGTCGTAGCACATTGACTCGGGAAAGATTTTTGATTCATGACAAACATTTTTTTGATTAAAAATTGATTATTGATTCATACAGTTCCACAACCGATAACAACTGAACAGAATTAAGTGTAATGAGAATTTAGCAACGACAAACTATTAATATTAAACACTTCAGAAGTCTTTTGAATGTTTGAGAAAATCAAAATAGTTTGCTTCAAGTGATGCCACTAAAAATGGACAATGGATTAGTTCGTCCGGACACACTTGTCATTATTTATTTATTTGTTACGGACTTTTGTACATTATACATTGATAAAATAGCCAAAAATGGTATATATCTTAAAACGAAATTACATTAATCAATTATTACATTAATCATTCGTAAATAAAAATTTTATATTTAAGCAACATTAATAATTTAGCGTATTTTCAGTCAATATCCAAAGCATTAACCAAATTTTAAATTATCTTTATGGGTTTGTTTAAAGAATAATTTGTTCTATAATGCATTACCGCAAACATTTATTAAGAAAATAATCGCAAAAAGAATTTTAAAAATAAATTTTAAATCTTCAGAGCAACGTTCAGATTCCAGTGATGGTATTTTTTAATTCTATAGCAATATTTCTACAATTATGGTCTGAAAAATTCATTTTATGAGACATGATTCTGAAAAATTTATGTTGTCCGTTTTA
Source organism: Zhengitettix transpicula (assembly GCA_037074705.1). Classification (NCBI taxonomy): domain Eukaryota; kingdom Metazoa; phylum Arthropoda; class Insecta; order Orthoptera; family Tetrigidae; genus Zhengitettix; species Zhengitettix transpicula. The sequence continues at coordinate 51,446,032 of CM073594.1, forward strand.
AATTTTCTTGATGAATTTATTTATGCAGGGTGACCAAACAAAGGATCCAAACATTATTATTAATAGACCATACTTCAACCTTTTGTTTCAACATTCTTTTCTTTAAAGTTTTGATAGAATCAGGGACGAAATAATCCAGTCTCAATACGTCATTAAGAAACTAGTCACTTTGTTTTTAGTGTCATCAATATATAGTAATTTTTAAGTTATACCTATTGATAGCAAAATAAACAGAGAATCGACATCATCAACAGTCAGCAGGGCAATATTTATTACAGGCGATGTTAAAAAATAAATAAAGGTAGTATCTGAGTAGCTATGTGGGTTTACCGTATTTACAAAGGACGAACAAGTAACTGTCAGTTTTCTCCTTCTCCACGCAGTGACTAAGCTGAATCTTGCAGAGTTTACCTTCAGGTCATCCGTTGCACCTGCCTCACACTGAAAAGGATGAATTCCTACGCGTAATCAGTTACGAAACTAATATTAGCTAGGAAATTCAACCTTTGATCCAGAAAATTGATTTTCGTAAATAAGTCAATAGCAGATTTCCGCACGACTTAAAATACCAGGTTTTGTGCAAAGGCATCCAGAGACTGATATTATCAGTCAAAATTAATTTATCTGTAAAGCACGGGAAATTATTTGGAACACGCAATACATGGTTTTAAATATATAAAATTGAATCCTTCCTATGCTATTAAAGGCCATCACAGGTATTTAACTACATCAGAGCATTTTTATCTCATCAATATGACAAATTTCGGTACCAGAATAATTAATTTCTGTTGAAGAGCTCCACCGATTGGTTTTTGAGGATTGAGGCGACTCACAAAGGAAAATACAGTTACGTCTCTTTCATTCCCTCATCATCGCTATACCTAATTTGAAACTCAATATTGATACTTAGACAGAAGTTAATCAGGCTTTAACAATTAAAATACAGCATTTTAGGACCGACACATGACGGATATCAGAGGTACATAAATTTTATATATAAGGTTCTATAATAAAGAAATGTAGACCTTCCAGATGAATATTTCTTGTAAATAATTCTCGGATTGTCAGGCAGTTGAAACTTTAGTCAAAACGGAATGTTTCGACCACTTGAAGATAGATCAGAGAAAAAATTGTCACTGTCAATAAAGAAACTTATTTTTTTAAAACAATAAAACAGAAAAGGAAGTCTGTGAGACCTGTTTTCTCGTAGGCAGAACCATTCTGGAGAGACGGAGAGGGCCTTGGGGATGCCTTTTCCACTCTCCGTTTTTTGAACCAAGCCGAGGCACCTCGGCCTGTTTTCAGAGGTGTATATTCCGGGGTCACAGACCTTGCGCATACGGTTACAGTTTTTCTCTGTTCCCATTGGAACAGTCGGCCAGCTGCCACCTAAACTGGCCGAGGGACGGGGAAGGGAATTCTGCGTCCCCACAGCGAGGCTCCTCTCCCGGAAGGACGTGGGACAAGTACCCTTGCTCATCCCTCCTTTCAAATCCCTTCCTATGCCATTAAAGGGGAGTTGCCACCATGAGGATTGCCCTCATGTAACCTGTTACTCTAAAAAAAATGAAAAATATCTGTCTTCATTGAAGATTAATAATAAAAAAAATAGCCAAATGCAGACGAGAAAAGTGGTGATATCACTCAACGTTACTTGAAACCTTGTTCCTTTCTTCAGGTACTAAGAAAACAAAAACACAAGATCCTAGAGCGATACAATTGCACAATTGAGTTGAAATATCTCTAAGGCCATTAAAACTCTTTTGAGTTTAGGAAACTGAATTTTTCCGTTGTGTTGCTCTAGGCTCTTGTGTTTTTTCTTAGTTCCTGAAGAAAGAAAGAAGGTTTCAAGAAATTTGTGTTGAATAAAATAGTAATTAGAACTTCAAGATAAATTTCAAATAAACAATGAACAGCTTCTGTCTAATATTGTTTCTTAACATCAATCCAATAAAAGCAGTTTTATAATTGACAACCTTCTAAATTAATTCATACGTTGGAAGGTTAGTGGTTGAAAAGTTCATACTTAACAAATAGCGTAATAAACAAGAAATACTCTCTAGTTCCTTACCGAAATGGAGGATGGAAAATCGGAGGACGAGATAGAATTGGCAGCTGTCTGGAATTCGTCCGAAACGAGATTCAGATGTGCTGGATTCACGACGAGAGGGATGTTGACCAACATGTCAGGTGATCAGCTAAATGGTTCAGTGAGACCAGCGGATAACGAAACAGGCAAACTTTGGCTCGCAAGATCCCTGGAAGCTGACTACAGCGGCCTCGCCTACGCAAAACCACTTGTGCATGCAACAATGAAGGGGGACTGCTCTCAATTTATCTTGCCGTCTATTTATTTATACGTCGTTAACGTCGCCGTTGCCCGCTGGACGTAATACGTCAGGAGGTCATCAGTGCCGCCTGTCCATTACTATTTTTTTCTTCATCTTTCAATTTGCGCTGCGTCAGCACCTAAGTTAATTAACTGGGGATCGTCAATGTGTTGCAGCAGGTCAGCGATGAACAACTACCACTCATTGTCTCGTCTAACTTGGTCCGAACCCGTCTCAATAATGATGGGACGTCCGCAGACGTGAAAAAGGTCTTGCGGTTGAGGCATAATCAGCTTGCTATTAAGGGAAATATAGATTAATGTTGAAAACTAATAGATATTTTTAGTTTTCGTTGAGTTTTTAATTCCTATTCTTCATGTTTCCGTAGAGTACCGCAGGTTATGGTTCATTTTCCTTTTAGACGCTCAACGGCAGAGCTGTATTACTAAATACTTTAAATTTGAGTCTTTGAAGCCTCTGAAAACGTGTTTTTGTAAGAACATTTACGTTCTCCCTGGGAATATTACACCATTTTGCGCAACATAAACGTGGTATGAGGAACTGGGAGGCTTTCAGTAAGTCAAGACCTTCCTCCGTTGCATCGTGCAGCACAAAGCTGTGATTTGCGGCTACAGTAATTGCACGGATTCGAATAAACGCAGCATGAGGACGCCTCCCATGGTCTATTATTCCGTAGAACAACCTTGCCAACTATCTGGTCCAAGGTTCGCATAATGTCACGCAAAAATTGTTTTCGGTGGGCGACCAATGCGGGCGAATCTAGTTCTTCGCCAAGGTAAAGCGAAGCAAATCTTCCGCGTTGCGTTTCAATGATACTGGTAATCCTACGCAAGCAAAGTGGAGTGCAAGTCAAGACAATGAACTTACAGAGCAATTAGTCACCCACCTAACATCCTGCTGCGGCACGTTTTGAAGTTCACGTCTGTTTGAATTCTCAACAGTGACAATGGTTTCAGTCCTTGATTGCCTTTCCGGCAAATCCTTATTGTTGTAACGTATAATCGTATGACTGAGATTTCGTGGTACAAAATAAACCGCTCGTCCTACAATAGCTCATAAATTCAGCATGATATTTCTCATATGAACGTATGTTGAGAGGAAGAATAACATTTGAAATAACGAACCTCATCTAAAATTTAAAAGCTCTCATGGTGTCTTCATCTCTTTATAAATATGAATCACAATTAATTTAACATATCCAACAAACTTTCATCTCATAGCAACAGAGACCGATTTCAAGCTTCAAGCTGTTTCCAGGTCAGAGTCATTACAAATACGGTCGGTCAGGTCAGACATAAAAAAGAATGCAATGTTTTATCACCGGTATCATTTGATTCATTCACTTTCAGTCATGTTTCCAATAAATTATTAAGATTTTTCACAGTAAGCTGGACCACACAAATGAGTCATGAGGAGTATAAGCGATTTAATTAAAATAATTATGTACCCAATGCCCGACCTACCTGATTCAGGTTTTTCTAGGGTTTTCCCTGCATTTCTTTAGGCGAATGCCGGGTAGGATCCTTAAAATATATCCCGGGGGCCCTAGTTAACCCTTGGCTACCTTCCACTACCCTTCCGAATCCCCCCTTTCAAATCCCTTCCTATGCTATTAAAGGGGGCTGGCCAAAGTGGATTACCCTCATGTAGCCTGTTGCCCTAAAAAAACAGACCAAAAGCATTCAACGTCATTTTTGGCTCGAAGTTTTGGCTGTTTTATTATTTAACTAGCTGGGTGCCCGGCGTTGCCCGAGATGTCCCGATACACTCCAATTTCGGTTGCTTTTGAGCTATTTTTATGTAACGCTCCTCGATCCTCTACCCCCACCCCTAGGCGTCCTCCCCTCTCATACTGAAAGGAGTTGAAATTATACACAAACTTCACCAGTAGAAATACTATCAATTCCATTAACGCCTGCCGAATATTATTTCCACACGATCATCAACCGGTTAACATGTTTTAATTTTTATTCAATCAAAATATTTCTGCTTTATTTCATTACGAAATACAGAACTATATTTAGGATGCGTCAATGTCTTGAAAACTTATGACGTCATCGTCTCGCGCAGTAATTTAACACTAATTCGTAACTTATTTCAATTATAATTATTTCCACGTTTATTCTAGGGGTTTCTCACCCCCAAAGTACCGGTTCTCGATTTTGGCAGAATACGTATACCAATTTTTGTTGCATTCTGTCCACGCGATAAAATTTGTATAAAGAACAACGTAAATACATACATACAAATATACATCCTTTTTTATTATATAGATATATATAGATATCTGAAATAAACTCGAACTCGAACCAAACAAATTGTAACGTGGCAATGATATTAAGTTGGGACAAACTATTTATTTCCCAGAAGAAAGATTTAATAAATGAATGAATTTTTGGATTATACTTTTTTTGAGATTATCCCCTTTTATAATATATTAATTAAAAACACGAAAAACAATTGGAGTTTAAATTATTGCTATGGCGATATTTAATTTATTGCAACGTTTCCAATTATAATTGAATTATTTTTCTTTTTAGACTCTTACATTTTATTATTATTTTATGTTAGTTATGTGGAAAAAAATTAGAACATGATACTGATTAAATATTTTATTTTATCATCTGTATTTAATTATAAAAAGATATTTTTAACGACTAATTAACAGTATTATTCTTTTTTAAAAAATCTCAGAACACGTTTAAAACTTCAAAACAATCCTTTCAGTTGGATCATAGTCTGACGAGAAAAAAATAAGTATCGAAACGTAGCGCTGTTAACTAAAAATCTTTTTTGGTTTAATTAAACAAATTTTTCAACGATTCTAAATATATCTTATGGTAATAATTATTCACAACATTTATTATCGTCCCTCGAATGCTGTGAAGTATGAAGTTAATTACAGAAAACAAATGCAACTATATTTTAGAGGATGTCTTAAATTAAGTGATTAGGGTTTTTGTTAATTAAAACAATTTGAGGTGATTATTTGCTTCAAAATTAATGTTAAATGTTCAGACTTCGCATCAGTTATTTAAAATATAGATATAAAAACTACTCAGTGTCACAATCCCTGTAAACAAGTAGAGTTTACTTTATTAATATTAGTTTAGTTTTCTATATCAAGCAAGGTTCTGTATCATAGGAAATAAAAGAATCCAATTAAGGAAACACATATTGTAAATTATTTGAGATTTTTTAATGTTATGTTTTATTCAGTTTTTCGTATTTCTTTCCGGTTATTTTTAATCGCGAATTTATTTATTCGTCAAAATTGGGAGTAAGGATAAAAATCCATTCATAGTTACACATCCTTGAAATTTATTAGAAGATGGACTTGCGAGCCTGTGACGACGACGTTTTCAGTGTGAGTACCATTAGCAGTTCTCGTCGGCTTGAGAAGCTTATCGTGGTCGTCTGCGTTAGACGTGAGGTATTAGTGTTTCAGGGAGGCGATGGAGGTTGTTTTTCTGCAAAGCTGGCGGTAAATCATGGTCCCGAGCCGAAAACAGGTTTAGAGAGTGGCTCTCACGGGAAGGAAGGGTCCCAAAAGACTGCCGACTCTTCTCAACATCACACGAAATAACTACGCCACAGTTGATGTTAGAATGCACAAGTTAATAACCACTTTCTCTTTCCAACCTCTCAGAGGAAGAAAAAACTGATAACGCTTCAGGGAAGACTTTGTTAATAGGTACTATTATAAGATAGCAAAAATCTGTCCAAAATTCTTACATTTTATAAGATATTAGAGTACTACTGGGACATAGAAAAGCTTTTATAAGAACTGAAGTGGTGTCGCAGTTTATTATCGCCAAAGAACCAATCAGAAGCCTCCTCGTAAAGAGTTATATCAACATTTCCTGTTATTCTCTCTACAGTCGATTTTTCACAACCCCATTATTTAATTTCTTAGAAACGAAGATAATCATTAATAAATAAGAAACGTATCACTTTATGGATTTAAATCAGAGTAGTTAAATTAAATATTATGATATACTTGTCAGGGCTGGTATGTATGTGCAAAAGGTAGTCACCGTTGGAATTGGAAAGAGTTGTCGTCTACTTAAAGTGGAGCTGTTGCCGAGTTTTCTTCCAAACCTGGTCGAGGCATGGCGTCGGGAATGCTGCATCCTCACAGTAGCTCCCTACCTCCGGTCATCGGAAGAGCGTGGGACGAGTATCGATAGCCCAAAGCACCCGTTTCAGGTTTTACCAGAGTATTTCCTGCACCATATTTACGCAGATGTCTTAAATTAATAGAGAGTGGACCACAGCTAAACCTTGTTCTCCTTTCCGTCATAACCCCATTCTATCCGCTCTTATGCTGTTTTAGGGATGTGGTCACCACTTTGCTATTTCTTTCTCTGTGTTTATTAACAGAGAAATACCACTTGCAAAGAGTAGTGGATCCCCTTTATAAAGGTCTGGTTGCTGTAAATAAATTAAATAATCGTTTTTCTAATAACAAATCGTTGTATAAGTTTCACAATTCTCAACGGGTTCAAAACCCCAAATGCATAGGTTTTATGTCAAAGATCGCAGGCAAACTGTTTAAAATGTGGTCCATTACCTAGGTCATCTTGAAATATATATATGATTCGTCGTCAATTAATCTTCACTTTAAATATTCGTAGTGCCATGTTTTATACAGCTTAAGTGGGTGACATTTCATTTTTGCGTTAAGGCGTTTAAGTATGAGTAATCACCTTATAGTTGTTCGGAGAAAATGAAGTAAATTTCATTTATTTCCAAGTCAAGTCTTTGACCATTTGTTCCTTGTCATTGAGGAAATTGCCCAACTTTTCCATGTGAATGACCATTGCTCTCTCTCTTCATGACACAGATTTATGCCACGCTGGTTGAGGGTTCCCACGTTAACGATTGCCGTGTTGTGTGTATATATCTGGGCTCTCTTCTCCTCTTTTTTTTTTTTTGCGAGCGTTGGTTTCGCCAGGCGATCGCGTTTATTGGGGAGAGAGAATCTGCTTTCACCGCCGCCAGAGGTCGCGTTGCGCAAGTCGCCCTGGGAGTCTGCCTTACCTTACCTTACCTTGCGAAACCTTACGCCCTCACCACGGTATTGCACAACATAAATGCACCCAAGGAATATGGAATAAAAGGCTCACGAAAGAAATCAATCATTATTCATATCTTGTGAGAAGAAAATGAATATGTTACAATACCAGAAACATTCCAGATTTCATTGCAGCTTGCGTTACGGGTTTTATCATTACTGGAAGTCCACAAGGACGTATTTGTTTATAATACGGATGGTTACCATTTTTATTGAAGAACAATGTTATAACTGATGAGAGAAGAGAGACTGAGGCGAATTTTGTAACCAATGCCTTTCACGGGCAATCCAAGGTAAAAATGATCCATTTTTCTTCAGGTACGGGAAAAATTTATAAAAATCCATTGAATCCAGTTGACTCAGAAAGTCCCAGTGTTTCCTGCATCTGTCGTATTAAAGGTTGTTATGCTAAGATCAGACAAGTTGAAGATTAATTGGGTCTGAGGTCCTCCGGTTCAATTCCGTGGTTCCCAAAAATTCCTTTCTACAAATACGATGTGGACGTTAACGGATAACATGAATTATATCTCAATTTAAGGACGTTAAAATATTTTGTTGATCTCAAAAGTTGGAGCGATTACTTTCCACTTTCCTTTTCTCCATATAACTTTTTTGGAAAATATAAAGAGGCCATAAAAATCATGTTGTAGGATAAAACAATCAAAGTTATTCTGTAATATATAACGAAACCAGTCATAATCCCCAAACAAGTTCTTTTGCAGCAATGAGAAACATCAGTTCCTCATTCCTCCATTTTCATCTATTGTATATGCAAATTTAATGCCCGGAAATGACTGTTATCTATCCGAGGAACGAACCGTTTGTTATTACCGCAGCGATTCCGCGTATTCTTTGATGAATGAGCGTTTCTCACACCAGGTGTGCGAGTAAGTCCGACGTCTTAATTCAATCACGCATCTGGCCGGCGTCGTTATATTTCACCGACGCCGAGTTCTGTGACACAATCCATACGTTGTCTGTGAAATCTCACTCTCAAGACGACGATTTAAATCGTTTTTAAAAGGGAGAACCGGTTCCTTCCTGTGAGCCAACAGCTGCGCGAAGACCAGTCGACGTCACCCACACCGGAAGTCCCGCATGATTTACCCTCATGTTGGAGAAAGAGAAGTATGCAAAATTTAAATAAAATAAAATTGAACACTGCATTAAATCATTTCAATTGGAACCATGAAACATTTTAACAGTATGCAACTGAAAAAAAATACCAAGGTTATTCATTATTTAAAAATAAAAGCACCAATATTAGAGGGGATGTAAAGTAAAATTGATTTGCACCTCCGAAAATATTTGGAGTGGAAAAGTTTCGAACGTACATGAAACTGTGGTACTGTCAGACACTAGAAAGATGTAAGAAGAATTCTTAATTCAAATTTGCCTCGACTTGTCTTCACGGAGAATATTTTTTAGTTATTCCTGAGAGTCCCAAAGACGCCATTCATGCAATAAGAGTGATTAAATTATAAACGAAGGCTAGAAAGCTATTGTAGAAATGGTAAAAAAAATTTCTATAAACTTTGCCAAAGTTTATGAAATTGTTACAACGAAAACCAATTTTTGGAAAGCTTTGATAGGAAATGGAGTTTCTAACTACCAAAATGAGTGTTTTTAAAGTGAAGGAGGGAATATAATTACACAATTTAACTAAAAATTGACAGATTATAGACGTAAACGATTTAGTAGTACTTCTCGAACCTCCTATTGTTGATGTCACCGCTCCAGACCTCAAGCAGTGGTAGAGTGACGATATCGGTGGCTATCCGATATTTACCTTTGTGACAAAACATACTTCTTGGTAAAATGTCTGCGACATCACGGAAACCCGTAGAATAGCGCGTGTTATCAATTTTCCATTATTTACACAATCATGGTTATTTATACATCATATATGATTTATTGGTTCTATTTCAGTTTTAATTTTAAAAATACGATTTTTCACTGTAACTACTATTTTGGCAGTGAATGTTCCTAGTATTTGCTTACATTCTTTTGTTTCTAGAGGTTACATAAGAAATGGTAGGAAGGTATTTTTACCCATAGGGATAGAAGTCATTCATGTTGAAGCCATGTCAGGAGAGTAGGGCAAAATAGTTAGAGAAAAAAAACAACAGAAGAGCCATCTATTGTTATTTTTTTCATGTTTGAGGCTCCGAAGACAGAAAGTTATTTTAAAATTGGTAGAATTGGCACCATATCTACAACAAGTTTCTATTATTTTATAAGGAGTAGAGAGTTTGGAACTCTCGAGGAAACCAACAAAAATTTTCTCCATGACGATATGGTTGTTTGTTGTTTTAATTAAGTTCACATGTATGTACTATGAACCAAATATTTATTTTCCTATAATCAGAACACATTTCCACGTCTGGCTATACCTGATCTCGCCTAATTCCACGCGATGCACTCAGCTCAGAAGATATAGCATGCCTTGTGCCAACTTAACTTTTCTCTATTATTTTCATATTTGTACATACGTACATACACATATCCATCCATGCATATATACGTACAAATATGCACCTACAAAGACATGTCGAGACTAGTTTTTCTTATCTACGAGCTCTTCTTACACCTTCATAGACTGATACCGACCCTATTTTCTATTAATGAAAAAACTTTCTTCTCCCTATATTTTCGCAGTTTCAATATTGTTATTGCGTTGATTTAAAAATGCAAACATCCAGAAAGGCCGGAATCTGATCAAATTTTCATGTACAGAGGATCAGTCTTTACGTGTCTGCTAACAAAATTCTTCTATTAGTTATTTCGAATGAATTGCAGAAAATAAATTTGTAAGTGTAATTTCAAAACTTTATGGCACGATAATGGTTTGCAGTAGCTTGTACCAGTGCAAAATTTTCCCTTTATGTCCAAAGAGGATTATGAGCATGAATTCGTGTTCTTGCACGTGGGCCTTTTAATCTTGTTACCCTCAAGCAAAAAAAAAATACTTTAGAGTCTGTCCTGCGGACAGTGGTGGCATAGTTTGTAACGCAACATAGAGATTAATGTCGGCGGAGTTGGGGGAATATTAAAATCGTATTACCGCACCTGTAGGCTGGCGGAAAAGCCACAGACCGCACGCCTCCGTGCGAACCATCGTCGTCTGTCCTCTCAGGACTGCCTTCGACCTCCTCTCCACAACTCTTCCTATATTTTATTACGGGTCGATATCCCAGTGTAATTCTCCACTTTTACACGGCGTTTTTCAGCGTTTTCAAGCAGCCCATAAATTATTATCAATCCATTGAAAGCATATCACGTACCTCGCTATTCGCGAAGAACCCTCACATGTTGGAACAGATTAAACAGTTATAAATGTTTTTAAAAAGAAAAAGATTACGTAAGATTTATACCTAATAGATACGAAGTAGCGAATTAACAGACAAAAATAGTATTTGTTACATCAATGAATTTTGTCTATTAATTTGAATTTTCTATGGCGTTTGCTAGAGCAACTTTCACTATGCTGCGTCCTCAATTTTTTTAAAAAAATATATTAATTTCTTCGGTGTGCTTGAATTTTTTTCAACGTCTTCGAAAATAACGAATAATTATAATATTACTTAAAAATATTTAATTCCCTACCTACCTTATAATCTACCACAGTGTAAATTATTCCTTTATTACAGCAGCATCAAAATAATGCAAAATAAAAGTAGTTTATAAATTACAAAAATTAGACACCCCTATCCAACCACATTTCTTTTATTTATTTTCAACCTTTGTAATTTATTACGTTAAAATATAAATATACTTCCGCCTAATGTCAGCAGTTTTCTCGTGAGAGGTTGAAAAAATAATGGACAAAATCGAAATAAGGAGAAAATTATTTTAATTAAGTTTTGCATTATTCCACTTATCATTTGGAAAATTTTTATATAGAATCCAGTTTCATAAGAATCAGAATCTATAAACTAATTTCATCTATATAATAAAAAAGGATGTATATTTGTATGTATGTATGTATTTACGTTGTTCTTTATACAAATTTTATCGCGTGGACAGAATGCAACAAAAATTGGTGCACATATTCTTCAAGACATGAGAAACAGTACTGTGGGGATGAGAAACCCGTAGCATAAAGGTGTAAAGAATTATAATTGATAAACGTGATAATTTTGTGTTAAATTAATGCGCGTCAAGAGATCATGACGTCAATGGACAAAGAGAGGCGTTACTACGCAACGAACAAAGCAAATAGTTCACTTTTCGGTAATGCAATAAAGCAGAAATATTTCCATTGGCTAAAATTATAATTTTATCCAGTAATTCTCCATGGCATCTTCTATATAATAAAAAAAGGATGTATATTTGTATGTATGTATGTATGTATGTATGTATGTATTTACGTTGTTCTTTATACAAATTTTATCGCGTGGACAGAATGCAACAAAAATTGGTACACATATTCTTCAAAATACGAGAAACGGTACTGTGAGGGTGAGAAACAACTAGCATACATGTGAAAAGAATTATAATTAAAAACCGTGATCATTAAATATTAAATTACTGCGCGCTAAGAGACAATGACGTCACGCGAGAGAGAGACGTTACTACGCAACGAACAAAGGAAATATTTCCTTTATTAGGAATGAAATAAAGCAGAAATATGTTCTTTAAATAAAAAGTATAATTTTATACAGCAATACTCCATCGAATGGTAATAAAGAAGAATACGAATTACTTTACCAGCCTTGTGGAAAATGTAAGTTAATTTTCGCGCTATATTAGTTGTGAGTCTAGCTAACAATTTCATCAATGTATTATTTCGTAATGTACGAAGACTGAGTGACGATTATATCCTGAAATACTCAAGGAATATATTTAAGTATTCAATTAAATACTTTTTCGAGTTTATATAAATAAGTACACGAGCAACGCCGGGCACCCAGCTAGTATTTTATAATATAAAGAGAAATTTCTGAAACAGACTGTAATATGGAATAGTTCACTGCTAAAAACGTTCAGTTACGTTCTATTTCAGAACTTTTTGTCAGCGGTATAAAAAAAATTAATGAGTTTTTGTATATACATGAGAGGGATCGTCGAAACGTGTTAATCACATGTTGCTGGTAACACTGTTTATTTCTTTTCGATTGAGCGCCTAATTGGCTGTGGTGTGCTGCCAAACTCAGCCAACCAGGTCGTGAGGTCAGGACCGTTCGTCAATAGCAGCCTGGTCACGTCTTCATCAGCAGCTACTCCCATGTGGGAAGGGAACGAGGTTCTCATTACATCGGCTTATACAATCAAATTCCACACCTGACGACCACGGACTGTCATTACGGCGTCAAATTATTATTTTTAATTGAAACTATATTCGTGTGTTCCAATCACACATCTCTACCACAACGGGATATTAAAAATATAAAAAAATCAGCAACTACAGGAAGTCGTGGGTTTCGTGACCTACAGTGGGGGGAACTAATTCAGGAGATGCGGTTTCAAATGGATAAACAAGCGAGCGATTCCGAGGCTCGTTATTTCTCCAGATTAGTTCCGAGCTGCAGGATGGAAAGTGACCCGTAATGAAGAAAGTTCTGGTGCACACTCATGGCAAGAAACAAGGGAAATCTGCGTGCGGGGGCGCAGGTAATTCAGATTATATCACCTGGCCTTCCGATGCTTATGCAAGCACAAGGAGCCGGCTACTTTGTCACATCATCCTCAACCAACTAGGATGGGGGGAAAAAAACATGACGGGACAATTGGCCCTCAGATGATTCTATCTCATACCTCCTGGAAATAAAATTACTGGACATACTCGAAGCGCATCCTCCTAGTTTAGTCAGCTAAAGTTATATTAGAAGACCTATGAAATAATTGTCTAAAATCACTAATAATGCAGGAAATAAACAGTCCAAATCCATCACTTATGCTGTTTAAAACTCAAATTACATTACTGAAAACTGCTGTTTTTGTCTTAAAATATAGCTGAATGTTTACACGTTTGTGTGTGCGAAAACCTTTGTTTGTGGCCCCAACTTCCACGTTTAAGTAATCAGCTGATTGCGTTCGGCGCGTAAGCAACTGATTGGTCAGAGAAGCAGAAGAGCTGACGGCGAAATATAAGATTTAACATTGAACTTTCTCCTTTATATTAATTAGGAATTAACTTTACCCTTAACGTGTATCAATTAATCTTAATACTATTATATTACACTAATTGTTCCTCAGTATTTTCACGGAATCACTTTCAGAAATCACAGGAAAACTGTCGTTATACTTTGTGTCAAAGAGTATTTAGAGACATTCAATGGGAAATTGGTGTTTAAAATACCTGTATAACTAGTAATTTCATGAGCTTGAACACTTAAGTAGATCTGACAATATAATCCATTTTAGGGTCGTAGAATTCATCAAATCCTGCAACAAACTACTTGTAAATAGCCAAAAAAATTGTATCTCACTCGAAAATTCTATACACTTTAAAAATAAATTTAAACGTTTTTGTGCTGTTGAAATTTAAATGCAGTCAATTCGAGATATTATTCTTGTCAAAAACGTTATGCTCCTGATAGAATCATCATTAATTTTTTTACTTACTCGATTCATAACAAAAAATGATATAATATCACGTGATATTTAAAGAACCAAATAACTTTGTTCACCTGGTAAGTATTGTGATGTCACGTTAAGCTTGGAACGGATCGCGTTGCCATTTTGTGATCGTTTAGTCAATCTTTCAACGCAGTATTACTTCTGAGTCAGTAAAGTAATGGACGTAATCTATAGTTATGATCCTGATTAATTTTTTCCTATCCTATTTCTAATCTTCCACCTTTCTTTCCGATATCAATGGCAATATAAAAGAGACCATTGTTATAATCATCCTGAATGAACATTAAAAACGTTACCACTTATATACAAAAAACATCAAGTTACGAATACATTGCAACACCTTCAGCATAACACACCTTCTTGTCTTATAATTAACATCACATTAACTTTAAAAGGTATTAGTACCTATAGGTACTTAGTCACTACTATAAAACTATGTTGTTATTCAACAAGGTCTGTTTTAAAACTGCTCCATTAAGTGGTTCAGTGTGCAGCAATTCAATCGAAAATCGATACTATAGTAACGAAACTATGGTATCGATTTAACATATTGTTAATAATTATTTAACTATACATATATAAGATTATACATGCATGTAAACATATACACTTCAACAAAGATGCCTAAAATAAATTTTAAAAAATACAATTGGTTACAATTTCTTATTATTTTTATTTTTAGATGTTTTACTTATCAATATCTTAAGTATCTCTGCGTATTGTTTTTCTATTTCTGAACCTTCGTTTCTATTATTAACAATATTGTTTCTGTTTAGATTAATATAAATTGCTTCTGCTATTCTAAGTTTTACTTTATGAATATTATTATGTAATATTTTAATATTATTAAAACCAAATTCGTGGTTAGTCAATTTTGTGTGGGTGGACAACGCTGTGTTGCTTTTGGCTGTGGGTTTTAATGTTTGTTTATGGTGATACATTCTAGTTTTGATGTTAGTTGTGGTATAACCTATATATGTTTTCGGGCAATTGATACAAGGGATGCTATATACCAGATTTGTCTTATACTGTTCCTCTGTCTTGTCTTTAACCTTAGTTAGTATGTTTTGTACATGGTTAACTGGTTTGACGGTTAATTTAACCTCATTAATAACATTTTTCCTAAAGGTATCTATAATTTTAAACGTCAATTTCTCTATATACGTAAAGCTGTAATACGTCGGTTGTTTTTTGTCAAAGTTTTCTGCAGCAGTCGTCGTTATTTCTGGCAATTTGTAAATTGCTGCACACTGGGCCACTTAATGGAGCAGTTTTAAAACCGACCTTGTTGAATAACAACATAGTTTTATAGGAGTGACTAAGTACCTATAGGTACTAATACCTTTTAAAGTTAATGTGATGTTAATTATAAGACAAGAAGGTATGTTATGCTGAAGGTGCTGCAATGTATTCGTAACTTGATGTTTTTTTGTATATAAGTGGTAACGTTTTTAATGTTCATTCAGGATGATTATAACAATGAGTTGAAAGCTTCCGACTATATATTTAATAAAGTTATAAACTTGGAGACTGTTTTTGGTTTTTTCTACTCATCAACGTCTACGTCAACAGTCCTTTTTACCATAATGTATAAAAGAGACCTTGGTGAACATTGTAGACGTATTCTCGTCATCAGGCCGTACGCGTTACTCAAACTCACAGGAAGATTTTTAATATGTAAAGGACAAGAAATTACACCACAGCCTTGAACTGTCAGAAAGACTGTTTGAAAAGCAAATTGTTGAGGCCGAAAACAAGGGCGATCAACGATATTTACCAAGATCCAATTTGAGGTAACTTTTTAACACCGTGGAAGAAGCACCACACAAATTAGACTGCAGCTTGGTTGTGTAGTTTAGTAATTATGGACGTAGGAGTCTTTTCAAAGAGCACATGAACGAAAATGAGAAGCACGTAAGGGGGACGTTGAGAAGCATCGAGTGTTGTAAGTTACGGTATTGGCACTTAATTGGTCTTGTGAGAAATAAGATCACCGACCGCCTATGTCTGCGGCAGACAGTCGTCATAAATACGTCGGCGTGAGACAATTACAACTTCACAGACGACGTCCGTCAGCACGTGAGGCGCCGAGGCGTCGGCTTTCTCTCAGACGTTCAACGAACCTTGTCTCGTCGGTCTTCCCATCAGTCGTAGATCACGGAATTTGGCTCAGTTTCGCCGACAATTATCCAATTGACTTGTGTTGACGTTATTTTTAGGTTTATAACCACCACTTTTGTCTGGTTTTTCTGACTGTAATTCTCCTCTAACAAGAACATTGTTCCAGTGGATATCTGAATATTTTTCTTAGTCAGCCAGCTTTAAAAATCACAACCCATTATTTTTTATCTTCCTCCTAAATATCTATGTTTACTGGTGACCACAGCTTCAATACAATATGAGATAGTGATCTGATTGGGTTTCGTAACGCATTCATTAACGCTGAGAGAGTAGGAAGTTTCTTGTGGATCACTTCTCAAATCTTGGGTGTGTTCCAGAGAAGCTTGTATTTTTCAATTGTCTACTAACTCGAACAAGACTTGCAGAGGCGTAATTCCGACGGCGCTGGTCTACCTCGCTTCATTTACACCAGTTCCGGCACTTATTCATGGGGCTTTTGTCTTCAGACGGATTAACTCCTGATGTGTATCGACTTACATTCCATTGAAGTTAACCTTCCGTGATCAACTGTCGTATACTATTGTGGGCTTTGCTGCTTACAAGCCTGATTCCATCAGCTCGTGAAGTAGCCAACTCAATTTGCTCCCTGGAGTATAAGAAACGTCAACAAAATGTTTTCGTGACTCTAAAAGAGACATAGTAATTAAATTATGACAGGTCTATCGTAATTCATTCCGGTGTTTCCATATACATGTACAGTTCAGTACTGTAATCATCTCTAACAATATTTGAGGTTTCTATGCTACCAATACTAAGATTATCACCTGCGTAAGTGCTGTTAATCTGATTTGAACCGCCAAAATCAATTTCTTCATCTAAATTAGTACAATGCTTCAACAATTGTGCATCTTGTATATCAGCCACTTGTTTCACTACGTTTCTTTGACTTTTCTAACTTCTCGATCGACACTGCAGACTTTTTATTGCATTTCGTCAAATACTTATTCATAGAGTCAAATCTTTGATCGATCTTCAATTCCAGTTTAAAATTTACATAAAACCGATGACATCATATCTACTAATTTATTAATTTTCCCTTTAATGTCTCCAACCTCCATTTTACTTTTGGGATCCATAATTACTTTTTTTAAACATATATACACATTTCTATAATAGTTTTCAGTACTGTGGTCGTGGCTCCTTCGTTGGTTGCGTCAATTATAACTTTAATTAAATGTACGATTTTGAAACGTTGATAAACACTTTCAATATGTATTTGTATTTACACGACCTTAAACAACAACTTCGTTACAGAAACATCACAGATACAACTAGCAAATACTTCAGAGATCCTCCTGCTGTTATCTCTACCCAAACATGGATATCATTACAAGGTCTGTCGTGACTCGTTGTGGCGTTTCCGTTTAATCAATCAGCAGAAATTATTTTCTGCTTCTTAAAAACCCATACATAGATACCTCATCTTCTGGTCCGTAAATCACTCCATTTTCCTTTCAACAAATATAGAATCTTATTTGTCGTTGTGATCAATCTACATATTTCGGAACGTATTCATGGCAGTCCAAAATTATATTCTCGAATATTATACGTTGGATAATACGTTGATCTAAATTATTTGACAACCTTATTCCAAACTTCAACTCAGTCGTGCGCTGTTTAGTACTTTACTGATTTTACGAGAAAATTTGTACAGTTAACGTCCTCAACATCCATTTTATATTTCGTGAGCGTGCTGGCTACAGAGACCAACCAGAGCTCCGGACACTTTATTTGCAAACAATGCGACGAGATGGGTTTTTGCATTGTTGAACCCTCGGCTGACAGTGAAAGTAATATGGCGTCGGTCGTCGGTTACACAATGAGCCATTCCGGAATGATAAATTGGCTCGTTGCTACATTCGAGAGAGAAACCTTCGAGTTAATTTGCTCGCATCTGAGCATTTGTCCTGGACGCCAACTCAGATTGAACACGACCCGAAGCTTGGCTACGAAAACGTAATATGAATTAATTAATTAAATACAAACTACCTGGGCGACACGACACAAAAATTGGTCTACAAATCATGAGATTAATTTTGACACAGCTGTTTGTAAGAGATTCACAATCTACGTGGCACTCATAAATAAATATAATTTTAACAGCCTTATCCTCATAATTATCGTGAAGTAAGGGAATAAGATGACAATCAGCTACGATTTTTGAATCTTTATACTGATATTAAAAAGATTATGGCTGTGGGAATAGTCCAATAGTCCCAGTTATTTGAAGATTTGTCAAAATTCTAAGGACTCTTGTTAGGGCATTCGATTTGGGATGGGCTGCAGAAATGAAATATGGAGGAATTTATACTTTTATGGTGTCACGTGAAGATGGAAATAATAATCGAGAATTCATAGAGGCAAGGGAACCATACTGAGTGGTAGAATAATTTTAATTGAAAGCAGACCAACAACAACGTGACCTCTAATCGATTACCCCGGATAAAGAAATGTCCTCGTTTGACGTAAATTAATAAGTCTTTATATTTTTGTTTTTGAAAATTGACCACAAATTTATTCCTTGATTTAAAATTATGTAGTGAGACACAAAAAAAATTATATATGGTTTCCTATCAGTTAAGTTAATACGATGGAGTTTTTTTTAGGACAACAGGGTGATCCACCCATGAGGGTGATCCACATTGGGCAACTCCCCTTTAATAGCATAGGATAGGATTTGAAAGGGGGGATGCGGAAGGGTAGAGGAAGGTAGCCAAGGGTTACTAGGGCCCCCGGGCTATATTTTAAGGATCCTACCCGGCATTCGCCTAAATAAATGCAGGGAAAACCCTAGGAAAACCTGCATCGGGTAGGTCGGGCATTGGGTACTTGTCCCACGCCCTTCCGATAGCGGGAGAGGAGTTTGCTGTGGGGACGCAGCATTCCCTTCTCCGTGCCTCGACCAGTTTAGGAGGCAGCTGGCCGACTATTCCAATGGGGCTATGGTTTACAGTTTTTTATGAAGCGAAAACCACAGGCAACCAGACAGACAGAGAGAGTTAGTAATTGAAAGTTAAAAAATCAGAATTTTTAAGCACGATATAGTGAGATGGAAATATATTAAGGAATTTTCGTACGAATATTTTTATATTACGAAGATTTAGTGTAATTATAATTTTAGTACCTATATTTGTGGTTTATTACCGGAAGGAGGATTCACAACGGATGACTTACGGCGTCATCGAGGCATTACAACTCCTTTGCGTTCTACATCGGGCGTAGCCTGAAGGATTCCGAGAAAACTCAAAAGAATTAACGTTAAATAAATAAATACTATGCCATCTAGGTCATGCGAACCCAAGTAAAGTAACTATAATTTTAAATAACGGATGTGGAGAAAAATACTGTCTGAGAAACATATTTTTACAGAGAGAATATTAAGTTGTAGAAGAGAAGTTATTAAATGTATCGTTATTTTACAAATATTTTGTTTTATGATTAAATTATATGCTCAAAACTTTATACTGTTTAATAATTATTTTTCATTCTTTCAAAATTAATTATAATATTTTATTATACCAAGTCTATGGGTGTAATAATAATTGTTAATGAGTTTCCTTATATAATAGTCATCTCTTGCCCATCTTAGCTTTGGAATATAAATTTTCCCTATCCGGTTTAAATTCCCGTGAGACCTAGCGCCATATTTCTTCCTGTAAGTGGCGAAGTTTTGATATGACGAGCACAACGGTATAGCGAGAAATATGGGCGGCCTTATGAAGACAGATGAGGCCGCATTGTCCAGGAGGAATTTGCAAGCTATTAACGCTGATTGTAAGACATCGATACAGTGCCAAGGATTACAAATAGGCGGACGCTTAATCCTCGCCAGAGCTGCTGGAAATGATTTATATCAGAGCTCCCGTGTTCATACAACGTCCCACCCACGTCGAAGCTTGCTCTACTCTACGACTATGAGAGGCGAGAAATTCCGCGGTTCTATTGTGATTTCCAAATCAAATTGGATATGAGAACAGAGGAACATCTCAAAACTGCTTGTAGGCGTATATCAGCGATGTTACTGATACGATTTGGTCCTCTAACTTGACGGTTTCTAAGAAAACCTGTCAGACTCCACACCCAATTTATATATATATTTTCTAGTACGGCGCCTACTTAGCCCTAGTGTCTCATTATACTAGAAAATATAATTCTTAACTATTTTCTTAGATTTTAAAAAGTACTACTAATTCATTTTCCTGTATCATGACACTTAGAGTGCTTTCGAATTCAATGTTTCATAATAGAAAATGATCGATTAATGGCCAAAACATAAAGGATTCGAGGTCGATCATAAATCGAATTATAAAACCACAACACGGTTCAGATGGGTTGTCCGTTTATGTGAACTCTAAAAATGTAACACTGTACTCATGTTACTGTATCATCACATAGTTGAATCTCTTTGCAGTATTTTTATCACCATATTATTTATTTTGACTTGTCTTGGAATTAATTAATTTAATTAAAGCAAAAGTTAATGGGACTGGGCGTATTAAACGATTGAGAGTTTGATTGCAATATGTATACAATATGTTAAGTAGTTACAATAATTAATTACGAAAAATATATATCTTGCATCTAGTGTTGTGGTAGGCACTAAGAAAGTGAGACGTTTATTTACGAATATCATATTCTAAATTAACTAATATATATATATATTGTAGTAATTGGTAATTAAGACATTGTTCTAATTGGAAAGTTGGATTGTAGAGGACTCATTATTAGTGAATATAGAGTGGACGCCGCAACAAGGCGGCAATGCAAAGAAAGTATTGTTGTCGATCGGCTGAGAATTTTACGCGCTCAAAAATTTACGAGACGAGGAGTTCAGTCGGGCATAGGACAGCGAGGTGTAAAGACCAGAAAATTCATATTATAAAAAGTTTTACAGTTGGGCAGTCAGAACGAAAGAATGTGGTCCAGTTACAAACATGCTCTCAAATATTGAAAAGTAAAGCAATCTTCAGTCGGGAAGGAGAGAGTGCAACTAATGTTGTATTCGGTGGTCGAGCGAAAATTCATCATGCTGGCCATAGACAAACCAATGAAGGACTTTTTCAACTAAAGTTACGAGATCTGCAAATCCAGGTTGGAGCAAAGCATCGAGAACCTACCAATTTGTGTTAGACCAACTAACAAACTACGCCAATTAGAATTTGTTGACATTTAGAGTCTGTGAGTACTAGAATCAGTGATATCCCCAAATTTTGTGCACGAAAAACCTAAAATGAGACCTGGGCGGCCGTAAGTAGAGAAATACTTTGAAATCATTTGTAAACCACTTTTAAAAGATAAAAGTCAGATCGTTCTTTAATTATTTAAATATCGATAAAATGAGATCGTTAATTCTTGATAAATTTAAAACTGTTTAAATTCAATCTGTAGTATTATTTCTTCTACAACAAATTCCGGCTATGTTTCAGACGCTTTAACTTCCATAAAAGGTAAATGTAATTTTGATTGCATAAATTCAGCCATTTATCAAACCCAGTTTAAGACCCTGAGATCCCAAATATTTTTTGTATATTATATGTGTTTTAACTTTGTTAATAAATTTTGTTTGTTCATTAAAGTTAGTGTATTTCATTAAAAGCATCCATTATTTTAAAATTATTACAATATATATATCTAAAAAATGGCGAAGCCATTATATAGGTACAAAACGCTTGTGTATCATTGGAATGGAGATGGTTTCTGGCAGTGAACCTCAGTGGATGACGAAAATCGGCCAAATAAACTGCCAGCAAGGCTAATGTTCTCGTGGTGGATACTGAGTAACTGTTCCGGGCGGTTCAAAGATTAAAGCTCGTCTCTTCCGAGATTAACTATAACTGTAACATACAACACGAACCGCTTCATAGAAAAAAAGAATGCCTTTAGTGCTTCTCCTAATAATAACAACGAAAAGTCGCTGAGTGTTCAAAATGTATATCTCTCTGTTTCACCCCTCACGAAGAAATGTATCTGCCAGTGTTACTAAGAAAAACTTTTTTGTACTGTTGAAATTGGTTCAGATTAAAATGTCTGAAAGGGGAAAAAAACTGTTTAAAGAGCACTGGTTCAAAGGCTCATAATTAATAACTTTATTTATAATTTTCGTGCAACTCAACCAAGACGTTAGAGATCAAATATAATTAAAGGTCTGCGTATGCCTTTCTTATGCTGTCCTTGAGATTTCATGGCAAATTTTCTTTTCCCATCCTATCATAAAACATAATTTATCATCCATTCCATAAAACAATCAGTACCCGTACAATGAGGCCAACGTGACTATGGGAGTTACCCTGGTCATAAATTTCACAGAGGTTGCTGATAATGTTGATTACAAAGAGTTGTTAATTATATTTCGCAAGGCTGACTCAAACAAGTTAATTGATCGCTGAGATCAGATATTTAGCAACAACTGCAAATGTCCTCCAACCCAAGGAAGATTTAGATTTTGCAGAAATTATAATAATTTATCTCCTGGAAACGAATATCGTGGTTTGATTTATTTAAATGGTCGTTTTCAAGTAAGATTGATTAAGTTTTTAATTTATTTGTAAATAAATAATGTCCGAAGAAGGGAATTTTATTTTACCCGAGGATCAGTGTAAGTATTAATGATTTATTTTACCGTCATTAAAATATTTGGGCGTCCATGTTTAGAAGCTTACTACATTGAGTTAGAAAGATGAAGGGACTCTTACTGAAGTCATGATTGAAAATCATGAACATAAAGCACACTGTGAATCTTAACTTTATTCCATTAATATCCTTCCAGCTGTGTGGATCAAAACCCCACAAAGAGAAACAGATGATACATGAACATTAATGCTACCATTTCTTTTGACTAACTTTTTTGAGGTCAACATGTTTTCCGTCGATAAATCATGGAACGGAGCGATGGTGGATTAATCTATCAAGCTAATAGTGTTGCTTAATTGACTGCAGCGCACATAGGACGGGGCAGCTGTTCATTAAGCTGTAAATCATTAGCAGCCCCGCGTGGGGGTTAATTGAAAGACCGCAATCTCAAGGCATCTCGACCTGGTTTAATAATTTCGGCCTCTACTTGGACTGAACCTGGGTGTGCACAGTTTTAAAACTACTTATCACACCTTTCTACATCAGCCCGGCCGACCCCATGTCGCTGGATCCTGTGTCTGTTCCTTGACCATTAGTCAATGCCCTCCGTTTCGGAGTTAATTTTTTTTTCTATGTTTTACTTCCCAAAGTTTGCAAAACTAAAGGATGAATTATAAACCGGTCTCAGTTTTGTGGTTCTTATTTCACAGTCAGTAATGCTTAGATGAATTCTATACTCGTAATTCAATTTTTTTGGTAGCTTTAAGATGAGAACAACGAAACTAAATATTTTTTTGTATTAACGTGAACAATTAACAATATAATAACAAGGATATTTTTTGGTAAAATAACAAAATTAGTGCAGTACTTGCAGTTCTATTTAAGAAGAAAACTTATATAATTTTATTTTTTGTTATTTTTATTTTAGGGCAACAGGCTACATGAGGGTAATCTACTTTGGGCAACTCCCCTTTAATAGCGTAGGAAGGGATAAATTTTTATTTAGGGCAACAGGCTACATGAGGGTAATACACGTTGGGCAACTCCCCTTTAATAGCATAGGAAGGGATTTGAAAAGGGGGATGCGGAAGGGTAGAGGAAGGTAGCCAAGGGTTAACTAGGACCCCCGATCTATATTTTAAGGATCCTACCCGGCATTCGCCAAAAAGTAATGCAGGGAAAACCCCAGATAAACCTGCATCAGTTAGGTCGGGCTGCGTCCCCACAGCAAACTCCTCTCCCGCTATCGGAAGGGCGTGGGACAAGTACCCAATACCCAATGTAGCCTGTTGCCCTAAAAAAAAAAATTCTCATTGGAACAGTCGGCCAGCTGCCTCCTAAACCGGACGAGGCACGTAGAAGATAATGCTGCGTCCCACAGAAAATCCATTTCCAGCCTTCGGAAGGACGTGGAACTAGTAAAAATGCTCGACCTACCTAATTTAGGTTTCCTAGGGTTTGTTCTGCATCACTTTTAGGCGAATGCCGGGTAGGATCCTCAAACTATAGCCCGGGGACCCTCTACCATTTCGCATTCCCGCTTTTAAATCTCTTCCTATGCTATTAAAGGAATTTCCCTCATGTATCCTGTTAACCTTAAAAAAGAAGAACAGTAAACTTTTATAGAATGTAACGAAATTGGTTTCTAAAGCTAGTACAATAATGGATACGCTTTTCTTAAGTTGAATATGAAGTCGAAAGGTCCTGTTCTCCCCGTTATTTGTTTATTGTAAACCAAATTGGGAGTTCAAAGATGACTGGAAAATGAATCATAAAATTTTTATATGTATAGTTATACTGAAATTAAATGTAAATCATTTATTTAAATATATTAAAAAAATTAGTGCAATTTATTAAATATAAAACTTGTATTCTAGAGTAAATTCATTTTATCTGATTTTCCTGTTGAGGAATTTTTTACGGTTAATTTTTTATAATGATTTCTATATAAACTAGACGTGTTTTTTTTCGGTCATTCCCTACTACTATTGTGTTCAGATTATGATATAGTAATATGATTAACAATTTACACCGGGAAATTTTAAATTAATTGATTTTCCTGTTCTCTGTGTCATATGCAGACGTGGGCTCACACGGAGTTAATCCACGTGTTTGATCTATATATATATTACCGTTGTAGTGTTGGGAGAGACACAGGAGAGCAGGTACAAGGGCGGCGTTTCGGGGGCGTGCCGCCTCACGATCGAATCATAATCAATTGTCTTATTGGGGCGCGCGGAAAGCAGGTCGAATTGATCCGAGCGACCGCAAATTGTGCGTGACCGATGACCGAGTCGCATTGGGAGACGTGGAAACGCATTTCCTCACGACAGGAGTAATGGGGATCGCGGATAATAAATATGTGGCACACGGCCCGAAGGGATGAAGCAAGCACGTCGTAATCTGGACCACAGTCAAGATAAACGCTGCAGGGGAAGGGAAAACCCTCATTACGTCATCAAGACTGCCACTCTCTGTAGTACTCCCGTACTAAGCGATAACAAATGAAAGTCAATATAAAATTAACATAAACTGTTATATCAGAAAGGTACGTTGAGACAATCGCTGACTAACGTGGGAATCTTTGATCGCCTATTGTTTAGAATAATTTATTTTAGACGTTACAAAAGCAATAATGCGGAAGAACGGACGATAAAATTTTCCTAACTGCCTTCTCTATTCGTATAGTTGTTACATGTGAACGAAACCAAGCAAATAATAATAATATTGCGGAGATTAGCAACGTTTAATGTAAGTTTTATTTAATAATTTTAAAAAAAAATGAAAAATTTACGTCTGATTGAAAATAATGAATAAGAAAGACAGCCAATACAGGCAAAAAGGTAATATTGTATTTACATTACCTTTTTGTCTGTATTGGCTATCTTCCTTATTCATTAATAATTTTTCTTTAATATTACTGTAGACGTAATTATTGACGCTCAAGAACGCAGATATTCTAAGCGTTGCTTCGCGATTATTGTCGGAAAAGCAATGTAAAACACTCAAAACTTTGGCGGAAGCATTGAGTGTGTTTTTGGGAGCCTGACCGGAGTGGTCACGGGAGTGTGTTTTTGGAGCCTGACCAGGGTGGTCACGGCGAAAGTGTGTGTGTTAGTCGTGTAATACGAATCTGCTTGGGAGTACAAACGGTAATGTTTTGAAGCTTGTCTTGAGACTTCAAACAATATAAATAAATAGGACGACGTAAAGTTTGTGAACAGGCACCGGAATTTTGTGACGTAAAACAATATACAATCAGTGTTATGGCCTGTTAATTAAATATTTTCTTTAATATAAAATAACTACGGAGTGCACAACACGGTACCTGAGGAACGCTAAATAAAATGGAACGTAGAAATTTGAATTTGTAACCTTTTATGCTAATATAATTTACCGTCAGATTTCTACAGTTTATTTTGTTAGATTCTTTTATACAATTTTGTTATTGTAAATATAATTTGTATTTTCTTTTGTACCTTTCGGTGACAATTTCAAATCACTATCATTATTAGAGGCCAAGTAAGCGGCTCTGAGATTATGAGTATCATAAAGATATGGCAATTTTTTAAAGCCAAAAAAATGTACAAAATTTAAAGTAAATCGAAACTGCAATAAATAATCTGTTGTTATTCCTTTAAAAAAAATTCTTTCAAATTCAAAGTAAAACCTGTTAATTTTCTTCATTTTTAAAAGTTGGAATAACACAATATAACGGAAAATATAACTTAATATTCATTATAAAATTTGAATATTACATAATTTGAGTCTCCATCTTCCGTGATGGTGTCCAGTTTTGGAAGATAAATGTATCACAGTTTTGTAGAGAGGCCACGGCACTATTTTACGATAATTTTTCCAGGTATCTATGGATGAAATCCTGAGAATAACATTTTAACACGTGAAGTTCCAAAGCGTCGGAATAAAAAGTTTTTTTACTATCTTTTAGTTAATTTAATTTATTAAATATTAAACGTTATTTATAAATAAAATTAATATATTTTTATGACAAAATTTTATATCAAACATTACTTTAATTAATTAATTGTTATTAAAGTTTAATTTAATTTCAGAAATTTCCATACAATTTCATATCAGTTTCTTTCTGTTGCCCGACTACCAGAAACTTTATTGTAAATAATTAATATGCTCGTGTAATTCACTTAATAAAGAATTGATACTGGTATACCATAAACGTTTTGATGATTTGTCGACAATCCTTTAGAAGTTCAAGCTGTTTTTCATCTTAAAATTTATTGATTATAAAATCGAATGGTCGGTGCTGATCCTATGTAATGACCAAAGAAGACAGTAATTATTTTCATTTTAACGACATACGACGCACGCGGAACGCCATTTATTTTTTTCCCCTGAAGGGGTCTCCAGTTCACTTCCCGAGGCGTGTTCAGAAGGTAACTGACTCGGCGATTTCATTAATTCAGTGCAGTTTAATTAATTCCGCGCAATAATCGCAGACCCGAGAGCCGTTACCATGCAAAGTGCTGGCGGGTTCCATGGAAGGCCGTAATCACTTCAGTGTCACCAACCTCGGTTTACTGCGACAGTGCTTGCACACGGGAATCCTGGGAAGACAACGAGCGTGCTTAGTGATCAACCTCAGAAGTAAAATTGTGATTTCTTACAAATTTATATTTCAACGAGGCCCTCTCCTTTAAAATCAGATCACATCGGTTTCCAGCATCTTTAGTCATTGTGAGTAAAAAAAAAAATCCGTAAAATAGGCGTGAAACAAATATTGGTAGAGTAAACACTTCGAGTTTAATGTGGTGAAATTCGAGGATCTGTTCGTGGAGTTTATTTATTTCTGCTGATTTAAATTTTTATCGCAGTCAGTTACGAAATAGAAGGAATTTTTTGATTGGGTGCCAGAAAAATTGAATCCCTGTATGGTAAACCAGGCATTACCTAGTAATTGAATTAATAATGACCAATCGTAAAGGATTAATAATTGACAATGCAGTTAATATAATTAGAAGACTACATTTGATCCATAACCTAGATCAGATGAACAGTAGTTTAAGGAAAAACGTATTGTTGAATATTCTCATAATGTTTTTAGCGTAATAGGCTACATGAGTGTAATCCACATGGTGGCAACTCCCCTCGAATAGCATAGGCAGGGATTTGAAAAGGGTGGTTACATAAAGGTAGAGGAAGGTAGCCAAGGGTTAACTAGGGCCCGCGGGCTGTATTTTAAGGAACCTACCCGGAATTCGCCTAAACGTGATACAAGATAAACCCTTCCAAACCTGCATCAGGTAGGTCGGGCATTGGGTACTTGTCCAACGCCCTTCCGATAGCGGGAGAAGAGTTTGCTGTAAGAAGAGTTTATGGTCCCCAAAGGTACTCCTCGAAATTAATATATTATTGCTTCTATTTTAAAATGACTGCATGTTATTTACAGGTATTCTTATTAATATAAA
This sequence comes from Zhengitettix transpicula, assembly GCA_037074705.1. Classification (NCBI taxonomy): domain Eukaryota; kingdom Metazoa; phylum Arthropoda; class Insecta; order Orthoptera; family Tetrigidae; genus Zhengitettix; species Zhengitettix transpicula. The sequence continues at coordinate 51,474,237 of CM073594.1, forward strand.
CACAATATTTTACAATATTAAACACAACTTAATATATAAAATAAATATTGATTTTAGAGTTTACAAATAATTCAAACAGTGAGTGCTGAATAGTTACTTTAAATTGCAAGTACTATAAAATTTACCCTAGTTATTAAGAAGCTCTTCTTTCTATTCCTGTATCTCTTTTAAGATTTAAAATAATATATTCCATCTTTATAAAAATATCTTTGGTATGCTTCAATTGTGAAACACCTGTAACACAAAATGTGAACGTTAAATGTAATTAAATACATAAATGTCTGTAACATCCAAGGCACCTTTATTTTTTAATTAATTGTAACAAATCGTTGCAGTCAAGATGGGCCTATATTTAATATATTTACACAGCATTCTCTTCTCCGTGCCTCGCCTGGTTTAGGAGGCAGCTGGCCGACTGTTCCAATGGGGACAGCAAATAACTCTTACCGTATGCCCAAGGTCTGTGTCCCCGAAATATAAACCTCTCAAAAACAGGCTGAGATGCCTTGGCCTGAGGGAATCTTAGTTCATAACGGAGAGAGGAAAGGCATCCCCAAACGTAGCCCTCTCCATCACACCAGAAAGGTTCACCTCACAAGGTTCCTTCTCATTATAAAATTCTAAGAATATATATTTTAGCAAGTGTTGAAAAACAATGTTACATTAAACTACGTAAAACAAATTAAAACTTACGATGTGACTGCATACACTTCAAATATTGTCTAAAATTGGGTTTAAAAACTTATTTGTCATTATATAATGGAATTTGAATAAATTTAAAAATTATTGGTCTGGCTTTCATGCGTGTTGTAACCGCAATGGGACATAACTATAAGTTTTAAAAGAAAAATTAATATACATAGGGAATATACAGGCCTGCGAGGGCTATTCTCTCGCAGGCAATACCTGCGAGGGATGTTCTCTCGCAGGCAGAACCTTTTAGGAGAGATACGAAGGGGCTACCTTTGGGTAAGCCTTTTCCTTTCCGTTCTTCAACTAAGGTTTCCACAAGCCGAGGCACCTCGGCCTGTTCTGAGAGGTGTATGTTCCGGGGTCACAGACCTTGGGCATACGGTATGAGTTGTTCGCTATTCCCATTGGAATAGTCGGCCAGCTGCCTCCTAAACTGGTCGAGGCACGGAGAAGGCAATGCTGCGTCCCCACAGCAAACTCCTCTCCCGCTATCGGAAGGGCGTGGGACAAGTACCCAATGCCCGACCTACCTGATGCAGGTTTTTCTAAGGTTTTCCCTGCATTTCTTTAGGCGAATGCCGGGTAGGATCCTTAAAATATAGCCCGGGGGCCCTAGTAACCCTTGGCTACCTTCCTCTACCCTTCCGAATCCCCCCTTTTCAAATCCCTTCCTATGCTATTAAAGGGGAGTTGCCCAATGTGGATCACCCTCACATAGCCTGTTGCCCTAAAAAAAAAATTAATTCCTGGACAATTATTAAACCTTTTCTGACTGTTGGCCAATATTTATTCTGTCATTATATGTATGATAATTATAAATATGATACGTGTCCAATTTCTGTATGAACAAAATTAGCTTTTGAAGCGGATGAATTTTTTAGTATTTCGTGAAGATCAAAAATAAATTGTCCGTAGTATTCCTTCAGTTTTAAATTTAATTATCACGAAAATATTTAACGTGTTTCTAGTAGAATGTGATAGTAGTCATTAAACGTAGACTGATGAAAGAAAGTTTTGTTCCGAACTTTGAAGCTGTAGAAGAGGCACAAGAGCATAAATCCGGAGTATATAAATTGAAACGAAGCCTAAGGAGCTCGTCTGTTCGTCGGCTGTAAAAGAGGATAAAGGAAGAGCAGGTTCTCAATACAAGTCATGCATTCGTATTGTTTAGCTGAACGTCCTTCACAAAGAAAGTTCTCATTACGCCTTCCCTTTGTAAAATTTATCACTCACGTGTTTCGTATGGTAAGCAAAATCTACCGTTATCCGGCTGCAAAAAGAAGTGAGTGTATATTTAGCGTTAATGTTTGCTTGGATATATGCTAAGTAGTTTATAGCTCCGTCTTATTTTATTCTATTTGCGCGAGAGCGTGATTTAGCTCCGAGGTTGAGGGTCAGAGGTGAGTAATTCATTTCTGAGCTGTGATGGTACCAGCAGAGTCTTTTTCACTGGCAGAGGTCCAAACCTGCGTTATTGTCAATAAAGATCGGGTTCCATGCGATCTTCCGAAGAAGCCTCCGAAGCCGTTTTCATCTTTACAACATCCTTACAACACACACACACACACACACACACAAACACAGGCTCACATGGCCCATGTTTTGCAACTGCTGAGGATGCTTCTTCCAGGCAGACACGGAGATGGATGTTATCCGGACATTAAAAGTTCAAGTAGCGGCGGTCATTACACCACTAACATGTAATGTGAATTTAATGAAACGACTCCTGAAGCGGAGTATTTGTCACTGACAAGATGCCGCGGAAACTTGCAGACTTCATATAAAACGCGCATCAATCTTGTCGTCTAATAAACAATTTTTGAAAATGTTGTGCAAATTTAGGCTACGATAAATGTCTGTAATCACGGTTTATTTTTCGATAGTAAAGAAGATTACTGTCGTATCTAAAAATTTGAAGTACTATTTTGGGACGGAAAATAACAAAATTTCTGAAAATTTAATCAGGTTTTAAGAACTATATAAATCATGCATTTCTTATCTTTGTAGATAGTTTTATCCCAGAGGAAATTCCCTCTCTGAATAGCATAGAAGGTGGTTAAAACTGAATGTGAATATTCAAAATACTTCTTCTTGTGAAGATCGTCTAAATTTCCCGAAATTTTGAAGTTATAAAAATCGGAAGAAACAGAAATTTCAATAAGGACTCAAACCTCGTTCTAAACATTTTGAAACCAATTTTGAGCGCTCTTATATAAAGCATTTTTAGTATAATAGTTGTTGATTTTGAATCGACGATTTCCATCCTTGAGGACGTTGCGTCAGAATTTAGATCACGTCGTCATCGACCAAAAGTACACGTTTTTTTTTTGTGGGTGTTGTAAGAGGCGCTACCAACGTCTGTATCGTACGTGGAAATCAGTGTTGTCTGTTGCAATCAGAATCGTGTCGGATTATCTGAGGAGGCTCCCACTGTGCCTTGTAGCCTTCTTTTTCTCAGCCTGACATGTTGCAAGGTTGGATCAAACACGGCGCCCATATTAGATGCGTGTTGCCCTCAAGGTTCAGTTCTGGTGACCTCAAAGTCTCGCGCGTTTGGACAAGTCGCACTTAGTTTTATATCTTCTATGAACCTAACGCTGAACACAGTCAACACTCAACACAGCACCAGTTAAAATCTTCACTACATTGGTTTTCAGGTTTTTTTTGCCCAATTCTTTCCAATTCCAATTCCAATTCCAGATAAAAAAATCGAGTATAATGTTTAAAATTAGATTCTAGGAAATACCAAAACTGTATTTATGTTCTTCAACGATTAATTTCAGTAGCGAAGAAATTTAAAATGGCGGGGGAAGGAAAATAAGTGGAGCTAAGAATATATGACTATCTGCCGAACAGTAGGAGTTAAAATACACTTAAATAATTTTGTAGACGTAATCTTTGATTATACTACGTTGAAATATATAATTTCACACATCTGTCTGACGTAATTACCAGAACCCAGTAGATAGATTAGGTTTAAATTGAACAGAAAATATTTGTTTGCAATTCAAAGAACAGCAGATCTAATTCAGCTGAAGAAGAAAGTATTACGGACTTTTTTTTTGTATTTTAAAACAAAAAAGTGTGGTATGGAATAAGTTAATCTAATACACATAACGCTAAAAATTAAAATATTCAGAATTTTTTTAATATAACATGGAAACGAATGGAACGAGTTTGTAAAGTATCATTAAATCTGTAACGGTGTATGAAGCTGAACGTGTATTATATATACATGTATTATAACTTTGCTGTATAATAGATGGTAATGTTCACATTTACCTTATCTATATAATAAAAAAGGGAGTATATTTGTATGTATGTATGTTAGTATTTACGTTGTTTTTTATACAAATTTTATCGCGAGGACAGAATTCAACAAAAATTGGTATATATATTCTGCCAAAATCGAGAACCGGTACTGTGGGGGTGAGAAACCCCTAGAATAAACGTGGAAATAATTATCATTGAAATAAGTTACGAATTAGTGTTAAATTACTGCGCGAGACGATGACGTCATAAGTTTTCAAGACATTGACGCATCCTGAATATAGTTCTGTATTTCGTAATGAAATAAAGCAGAAATATTTTTATTTAATATAAAGTATGCATGTGGAAAGAATTATAATTTAAAACCGTGATCATTAAATATTAAATTACTGCGCGCCAAGAGACAATGACGTCACGCGAGAGAAAGACGTTACTACGCAACGAACGAAGGAGATTATTAGGAATTAAATAAAGCAGAAATATTTTCCTTAAACAAAAAGTATAATTTTATGCAGCAATATTCCATCGAATGATAATAAAGAAGAATACGAATTACTTTACCATCCTTGGGGAAAATGTAAGTTAATTTTCGCGCTGTATTAGTTGTGAGTCTAGCTAACAATTTCATCAATGTAATATTTCGTAATGTATGAAGACTGAGTGACAATTGACAATTATATCCTGAAATACTCAACGAATATATTTAAGTAATCAATTAAATACTTTTTCGAGTTTATATAAATAAGTACACGAGCAACGCCGGGCACCCAGCTAGTAATAAAATAAAAATAGCACTTGGTGGACCTGAATCCTATCAATTTTCCAGAGTTTATATTTGGTATATCGTTTATTTTCGGTGTCCATTTATATATATGAATTGGCGTGTTGGGGGACTAACTAGAGATTCAATTTGTTAATATTAAAATAACTTAAAATCTTATTGTATTTGATCGGTCGTAACTGGTCAATTTCCTAAACAGGATCAAAGCGGTGATTTTAATGCGCGAATGGAAGACGAACCACGACAAGCAGTCAAGATGGACGGTTCGAACTGTAAATGACGCAATTTAATAATCATGCCTCACTAATAAAAAGATTTTTTGATATTTCATTGCGCAATATACTTTATTTTCAGTTACAAAAATCTCTCCTCACGGGTTTTGCAATCTGACTTTTCTTGTCATAAATTTTCTTTTTTTTTGAAGAATCAGTAGAAGAACAGAAATTTTAAGCACAATCCCTTTTCTCACTTTTATGATTCATTCAATTTTTGCTGTATTGAAAAAAATAGGAATCTCCAAATTAATGTTTATCAAACTTCTATTAGCAGTGGATTTTTAATTTATTTACCTCTACAAATATTTCACATACGACAAATATGGGAAATGCATACTTCAGGAATGTGTTACATAATTTAATTTATAACCAAGAAAAATAGTAAGGTGTCTTCGATTAATGAACTATTTACTCCAGTTATTTAATATTTCACGACTGATTGATTACATTTTCTTATAATCAAAAAGTTGCAATGCTCGTAAAATAGACATATGATTAAATATTTGCTGTTAATATCTTCGATTAGTTGATTAATGACGGTTTAGTATCACTAATCGTATACGTTGAACGCAAGAGGAGAAAACATCCGGATCTTTATCTAGTACAAGGCTGGTGACTATTTGCTGATGCGAGAATTGATGGTTTCTATCTTCGAGGTCAGTCTGTCAATTCAATGCCACAAACAGAAGCTGTGTATAATAATATAATTATGTCAAAATATGGACAAATATAAATTCTACATCTAAATTGTCTCCGGTTGAGATGTACAATTTTTTTTTCTGCTTTATACATCTTCATCGCTGTTGATCAGAGTTCATTGATCTCTCATACAAAAAGCGCAGAGAACTGATGAGACCAGAGCGCACCTTGGCAATAAGAATGCGAGTCAACAGCCAGACCAGTATGCAAACGGAGCAAGCGGCGCTACGGTGAAGGAAACGTAATTATCCTTGTAGTGACGGGAAGCCGAAGTGACAACCGTGCATCTCGTCACTCGTTTACAATCGTAATACTTCAAGCGATATAGTCGAAAATCTGGGCCAGTCAGGTAAAATGCTGAAAATAATGAAACGTTCTTATACAATTATTTTTCTGTCGAATACTGATTTGCTTGCACCGATAAATTGAATTTTGAAAAATACAACAACTAAATTAAATGAACGAGACGATAAGAAATTATCTGTTTGACGTTTTTGTATTAATTTAATGTATAAACATGGAACAATTAGCTTTAAAATTACATTTTGTTGGTATTAATGAATTATGGAGCGTTGTTTTAATTATTTTTTTTTGTTTTTGAATATATACCTCGATGTTCTACGCCACGAAATTGTAATGTAGATAATTTAACATTCCAGTTTCTAGTAACCCTAATTATTTGTCATTACCTGAAGAGACCCTAATTTTAGTAAAAAACCTTCGTTTTTAAGTTTTTATTGAACTCTATTTTTGTAATTTGTATGACTATTAATATTTATAATCTTAAGAATTCCAGGTAATTTTTGATTAATTATGCTTCCGTGTCAAAATAATATTAAACATAGAGTTCTTAGCAACCAAATTTCAAGTCGCTGAAATTTGTCCTGATTTCGTAAAGTTTTTTAGCTTGAATGAGAATAATAGGCGTGCAATGCGCAACGAAATCACAACACGAAATTATACTGGTTAAAATTGAGGCATCAAGAGAGTATATATTTTTTTTAGGCCCACCATCGTCGTCGTAGTTTATTTTGCTAACCAGTAGTTTATCCTCCATATCTCAACAAGTTGTTTACATGTACGCCTTTTTTTATGGTACGGTTCTCTCTAAAGTATTACTGTTATCATAACAGCATATAGTAGCTGAGATACCTACACTTGTCAACAATTAAATCGGCCGCTGTGGTGGCACGCAGGGTAAAAAAAAACAGCGAACATTATCATAGCGACTGGTTTTCCTGAGAGGCAGAGTTTTAAAAAGAAAGAGACTGACAGAGCAGCGTTAGAGACTCTCGTATATTAGGAAGTCGCCGTTCGATAAATGTAGATCAACACACACACTCACACAAATAAAACGAGTAACCGTCCACGGTGGTCCTCAGCAATCATGGGCCCACGGAAGGCGGGACGTCGATAAATATAATTTTCGTCCATTTCCATGCGGGTGCGTACACGCATATTACCACCTAAGTTACGACCGTGGATTGCTGCCCAGTGGAAGACTAATTAAAACTACTCACGGAAGGGAGTGACCGTTCCTGATTCTACCATTAAAATGTCTGTGGAATTGACTGCCCACATTCAATAATGTCGTTCCATTTTATTATGAGCCAATATGCTACTGAATTGTATAGCACTGTGAGGTAATGTTAGATAATGAAATGACTTATTTAAAGTTGTAATTCCTATTCTAACCTATAAACCATATCGTATTAGCCTCACCGCGGCGTCAGAAACATTATGTAACGAGTGATAACCCCACTTCCGGCATCGGAACGGCTGTAATATAATAGTCTACACGTGCCCTCTTATCATAACGTCTCTTCAGCATAGCGGACCTAAGAGGGCGCAGCTGCAAGAACGCTGATGCAGTTAAAGACATCACTTTAGATATAGTGAGTAACGATACGCACCACCACATAAATCTTCACCCCTTCCACCTAGGCAGCTGTGAAAACGCTGCGACTAATGAAGTCAGCATTTTAAGTGCCTTATGCAGACATGCACACGGCAGCAGAAATATTCCACCCTGTAAGAATTCTCATTGGTGACTTAAAATCATCAGGGAGGGGGAAAGGAGTCTTCGAATTGTTCAGAGCTTCTTGGGAACGACAGTCTTGATCCAACCTCCAGACGGGTTGGTGGCTCCTGGTGCTGTCCGCCAGTTTGTCTTACTTTATTTTATTTCTAACTATTAAATCTCTTTATTGTTCATCAACTCTTATTTGACTGAAGTGCAGCGAAACACCAACCACTACGCCTAGGTTCAATTAGTTGAACCCGAACCCTCACGTTACCGACTTTCCTATTTCCTGTTCTTAATTCTTCCTTTATCCTCTAGATCGGTAGCCAGGTGAGCTAACGGAGGTATAGCTCGGTTGGTGAACGATCTATCTGGACTTCCCATTTCCAACTGCTGGAATGTTACATGTTCACAGTGGTGGAGTGTTACATGATGGCAGTTTGGGATGTTACAAGGCATAGGACAAGTACTAAAGAGCCCGACCTACCAAATGCTGTTTTTCTACGGTTTGGCCTGCATCACTGTCAGGGGAATGCCGGGTAGGATCCTTAAACTACAGCCCAGAGGCTCTAGTTAACCCTATGATACCCTTCCGCATCCCCCCTTACAATTCCCTATGCTTTTAAATGGGAGAGTCACCACCTAGATGAGCCTCGTGCGTGTCTCGCTGAAAAGAAACCCCGATTAGAAGGAAATTATTCTTCCGGATTTCTTATAAATTCACACCTAGATAGGGCAGGCTCCAGAGAGTATACAAAATGCAGGAGATGAAAGAATGTGTCAGTCATGTATTTGAAATAAAGCTGAATTTTTACGGAGTAAGGCCTCCTCAGCACCTACAGAGTTTCTCAAAATGCGTGAAAGGTTCCTCAGGTAGCAGGTCTCTCAGATGCAAACCACATCTGCATAATTGCCTTGTCATTCCACCGCGTCCGTAATGACTCTGGATATCTGAATAAATTACAATGCCGGTGAGGGAAAAATTTTAAACGGTACCATGGGCGTAAAGTTCCCCGTCTACTTGTCGGCGTACGAAGTGACTCCGTGGGCAAGTCCCAATTAGAAAACTGACAATGCCGTAATTAGACCTAGTGACAAGACACGATTCTCAGTTAAATTATTTTCTTTTTTAAAAAAATTCTTGGCATGTTTTACGTTTCTTTCTGGCATGTTTCACAAAAGGAATTTATTTTTAAATTAATAATATTAAATTTAATATCTTCACTTTAATTTTGAGCATGAACCTCTAAGATTAAAATATATTAATGTAAACGATATTAATACTAGAATAAATATTAACGCCGAAAGTGAGAAAAATATAATTTAGAAAAGTCATAATAAATACGTAAAAATGAATTAGAAGACGCTAATGATACGGCTAGGCATCAAATATTAAAATCAAAAAACTTATGTCTGATTGAAAATTAATAATAAGAAAGATAGCAAAATTCAGACAAAAGAAGTGATAATATAAATACCGCACAAAGTTTCTGGAAGCCTTGTTCCTTTCTTCAGGTGCAAAAATAAAATAAGAAAGAGAATAGAGAAACACAACTGCACGTGTCAGATGACAAAGCACTTCTTTCTTATTATTAATTTTCAATCAGACGTAAATTTTTTCATTTTTATATTTTATGCCTAGCCGTATCATTAGCGTCTTCTAATTAATTTTTCTGAATTTATTATTTTTTTTCTAAATTATATTTTGCTCACTTTCGGCTTTAATATTTATAATAGTTTTAAAACTTGGTTGAAACGTTCGAACAAATTAGTTATATATGATATTAACTGATAACGGAAGACTATTCTATTTTTATGAATAAATCGCAACCTAGGTAAGAGGTAATAGTTTGTTTTTTGGATGTCCTTCTGTCCGAGATTTAATCCCGCCGTCACGAAAGGTTGCTGCTCTCGACTCCTCGATCGCCGTCAGTGATTAATAACGGACTGAGGCGCAATCCCAGATGTCCTACAGCGATACAGGGCAATCAATCCGAGAAAAAGAGAACTCGTTTTGCTCCTGTGCCGATCCTTCTTCACGCGTACCTGTTTCTTTTCGAATGTTAATTACTTTGAAAAAGGCAATGTAATTACAACAGCACGATAAATTAATCTGTATCGGGGCGATTGTGCGTTGAAAAACCCTCCCTTTCACTTTATTGAATATCGCAGACGCATCGTAGTAATACCTTCTCAACACGATCTCCTTTGTAATGAAGGATTTATCCACTCATCGCTCGCGAATCAATTCGTCTGCTTCGAGTAGCGGTGGCAAGGTAATTGCGCTCTTAACACTGGGAGTAGCTCGACTCAAAGGAGAAGACTTGTAACTGGAAGATTATGTTCTTATGGCCAGTTTAACATTTCATTACACTCATATTCAGCCATCATGCTGTCAGAAACTGGCACGTAAAAATAGAAATTTGTTTAAAATGAGATCGTTTGGGTTAATTCCCATCATCTTGATGACATATAATGAAACGAACCTCTCTTAAGTTATTCTAATCCAAAATTGAAAATTAATTTAAGCGAAATCTAAAATATTGGAGTACGAATTTGTTTAATTTGGCTTTTGCTTCACTTAAAACTAAGTTTTCGATCTATGTAGATTTCTCAACGACGGTCAGAGACCATCATCAACTAATCCCAAGAAATTGAAAAAGGAAATTCCTGAATTAGTGCAACCAACAGATAAGAAATATCTGGATATAATCAGTATTACTGGAACTACAATTATGTGATTTGGAAAAGAATAGCATTAATTGTCTGTGACTACACAAAAATCATCTAATGGACTATCGTGACCAGTCATCAGCGACGATCACTTTTTAGCCTCCGATGAAAAATGGATTATTCATTCTAAGGTCTTAATTACTCGGAAGAACTCTACGATGAATTTTATATTAAAACATTACTTCGTAAATCAACACAATTATGAAGTGAAACTAACATCTATGCAGTGAACAGATCAACAAGATTAAATTGGCAAAATTCATTCAATTTTGCGTAGAACGGACGATAACCGACCTCTAGATGCAAATTTTTATTCAAACAACGGTTTTGCACTATTTTAAATCAAAGTAATAAGATTAAAGGTGAATTTTTTTATAAATTATCTCCAATTTTCGAATCAAAACGTCATAAACCTTACATCCCCTAAACCAATTTATTTTATAATTTTTAATATTAAAATTATTCTTTAATTTCTAAATTTTATTAATTCTTTTCCCGTTAAACATTGTAAGCTTGGCATGTTTTATGTATTTCCCTAACGTATCGAAAAAGTATGGACACACACGAAACGATAGAAAATGCTTGAAAGCATTGGAATGCAGAGCAAAAGAAGGGTGGATAAAATGTGGTCAGTGTCAGACATGAGAAGGCACTGAGAAGGTTAGATGAAAAATTAACCATGTTGATAAAGGTTCATCTGAGGAAATGTAACGGAATCGATCACGTACTGGGAAGAAAATGTCTGCTACATACTGTCGTTGAAGGACAAATAAATATGAAGGTGAACTCGTCCTATAAACTAGATGAATCTTGATATTGGATTCAATGGAGGGTAAAATGCTCAGAACTTTCGCAGACCATTCTTTGATCATATAAAATTAATAATCATTACATGTCTCAAGTTTTCATGGTGGTTTCGTATAATATTCAACAATATGTCCCCATTACAAGTTCCGGCTGTGACTGCGGATATGATCAAAGGTACACCTTTACGTACGAATAATTCATAACGGATAATAGTCTCATTTACAGTTTTATAACGGCATTGGCTAAGCCGTCATAATCCACTTGATTCCTTGGAGTTGCTGGCTGACCCCGTGGGATGCAACGTGATGGTAATGACCAGAAAAGAAATCCCTTTCTACCGGAGAGTTACGAAGGCCTGGGAGAAGCGTTAACCTTTACTACGCCTCGTATTTCAGAGCGGGATCACAATTACATTACGTATAATTACAGCTCTCAGTCGTAGCGGGTGGCCGAGGAGTTCTACTTGTAAATACTCTCTGTGTGGATCTGCGCCTCGAGACGTGACTCCCTGTGTCCACTCGTAAATCATCACAACAGACCAGCCACTGTGTACGTCAGACTACTAAGTAACGTGGGCTCGGATCGTTACCAGCCAGAAAAATTTGGAATCACTCTGAAAACTTTACACTGCTTGGACAACTAAGTTCGCACATAAAAATGTAATTGCATAAAGCTAGCGAAGGCTGTATTAATCTGACATTCAGTGGTTTCGTCTGCTTGTGACTTCAGGAATATTTTAATAAAGAATGAAATTAAAGTTTAATTTTTCATGGTTCGCGGTGTACTTTAAATACCCAAACAATGGATGCTGTACGTGGATTTCTCACGGCCGACGCAAATTCGTGGCCCACCAAGTGCGCGAGTCCAAGGCGGTTCCAAAAATCAGACGTGACTAAATTCGTTGCACACGGGGAAGGATAGGGCGTATTTAACTTATCTCGCTTTTTTCGAGACTTCCAGATAGAAGTTTAGAGTAATGTTTGAAGAACTGTGGCTATTGGCTTGTTTTTGAGAGGAAGAGGGAAGTTAAAGGCAGAGAAACGAACGTGTTTTGTTATTAATTAACAAAGTGTTTTATTTAATTTCCTACGTTTAATTAAATTTATTAGACGAATATGGTTAAAATTAAGCTAAAGCAACTGACCTGCAATTTTAGTCTTGACATATTTGAATCTAAATAACATTAAAATAATTTATATATATGACTGTCAATGAAGAGATTTATTATTTACTAGCTGGTTGCCCGGCGTTGCTCGTGTACTTATTTATATAAACTCGAAAAAGTATTTAATTGAATACTTAAATATATTCCTTGAGTATTTCAGGATATAATTGTCAATTGTCACTCAGTCTTCATACATTACGAAATATTACATTGATGAAATTGTTAGCTAGACTCACAACTAATATAGCGCGAAAATTAACTTACATTTTCCGCAAGGATGGTAAAGTAATTCGTATTCTTCTTTATTACCATTCGATGGAGTATTGCTGTATAAAATTATACTTTTTATTTAAAGAAAATATTTTTGCTTTATTTCATTCCTAATAAAGGAAATATTTCCTTTGTTCGTTGTGTAGTAACGTCTTTCTCTCGCGTGACGTCATTGTCTCTTGGTGCGCAGTAATTTAATATTTAATGATCATGGTTTTTAATTATAATTCTTTCCACATGTATGCTAGGCGTTTCTCACCCCCACAGTACCGGTTCTCGATTTTGGCAGAATACATATACCAATTTTTGTTGCATTCTGGCCACGCGATAAAATTTGTATAAAGAACAACGTAAATACATACATACATACATACATACATACATACATACAAATATACATCCTTTTTTATTATATAGATTATATTCTTGAAATTAAATGTTTGTAGTAATCCCAAAAAAGCAGTTCAAAGATTCATACTTTATATACCCTATAATTTTTTTTATGTACCATAAACTAATGTAGTTTTTAAAAAGTACGACTGTAAGGAGTGTTTGAATATATTCATATTTTAAAAAATAAATTTTCTTAAACATTACAATGTTGTATATATTTATTTTACAGTTACTCGTAAATTCTATATCTTCTTATACCATCAATTGTATAATTTTAGTAAGGAATCCATTCATGGATTTAATTTCAAATAATTAAAGATAGTTACAGATTTGGTTATATAAAAATTTTATTTACAATATCCACGTTAAAGTATTTGTCAAAACTATGTTCTACGGTTACTGCAGATTCTTACATTACAGTACTACAGGTTTCATGAACTTCGAGGAACATTATTTCAGCGAAAAGAATAGGAAAATGATTGCGTGTAGGCCGAACACTCGCATTCATAATCACGTAGAATATCCTTTACCACGAAAATAGTTTCACTTCAATACAACCATACGAATAACGAGTAACGTGTCACATTGGTATGAAAATTTCCGTTGTCATGGTTTCAGTAATGAGAGATGTATGCACGCATCTATTTTCCCTCAAAGTTTTACTTAAATTTCTTGTTGTTTCTTAAGGCTGCGAGGAGCAGTAGGTCACAGGTGTTAGGATTTACGACAGTGTTTGTGGTGTGCGAACTCTCGCCACGCTGTCTGCCGCTTTCTACAGAAACACCTTCGACATCACAAACGTTAACGCCTAAGATCAAAAGATCATTCAACGAAATGGTTTACGACGTTGATTTACAAAAATAATATCCAATTATAATTTTATACTACCATCAATCTAATTCAGGTGCTCCCTTAAAAAGAAAAAAGTAATAATATTAATTGCTACGTTCTCATAAGCTAGGTGTCAGAGTAAAATATTATTTTCCCATGCGTTGATTGTAAATGGACGGGCAGAGAGTTGTAAACATATTTTGGTCTTAATTTCAGAACTTCACAACCGTTATCACATAACAAAATAATCAACCTCCAAACGAAACACAAAATTAACCACCATTAATAAAAGAAGAAAAGTAATAAACCTATCTTAAAATTAGTACCAAACTGAATGTTAGGGGTTTTTAATATATTCCTTCATCCTGGATTTTTAAAGCTCGCTTGGTTCGTCCAATATAACACTGTGAAAAATCCGCACATTAAGTTTATCAACTACTCATTGTCTGTTTGCCATTTACCGGTTGTGTTTTTGACAAGTAAAATAAGAAATAACGTTGGGGATTGTGACGTCACTTTCTCGAAAATGTCGTATTTCTCGTCCTAAACACACAGATTTTGGTGTTACTTAGAGGCTTTCCGAGGTTTTATTCAGAGCACCAGAGTATCGATTTTGTTGTTGAAATATCCTTTCATCAGTTCATTCCTTTCATCAGTTCATTACTTTAATCAGTTCATTCCTTTCATCAGTTCATTCCTTTCATCAGTTCATTCCTTTCATCAGTTCATTCCTTTCATCAGTTCATTCCTTTCATCAGTTCATTCCTTTCATCAGTTCATTCCTTTCAGGGATTGAATTATTAAAAATGAAAACTTAGTGTATTCTAAGTCTCACGTTTCAGACATCCATAGTCTCGGCTCTGTCGGTTTCTCCTTTTACATATTTAGTAAAAGATGGCTTCTTGGACAATGCAACAACATTAATTATTTTTCGAATAAGAATTATAGCAAATATATTTTATATACTGTTATATACAATTACCGACTCCATCAAAGACATGTTTTCTAAAACCCTTATTTAACGAACTGAAACTTATTAACACGTGCCGGAAACTTAGAAACTAATCTGGCGAATGCGTTACGAAATTAGCGGTTATGACGCTGCGAGAAAAATTCAATTTCTTGGACTGTTTTTTTTAACACTGAGGACCTTCATCGAATGTTTTGATAGAGAACTCTGACTTAATAGACGTGAAGATGAGTTCACGTCGATTGTACTCTTCAGGAAGCTAAACCCTTATTTGGCCCTGCTTTCTTTACAGTTTGAGTGGCCAGTTATCGTATCGTTGCTCCGACAAACGTGAACTACTTTGTTCTGGGTCAGTGAGCGCGTTTGACCTGCAGCCTAGTAACGCTTCGAGATCTAGCCTTCCTTCCATATTCAGATACAAATTATTCCTCGTTTATTATATGCAACTATTTCCGTACCGCCGCCATTCGCCGGCCGAGTGAGTGAGACCTGAATATGCAATTATTGTTGAGACTATTTCATGCCGTCTCCATATCTTGACAAGGTAAGTGCTCTCGTTTGCAAAAGTCCGTAGCGAAGCTGCTCCGAGGCATTTATCGCTGACGCAATGGTGACTTGTGAGCGTTGGCCAAACCTTCTATCCACTTCATTTATTGACGCCACTCGTCTATTAGATGTAAATGCGTCCTTAAGTACACACTACAGAAAATCGCATCTCTTTAGCACTACCAAAAAAAAATCTCTATTTTTCTTCCCAGTTATGGTTTGTAATAAATAGTAATCTCCAGGATTATTTATTTACTAAGCAAAGTTAACTTTATTTTTACTATATTCTCTTTGCCTGGGCTGTCGAATAAGAATTTTAGCAAAGATATTTTATATACTGATGTATACAGTTACTGACTCCATCAGAGACATGTTTCATAAAACCGTTATTTAACGAATTGAGCACGTGCAGGAAACTTAGAAACGGATCTGGTGAATGCGTCACGGAATTTGCGGTTATGACGCTGCGAGCAAAAAGTAATTAGCTAGTGCGCGCTATAGAATCAAAAGATCGTATGTTGGGAAATAATCACATAATGATAAGGAGTGGTTTTTGTTACTTCCGGATAATAAATCATCTTTAGAAATAATCAAATGTAACACAATAGTAGTAGTCATATCAATTTAGAAGATTTAAGGATCGAATAATTTACGATGTGGTTTATGATGAATATGTCACTCCAGAAATACGCAAGTTAATGGAATTCGGTAAATTAATTTAATTTATATGATTTATCAACTAATTTTTTATGAGATTCGCTTCTAGTTTCTGGTCTATCTAGTACACCAATTTAATTATTATTATTATATCCTTAGCTTCATTATTAATTCAAACGTATGTTTTAAGTTACTAAATTTTCCACTGTGGATCACTTCCAACATATTTTATGTCTTTTCTCCTATTTTAAAAGACACATCTAAAATTAAAGCGTAGATGACGATTTTAGTATAATAGTATTCAATTATCTCATTTCAGATTTACGTCGTCTTTGAACGGACAGTGCAAGTGTGGGATTTAAAATTACAAAAAATAATTTATTATCCTCAGTTACCTATTTTACTATGAATTTATCACGCGACTTTTGATCAATCTCTTCTGGTACGTCAAATAGCTGGATATTTTTAAAAAAATTATTTAATAGGTTTGTTTAATTTCAAGGCCAATTAAGTCGTGACCTAGTTAGATTGTTGAACGTTTAGAAAAGGATCCTTAATTGTCCACTGGAGATTTCCGCCGCCTCCGCTTTCGCGCATCTTGCAACCTATCGTTTGTCTTCGAAGCAAAGTCTGGGCGATTTGAATATTTTCCAGTCTGTTGGGTCCAACACATTGTGGAAGACCTTGCGGGTGGAGATGTTGTGCTGTTAGAAAGTAGTCACGATCTGGTTGGCGTGGGAGGACTCTTGGAGAGGCAGGGTGCGCGCCTTTCACTCCCGGCACTGGCGCAACCACCCCGATTACTTACAATGAAAATTAAAACAAACACATACTCATTTTATTATGCAATTAAATCTCTTCAATCTCAGAAAATTTCTTCAGGATTATATTCATAATGTCAAAGTCCTTCCACGTTTTCAGAGTTAAGCCGAAACGCAAGCTTATAGGCATTAAGTGACAAAGGAGGAGAGGCATGTTTTTGATATAGGAAATAACTCATATTTTTTATCCCAATCATTAATTTTTTTAATAATATTTCAATCGTAAAACCGTGTCTGACGACCTTTATTCTTGGAGAACATAAATCGTATTTGCACTCCTTTGATATAAATAATTCTGAGACTGGTATGATGAGATTTTCATCACTTTCTTTGTGTTGCCTAAACTCATTCTCATTTAATTACTTGTCTTCCATTTCCCTTCTTTTCTCTTACCTTCCACTCTGTGAATAGTAAAAAAACCACATTGGGTCTTATATTATTTCTGAAACACATCCAAAATTATTGTTGTATTTTCTAGTGGATCAGGTATTTCCAAATTGTCCATCGGGCCTCTTCGTTATATTTTGCATGTCAACACTATTTATTAACACTATTATTAAATACAAAAGGAATCGAAGGTGACAAAAGAGAATTTATTGAACCCCAAAAAGAAATTTAATGTGTTGCAATTTAATATCAAATTCACCTAATAACCCAGATCATCAAAATTTCAAGACCGTATTTATTAAATCACGGTGCTATTATTTTTAAATGTTAAAATAATTCATTGAAATCTATTACGTCACGTGATTTATTTTGTAAACATAACCATGGTTTTTTGGAGGAAAAATTTTATATTATTAATTTCACGAACTTTTGTCCGTTTCTAAACTACTGTTCTGTATTATTTTACATGGTAAATAATTATGTTATAGATATAAGTTCTATAAGTCCAACAGAAAAATTGAGACTCCAGCATTTTTTCACCTGGAAAATATATAGGACGAAAATCTATATTATTTAACTTAGTATAATTATTTAACTTGTACTTAACATTCTACGAGTATTAATTTAAATTTAGCAATTCAAGGTTTTCGATAAAACGCCAAAATAATCTTCACGAACAAAATTTTTATTTCGTTGTGAACCTAAAATTAAAGTGGACAATTATATCTTATATGTCACGTAATTTTTTCTGTTTTAGATGATATAAAGTTCACTCGATTAGACAAAAAATATTGTTATAATTGTCTTCCACGGGTAACTAAGAACAAATACGATTAAATTTACCGGAATTTCTGGAATAAGGAAGGTCAGTTGGGCTTCCTGAATGAGTTTCTAAAAACCATCCCGGCCCTAGTTATGTAGAAACAACGTCCTAAATGGAATTTTATACTAAACGATTAAATACTCGATTAGTCACGTCTGAAAATTAAATTAAAAGCCACGTCATAAAGTAGTTACTTAATTTTAATAAATACTTGATGAGAATTTAGCACTAGTCTTAACTGTGGACTGGTAAACCAGAGATGAAAGAATTTCGGCAGATAATATAAAATAATCATTCTTAAATACATATTTTAAAATTCGGAATAATAAATAATATATTAAGTGTGCGTAAAATACTCAATTATTTTTTAATAAACCCTTTCCTTTTTATTTTCAATGTTAAAATCTTTTTATATGTTTTCATAACGTATAGACTATATTTTGTTGCCCAAGTTAAACGAGTTTATCTGTAATAAAAATTAGTAAAAGTATGATAGTCACTTCTTTCCTATTTCCTTTTATAAAAATTTTTTGTTTGTCTGATAATCACTCTCTCTAATCCAAATCTTTTTTTGTCGGTAAAGAAACGCTTTTCCGGATTTAAGCTGTATATATTATACGTCTGTTCCTAATCCTTGAAGAAAAATTAATATCCAGATGTTGATAACTGTTACAACATAGACAACGATATCAATATTTGGTGCAGTGCAGTCAGTCGTTGACATTCTGAAGTTAAATTCCGTCTTCACTTCCCACACTTGGCAGTTCTTGTATTTGGGCCCTCGGCGTCACTTCAATTGATACCGTGGTGGGAGTTTGATGTTTTTGAGGACTGCGGAATACTGTGGGAGAGGAATTCTTGGCGGGACGGAATGTGTACAAGACTTCTGCGGTTTGTTAGGGGGCGGGCGTGATATTCGCTCGGCTAAATCTTGTGGGAATGTGACACTCGAGGTTCGTGTCAACTGCGCGTCGCCCTCGTCAGTTCCTTCAGAGAATATCTTCAAGTCGTCCACTCGTTTGATTCACGGAAAACGAAAAAAAAAACACGTGGCAGAAATACCACGAATTAAATGTAATTACAATGTAAATAAATTTGACTGTATTAGAAATTCAATTTTCCAATTCCCAGCCACCTAAGAATAAATCCACGAAAGATTATCTTCCAAAATTTTTATCCTCGTTATACTAAAAACAGTTGCATAAATTTAACTTCTGGTTGATAACACATATTTATGAAAAAATAATTATAAAACATTTTGATACCCTCAGACGTATTTAAAATTATTAAATTTTCCTTAGGAATTGAATTATTTTGGTAACGGTACGGAATCATATATTATTTTCGGTTTTTTTAATGCCGAGACATTTTTAAGACAATGAGGTTTGTGAATAACAAAGTGAAAAGGAATTTTTTGCGAAGGAGAACATGACGTTAGATAAAGAAACGGATAAGTTGAAATAAATAAGCCAAAGCGATGTTATAGCAAGCAGAACTATTAAACCGAAGTTTCTACTATTCTAAACGTATCACTGTGATTTTTTTAAAACTCTCGGGTATTAGGAAGGCAGGTAAAGTTTTTTTCCTAGGTTTGTCGGACTGTCTATAATATTTTCCAAGCGTCTGTTTGTTAAAAGGTTTAATTATCTCCGAGTTACACGTGTTTTTGTAAACAACCAAAAGTGAATTTTTAGATTTTTGCAATGTGTGATTTTGTTGAGCAAAGAACTTGCATTAAATTTTGTTTCCGGAACGAATATTCTTGTGCGGACAGGTTGAAAATGTTGCGGAAGGCCTTAAACGTTTATAAGTGGTACAACGAGTTCAAAGAGGGCCGAGAACGCGTTGAAGACGAACCGCGCTCTGGACGACCATCAACGTCTACCGAAGAGGGCCACGTCCAAAAATCAAAGATTTGTGCTTGAAAATCGTCGATGGACAATTAGAGATCTTGCTGATAGTGTTGGAATATAATTTGGCTCAGTCCAAACCATTTTGAAGAATGTTTTATGTCTCAAACGCGTCAAGTCTCGATTGGTGCCAAAATCGCTCATTTTTTTGGAAAAAAAAGCGTCGTGTTGATGTGTGTGAAACATTTCTGTCTGACTATCAGGACCACTTGAAATGCATCATTACTGGAGACGAGACTTGGATTTACGCATACGACCCTGAAACTACCGACCAATCCAGCGAATATCGTGCAAAAGGTGAAGCAAGACCGAAAAGACCACGGCAAAGTCGATCGAAAATCAAGGTCATGTTGACAGCATTCTTTGATTATCGTGGTGTGGTGCACTATGAATTGCTTCCGCCGGGTCAAACTGTCAACAAAGAATATTATTTGAGCGTTATGCGTCGTTTGCGTGAAGCTATTCGTCTGAAACGGCCGTAATTATGGGCGAACAACTCTTGGTTCCTTCATCACGATAATGCACCATGTCATACTGCATTGGTTCTTCGCGAATTTTTTGCAAAAAACTCGACTCATATCGTTTTGCAACCACTGTATTCGCCCCTGATTTGGCTCCGTGCGACTTCTGGCTATTCAGCAAACTCAAAAGGCCAACGCGGGGACGCCGTTTTGACACGATTGAGGAGATAAAAACCGAATCGAAGAAGGTCTTGAAGGCTATACCGGAAAAAGACTATTCTGACTGTTTCCAGGACTGTAAAAAGCGTTGGAAAAAGTGCGTTTCATCGGACGGGGATTACTTTTAAGGGGATGAAATTGATGTGGAAGAATAAATAAAGGATTTATATTTTATAAATAAATTCACCTTACTTTTTGTTCACAGTGGTATATATTCTCATGTTTCTTCCTATATCTTTATCCGTTTCCCTCGTTACAAAACATTTGCTAGTACTGTTAATCTTAAAGTTATTTAACTTAAAACCGGAATAGGCAATGAAAACCCATATAATAACATCTACTAATTTTTACCTTCTCATTTATTTCAATTACAGCAAGATGATGGTGTAATTTTGCAATAAGGCACACACTTGATTCTCCATTTGCATTTAATTTCTACTATTTAAAACCTCACGATTATACTAATCTAGCATCAAGAATAGTACGCCAAATTTCCTTCCCTCATTTTAATTTATTTCCTTGTAAAGAAAAATATATTTCACTGTAACAAGGGAAACGCATGTCAGCCTCGATTTATAGTTCGCTGCGCCACATTTCCGGTTTCGGATAATCCCCACTCATTTTAATCAAAAGCTAGGCGGATAATCTTTTAAGTACTTTAAAGTCAGTATATTACAGGGTTGCAATTAAATTATCTTTTTATGCATGCAGGTTACGAGAAAAAAAAATCGAGTCATGGCTGGTTTAACTTTGTAACGTGGGTGATTTGATATATAGAATGTTCCTGCAGTCGTCGGAATAGATTTTCCTCATGACTCACGTCCTGTTGGGAGCATCTCGCAGCCTCTGCCTTGTAATTATTTGTATCCCACAAATCGACTTCTTATCGCTTCCAGAAATAACTAGATAGCCTCCAATTAGCACGTCACTTTTTTCACTCCTGCGAGGTTATTTAAGTGCTTCACGCTTTAATGTCACGTTGACGTCTTCATGTTCAGATAGACTCGTCTTAATCTTTATATTTTTATATACGGACTATTAATTTTGTTAAACCCGTAATACACAAGTGTGGTAATCTGTTTGTAGACACTTAATATAGACGATAGTTATGTGAACTAAAAAGTAAAATTAAAACGGCTTCGCCTCTTATAATTGCTTGTATACTTAGCTGGGGAGTTTGAGAATATTTATGAGAAGTTTGAATAAATAATTCTTACAGTTTGTAAAATTTTTACATGTTTATAATGTACCTTTTATATCAGATTATGGATAAAAATACTTTTAGAATGCTAAAGGTTTCCATTATTTTGATTGGAGCTACATGTATATATATAATATTTCATAGCCTCCTGGATTTATATATAATGGCTGTTAAAGTCATGTAACGGATTAGAATTGAAAAATCTCGACCGGACCAGGAATGGAACCCAGGACCTCCACTATACAAACGGATAGATAAGTCCTGATAGGGAGCCGAGAATTATAGCTCATTACTAAGTGTACAATAAGTGTTTTTGTAAACATTTGCCCGGTTTGCAATATAATAATTATATTTATATTTAAATACATTAATAATAAATATGCTGAAATACAATATTAGTTGAAAATTTTTAATTAATTATCTTTGAATGCAAACTTCATTCCAGTAAATAATTTCATTTTATTGATCACGCAGCAACATCCTGATATTTAGTGTCTCGTAGCGTTGTTATTTATAATTTAATATTTATTATAATACATTTATATACATCGGACTGTTTAGAGAGATATATGTTCCAGGGTCGCAGACCTTGGGCATACCGTAAGAATTGTTCGCTGGCCCATTGCAACAGTCGGCCACCTGCCGCCAAAATAAATAACCGACCTACTTGATGTTTTTTCCTGCACAATTTTAAGCGAATTCCGGGTAAGATACTTAAACTATAGCCCGGGGGCCGTAGATAACCCTTGGCCACCTTCCTCTACCCTTCCACATTGGCCCTTTCAAAACCCTTCCTATCCTATTAAAGGAGTTGCCACGTGAATTACCCTCATGTAGCCTATTACTCTATAAAATATTTTAATAGTTTATTTATCTAACGTTATTATATAAGTTAAATAACCACAGCCTATTAAGCCAGAAATTTATTATGAAGTAAACTTTAACACATTATAACAGAAAAAATTATAAAAGACACGACGCTTCATCCATAATTTATTGGGACAGTGTCAGGTCTTGCAAAAATTCAATTAACCAATATAATTTCAAATTCGTAATCTGTTATGTTTTAAATTTTTAATAATAACATTTAAGATTTAATAGGCTGAGGTTTTTCATAAAGTCAATTTTATTTTAACTTATATGTTAATTTATTTATTGTGGAATGTTTATTATTATAAGTTTACGTAATTTCTATATTCTTTATATATAGTTTTACACATTTATATCTGATCTGTAAGATATGATACAGCGTAATAATAATGCTTTACATATCAGCCTTAAATATTTAAATGATTTCCGTGTTAATGGCTATTCACATTTGAGATTTTAATTAGAAATTTTTATAACCGAATGCGTAATTTCCCTGTTTTTATGATTCATTTTCATTTATAATTAATTCGTTTACTGAGCCTTGAACGTGTTGTGCGTTTAGGGTTGCAGTATAAAGATGGGAATTTCTGGGAGTAGTTAAGATTGTACGTTGGCAGTTATTTTCCGACGTCAGCTCGCGTGGAGAGAGAGTCTCGGTCGTAAATTGGAGCCAGCGTGGGCGTGTTCAGTTTATCTTTCTCCTTCCCCGAGGAACCGGTCCGTTCCACTCACGAAAACAAAACGTGTTTACATATTGCGCGTCCTGACAGATTGAGCGATTAAAGGGGAGGAGGATGCACCGTCGCGAAACCAGGACTAAAGATCTTCAGATCCGGCACGAATACCTTCACGCTGGTCGGGAAAGTTGGCGAGGTGGCGCAACAGCTCCAACACCTGCTCGGTTGTCCCTGCTCAGATCATGCACGCAGATACCGCGGGCATGACGGTATTCTGCCGGATATGTGGAGCTAACGAGCTAAAAAAAACCTTCCGCATATTGGTCATCGCATTCGAGGTGAGGCACCGCGCGCGATCTACAGACCAAGTCCTCTCTCATGGTAAAGCCAAGATGTCTCTGTCTGATACGACTGACTGTCCTTCCAGATCCCAATGATTTGTGTATCATATCAACGGAAAGAAAAATTGAGAATAGTGTCAAAGAAACAGAAAAATAAACCTCAGAGTTCAGGAACACTGACACAAAAACTAACGAATTCCTAGGCAAAACTTTCTTACCGGTTTATTGGGTCTTCCATCCCAATATCCTCCATCACGACACTCAGATGCTAAAGAAAAGACAACCAAATCCCCGCTGTAAAAACCCTGTCACGTAGATTGTTCAAATTTTCATACCATTGCAGTGAAGTAGAGCAGAGACGTTTGTTACTCTACTTTACTGTAAATGTAACAATTTATTATTGCTGTAAAAATTGACTTCTTCATTCACAAATATTTCTGAAAAATTAGGTATCAGTTATCCCGTGATGTATCTCGTTGCTTCAACTTACACCAGCAAACTCACTGTACCCTCAGTTTAATTACCGACCGCTGTCATTTCTCTCAGGGTTGACATTCGTGCGGAGCTGTTCACGGCGCCTCCAAGATTACAACCGCACGCTCAGGGCGTCAATTTATATTGTCACTGTTACACGAGCACAAAAATTGGTCGAAAGGATCGACTGGACATTTCTGTCAAACGAGCCTCTGAATTAACTCCCCAAAAAAACAATTATATTAAAATTAAGAAATCTTTATGTAGTCAGCCAATGGTTGTTTGAACATAACATGATTTATGATACCCCAAGTGAGGATTTTAAATCGGGTTAACGATTGTAACGTAAGTAAACCTGGTCCAAATAATTGAAATTACAAATTTTATAACTAATCAAAGACGTTTTTATAGATATAAACTATTATTTCAAAAGGTTATTTGGAAAAGAGGTATTAAAATAATAACCCTTACTATTTTCATTATTTAGTACAACATGACTTTGGTCTCGGTAATGAATTCTCAAATCAACATATTTTACTGTCTTATTTCTCGTATCATTTTACAATAAAACTATGTTTTCAAAACTTTTTTCAAAGGAATCCGTCTTCTTCACTACTTTTTTTTATTGAAATACTCAGTTAATTCTCTGATTCCCCTTTATGTTACCAATCTAGACGCGATCTATTTTACAAAAATAGCATGTTCCAGTATACATCAAATTTCAACACCCCAGATCTCAATGTTTTGGAACCGTTGAACTCATTCACGGTCCACGATAAGTGGACTCTATTTACGTCACCAGTCTATGTTTTGTTTTTAAGTGTGTTTCATTGCTCGTTACCCAGATCTGTTTCGTGTACTCTGATGAAACTCCTCATTATACATTGGGTCTGTTTCCCACAGTGATTATTGTGTAGGTAAGGCCCCTACTTTAAGGATGGAAGCTGACCTACTGTTTGCTTTGCAACTACCTGAGCCTCTGTGGTTGTGTGTACTCTGCCCACTGTTCTCTCATGGCAAACAGCAATCACAGAGCAGGTGTTTAAACCTCCGCCGTCAGAAAAACAAAGAAGCCGCAGCGCAAACAGAACGAGGTGCCAAAATATTTCAACATTCTCTTCCTCGAGGTGTAAGGCTTCATTTTAATAAAAAAAGATAAGTCAACTACGCAAGAAGGCAATAAATTTGACCTGATATTTTTATTTTTCCACTTAGCTCACAATATTCTTAAAATAAATGCTAACAAGCTTTGTAAGTATATTTTAAAACATTATACATTAAAGAAATGATAGTAAACGTCATCGTTGGAACTTTTAAGTTATTCAGCATCGGGACTGACACTTAACTTGGTTACGAGTCATGGGTTTCTCTTTAGCCCGGGGGCCCTAGTTAACCCTTGGCTAGCTTCCTCTACCCTTCCGCATCCCCCCTTTCAAATCCATTCCTATGCTATTAAAGGGAAGTTGCCCAACGTGGATTAACCTCACGTAGCCTGTTGCCCTAAAAAAATCAATATCTTTAAAAATTTAACATTCATGTAACGATTGCTTCCCTTTTCTATTTATTTATAAATCCTTATAATATTATAGCTTGTTTTCCAATTCTGCAATTCACTATATTATTTATATATTTTTAATTTGTTTTTAATACATGAATACATGTGTTAAGTATGTCATATCATATGAGTTGATTGTTTCAGAATTGATAAAGATCGTAGCGGAAATATATCGGCCGAGGAGCTTCAAATTGCTCTCTCGAATGGAACGTGGACACCGTTTAATCCAGAAACTGTTCGTTTGATGATAGGTAAACAAGTTGATATTGTTTCTTATTTATTTTACTTCCATAGTGGATATCCAAGAAATGATACCTTAACCCCAGATTATCCATAGTCTGGGTGGCTAATTTCAGCAATTAAATTACACATCAATCGCGACGCCACATACAGCTTCAACCAAAATAAATTGCTGCATTACTAAAGAGAAACCCATGACTCGTAACCAAGTTAAGTGTCAGTCCCGATGCTGAATAACTTAAAAGTTCCAACGATGACGTTTACTATCTACGGCGCCATATAACTCTTAGTCGATTCACCAATAGTGTAGTTTTTTTTCCCTTTATAACCGTATATCAATTAATATAGCCGATACCTGAGGGGAATTCTCTCGCAGGTAACATGGAGGGATATTCTCTCGCAGGTCGAACCTTTTAGGAGAGATACGAAGGGGCTACCTTTGGGGATGCCTTTTCCTCTCCATTTTTGAACTAAGGTTCCCACAAGCCGAGGCACTTCGGCAGGTTTTGAGAGGTGTATGTTCCGGGGTCACAGACCTTGGGCATACGGTAAGAGTTGTCCGCTATTCCCATTGGAATAGTCGGCCAGCTGCCTCCTAAACTGGCCGAGGCACGGAGAAGGGAATGCTGTGTCCCCACAGCAAACTCCTCTCCCGCTATCGGAAGGGCGTGGGACAAGTACACAATGCCCGACCTACCCGATGCAGGTTTTCCTAGGGTTTTCCCTGCATTTTTTTAGGCGAATGCCGGGTAGGATCCTTAAAATATAGCCCGGGGGCCCTAGTTAACCCTTGGCTACCTTCCTCTACCCTTCCACATCCCCCCTTTCAAATCCCTTCCTATGCTATTAAAGGGGAGTTGCCCAATGTGGATCACCCTCATGTAGCCTGTTGCCCTAAAAAAAACGTATATCAATTAAAAATTTTATCTTACAACGACAAATCTGCAATACATTAAATTGCCTCTGAATAAATTTTTAATTTAATAAATAAGTCACCAGACCTTCTGTAACTCCTATTAGCGTCCTAGTCTAGATAATTTTTCTCGGATCACGATCAATATCCTCCACAAATATGCCTTGAAGACATGGACAACCCGAGTTTGGCATTCTGTCCAAATCCATTCGTCCTTAGAAATTAAAATTTTCTGCACTACGGGGATCACACGGAGCAGTCCCACAGCTCTGAATCCTCACGGATCTAATGATAATTGAATAATTTTCATGATAATTTCAATCTGCATTGACAAGGAATGTTTCGTGCCCCTAACCTAAATGACACCAGTTAACGTCAGTCCGGAAAAAAAAACCTTGAGCGTAGAAACAAACAGGACCATAAAAGTTCTACACAAAACACCTACAGCCTTTATGAGCAATTGAAGTTTTGAATAAATATGTATGTATGATTAAAAGGTCAATTTCAACATTACAGCGATTGTGGATACATTTCCAGTATCATTGCAACTGGAAGATCGATAAATACAATATATTTTATACCAAATAAAAATTCGTCTCTTTTTACTTAGATCTTTGATCTTTGATCTACTATTTACATATATCCTTTAATTTCAAAGTTTTGATGAAAATTTACGTTTGAAGTTGCTTCGTAGATACATTTTTGACTTCTACTTATGCTATTTTTTTTAAAGATAATTATTCAGTTAGTCTTTGTATTTCAAGTTTTATTACAGCTCCTAGTGTGCTTTTTGTGTAAGTATTTCTTGTCTTATTAAGAGTGTATTGGAATCTTCTTTTATCTTAGCCGACCGCCTGCACTCTCCTCCAATACTTTCCGAGTCTTTAGATAGTGGGCCTCTTAACCTCCACTTGGCCGTGCCGATGTTTTCCCTCACCTCTGACGACCCTGAGCAAGTAGTGGGCGACGGACCCCATCACTTAGCACGAAGCACACTTTGCGAGAATAATGACACGGCACTCTTGCACGTACTGCGTCACTTTGCATATAATATGTGATACATAATTCATTACTATTGATTTGGAATCGCCGTTCGCTTATCGCCATTTCAATATCTAATGGCCCCGAAATAATGAGACAGTGTTATACGGGCTCCCGCCCTGGACTATCTAAAATATTGTGATGATTTATTGTGTTGGGAATTTACGTGAAGGTGCTTAACAGATCTGAGCCGACTTTAAAGAATTGATTGTCGATTGACTGTTTGCATCGATTCTCCAAATTTACATTTCAAACAGGAAACTACATTAGATTTTTTTATACGTCCGATTATTTGTTACAACAAGACAAAAATAGATATAATTTAGAAATAAATTTTGTACAAACAACCTGATGGTATTATTATATTTTTATAATTGAATTCATAACAATCATGAGATAAATCTAGATTTCAATATCTTTAAGAGAGATACGAAGGGGCTATCTTTGGGTATGCCTTTTCCTCTCCGTTTTTGAACTAAGGTTCCCACAAGCCGAGGCACCTCGGCCTGTTTTGAGAGGTGTATGTTCCGGGGTCACAAACCTTGGGCATACGGTAAGAGTTGTCCGCTATTCCCATTGGAATAGTCGGCCAGCTGCCTCCTAAACTGGTCGAGGCACGGAGAAGAGAATGCTGCGTCCCCACAGCAAACTCCTCTCCCGCTATCGGAAGGGCGTGGGACAAGTACCCAATGCCCGACCTACCCGATGCAGGATTTTCTAAGGTTTTCCCTGCATTTCTTTAGGGGAATGCCGGGTAGGATCCTTAAATACAGCCCGGGGGCCCTAGTTAACCCTTGGCTACCGTCGTCTACCCTTCCGCATCCCCCCTTTCAAATCCCTTCCTATGCTATTAAAGGGGAGTTGCCCAATGTGGATCAGCCTCGTGTAGCCTGTTGCCCCCCCCAAAAAAATCAATATCTTTAAAATTACTTGAAAAAGGCCTGCGAGGGCTATTCTCTCGCAGGCAGTAGCTGCGAGGGATATTCTCTCGCAGGTAGAACCTTGTAAGAGAAACACGAAGGGGGTACCTTTGAAGATGCATTTTCCTTTCCGTTTTTGAACTAAGGTTCCCACAAGACGAGGAACCTCGGCCTCTTTTGAGACGTGTATGTTCCGGAATCGCAGAATACAGTAAGAGTTGTCCGCTATTCCTATTGGAATAGTCGGCCAGCTGCCTCCTAAACTGGTGAAGGTCCGGAGAGGAGAAGGCTGAGACCCCACAGCAAACCCCTCTCCCGTCATCGGAAGGGCGGAGGATAAATACCCAGTGCCAGACCTACCTGATGCAGGTTTTTCTAGAGTTTTCCCTGCATTACTTTTAGGCGAATGCCGGGTAGGATCCTTAAAATATAGCCCTGGGGCCCTAGTTAACTCTTGGCTACCTTCCTCTACCCTTCCGCATCCCCATTTCAAATCCCTTTCTATGCTATTAAAGGGGAGTTGCCACCATCTGGATTACACTCATGTAGCCGGTTACCCTAAAAAAAATCAATATCTTTAAAAATTTAACATTCATATAACGATTGCTTCCCTTTTCTATTTATTTATAAATCCTTATAATATTTTAGCTTGTTTTCCAATTATCCATTTCACTATATTATTTACATATTTTTAATTTGTATATTATATGTTTTTATTAGATGTTTTATCGAGTTGTTCTTACTTTTGTATATATGATGTCTAGATACATCACAAAATTATAGTCTACTACATTTTTGATATCACGGGAATTACTCGTATCTGTATCTCTATTTATTACAAACAATCAATAATCTAATTGTTGCAATTTTTTACAATGACATAATGGATGATTTTACAAATGTACTTTTTAAGTGTAATAATTATAACATTAAAATTAATATTCCAGATAGTTATTCATTTTTAAAAATGAAAATGTAGTAACTATTATTATTTGATTATCCTTTTGAGTTATTCAAGAATCCTACAGACCACAAAATATGAGTTAGTGGTATTTGGAAGTTTATGATTTTTTCTTACTTTTATTTATGTGATTCACCATAAATATACATACGTCAGCTTGTTTTCACGACAAATACATGAAAAAATAATTTCTACGTTCACGTATATTCCAGTCGAATTTTTAGCAGTCAATAAAGTGCATTAAAAAACGTATTTTAGTTGGTTATAAGCGGGAGACTCTGGTTCGATTCCGGGTCTGGCCGAGTTTATTTCAATCCTGATACTTTAATTCAATTACATGACATATACGATTGACGTTTCTGCTGTTCTTTCTGACTACAGTATATTAGAGCCACGGAAGAGGTTTGGCTAATATTAATACACTCAGCCATTGGTTGTTGATCAAATTCCCCTTTGGGGAACAGACGTCGATTCTCTACTCTCAATATTTATTTTTCAACAGTTGTAATCGGTGAGGATTATACACGAACATTTTATATTTTTATTAAAACCATATGAGGTTTTTAATAAATTTATCACCACGTTTCCAAGATGAAAATTGTGGTTAAGAGATTTTATAGGGCAGGTTAAACATTTACGTGTTACTTTTCAGGGTAAATAAGAGCTTTAGTATGTCGTTTGTAGCAATAAAAATTCTGTTAGTATTTAGGGGTGGAAAGCGGTAGAGTAAAATCCCTCCTATGTGACTGTTTAGTTTAGTCTAACCCCAAAGAATTGTTTTCTTCAGCTTTCCCGTCTCATAAACAAACCAAACCTGGAAATTGATTTGGATATCTACACTCCTACTTTGATAAATATATTACTTTATTGTTTATAGTTGCGTCAACATAAAAGTCATTGGCGACTTACCATAGCTACTACATGAAATTATTACAATTAGTTCATTTTAACGATACATTTTATTTATGTCTATTTAGATTATATCTTGAATTCCGGTTTCCTTGTTAAACTTTAGTAGGTTATTTATTTACGCTGCAGAGGTACATATTTCCCTTCTCGTGTATTTCTGAATTGCGGCTCTTCTAGTCCTGTCGTGCTTTGGGCAGTCGTAGAGGATATGCTGGATCGTCATGGCAGCCTTGCATACGTCACATGTATTTTGCGGTGATCTAGGGAATAGATAGTAGTGCGTGAGGTTATATGTATATAAATTACTTGTTGATGTATGGTAGGACTAATATGGTCCAGGAGACGAAATGTATAATTATAGTAATTGCTACTGAAAGGGGGCAGTAATGAGGCGTCTTAAGTTTCCGGTTATTTATTAGAACCCCGGTGGTGCTGGTGCAGGAACTGTTGAGACCGAGGACACGTGTGACAGGCCCCACGGAGGATAATGTAGGTGGGGGCGGGCGGGCGTTTAATTACGTGAATTATGTGTTAGATACGGCACGGGGCATAATTCACGCTCCTGAGTTATTAGCGGCGGAAGCTGAATATGTGTGGCACCGTCGCCATAGTTGCTACCTTAGCTCCTCCACCTGGGTGGTTGTCCATCATCTCAACCAAGAAACGTCAACACCTGCGAGAGACCACCCACGGTTTCGGAGAAACGCGTCCATCAAAACTCCTACTGTCAGACTAGAAAACCACTTTGATCCGGGGGCGCGTCCGCTTGTGGGAGGAATTAATTTTCTTTCGAGTTGTTCTACATACGTTCTTTTCTTTGTAAGCATTGGTAAACATGAAATAGAAAAGAGAGAACTATTGTCCTACAGTTGCTGCATTGGAACCTGCCAAAGATTTTTCATATTCTTTGAGAAATAACCGCAGTTTAAAGGAAAGAACTATTATAAATGATACAAACCTTTCTAACAGTCACACATATTTTTTTATTTTAATGTTAATTACATTAAATTATGTCAAGATTAAAATCCAGGAGTTTTCGGTTATATTAAACCGTATTCGTCTGTAAAATTTAAGTACGAAATGAGATTTAATTATGCGTATTTATATGCTCATACACTGTATCACAGTAATTCTATTTTACACACCTGATTTAGTTAGTATATTTTCGTAGGCCAACTGATTTCAGTTAAACTTAAATTTTACAGAATTATATGTTTAACATAACCGTAAGCTCCTGGATTTTAATCATGACACATTTAAATGTAAATAACATTCAAATAAATCATCTATATGTGAATATTAAATTTTTTTGTAATATTTATATTAAACCAACAGCTATTTAACAGATATTTAGGAAGGAACTATAAAAGCCCAAATAAAATACGAGGCACTTAAATAAATTACTCGTTTCAGATGCAGAAAAGCAACTTAACATTACAAAATTTATTAAACTAATACTTTAAAATTTAAAAATAAATTTTTAAATCATTCTTAGACAAGTAAAAAGGAAACAATTTAACTGAAAATATTATATATGCAATATGTATGGTAAGTAAGTGTATTTGAAAATTATGTCAATGTATAGCATGTAAATAACCTGTAATTTATGTAATTTTATAAATGTATGTTATTAAAATGCAATGTAAATTTACAGCCGTTAGACGATACAAAAAAATAAAAATAAAATTGCATCCTGAAGCCAACAACGAAAATTTCGGGGGTTATCCTGTCTGATTCCAAAAATTAGTATTATTATTCAAATAACGAGAGTAGACTTTTCTTGTGAAGAATCAAAATCCATAAAAAATTTCCGAATAACGTCCCAATCAAATAAAAGCGGAAAATTAAAATCTAGTAAAAGTGGCATGCTTTCATGTTCTACCTCGAAAATAATTGCATATTCTTTGAAAATAAAAGTTCTCTAAAATTTAAAATTTAATTATTTTTTTATATTTGTAGTTTTAATAAATATTTTTCCCCCCTAAAAACATTTCATTTAATTACTTTGTACTATTCACCAATTTTTCTCTGTATGAAATAAATTTTTAATTTTATATAATTAAAAAATAATGTATCATGCTTGAATTAATAATTTTCTTGTTTTTATTAGAGTAACAGGCTACACGAGGGTAATCCACGTAGTGGCAACTCCCCTTTAATAACATAGGAAGAGATTTGTAAGGGGGGATGCGGAAGGGTAGAGGAAAGAACTATAAATAACCGTGTGCTACGATTTAATAAAGATAAAATAATAACAAAAGAGGAAAGAAATGAATGAAGGTCAACAATTATTCATTCCCTGATGTGGAAATGTTTAACAACCAATGGCAGTAAAGGAAGACAATGTATGCTATTACACCTACTCCGGGTGACGTCATTGTTTAGTAGAGGTGTCTATGCAAGTATGAACGGAATTGTGAAGTTACTGTTAAACGAATGTTACCTGACACGAGAGAGCATAAGATGACTTGCAGAGCAGTGAGAAATAAAGGATGAATCTTTAAAGAAAGTAGTACGAAGAAAAAGAGAGATTTTAGAAAGCAAGAAAATAGTTAGTGGTATAAATCAAATATTTGACATCGATCAAGAGCGTAACATGTAGCAAATTACTGAAGAAAGAAAGCGAAGATTATGCACCATGGAACATAGAATAAGAATTGAATGTCAAATAAAATAGATCAGGATTGAAAAAGAAGTCAGGATGATTTTAATTAATTCATGAATATTAATATGAGCAACCAGAGATTGAATCGACCAAACTGACGCTGAATTTAATTCGATTAGGATTCGATAAACAAAAATATTCGACTTGTTTTATTTACCGCGACTTTCTCCTGAGGATGAATTCAGCAACAACTCTTTGGTATTATAAGCTTTCCAGAACACGTCAACAATTTTGGGTCTTGTCCTGAGGCATCTGGATTGATAATGAAGGAATAACTCAAGAAAATGCTGTGTTTATTCGCAAACGGAGATAACGAAGACAAGGAGAACGGCATTCCAGATCGTCCATGGCCTTGGAATTATTTATCTAGTGCATCACATGCTTTCCCTCTTGTGTGGTGGGAACTGCGGCTCCACATAATTAACAGTTAAGCACGTGAACCCACCTCAGTGGATAACGGCAACGGTTGTATCATAATAGAACGGAAAACATTACGTCACAACAGACACTACAAATAGGATGATGCTATCTTTCACAAAGCATTTGGCGCTACCAGGATATGGGAAATGATGAAATTACAAGGGTGCACACCAAATATACTTTATTTCCAATCCAAATTTGGGATTATCTTTGCACAACCATCTTCATGTTGTCCTGGATTTAGGTTTTCAGGATATTTTATTCATATCAGACCAGCATTTCCTACTTCTCCGCTTCAACCTAGTCTTCGAAACAATAAGGGTGAATTTTATTCCATATATACCATATATTTCTTCTATCATATTAATGGCTACCTACACGTGACATTTAAATATTAACTTTAAAATATAATGAAGCTGTTTCGTTTTAATTTTATATTGCCTTGGGTGTGAAATAAAAAGTGCAAGTAACGACTGGAGAGCATAAACGGGAGACTGGGAAATAAATTCCAAAATGAATCGCTAAGGAAAGGTCTCTTCATCTTAAGCATGGATCAAATGTATCTGTAAGATCAGCAACATGAAAGTAAGAACAAAAGTTCACCATATTTGTAATTAGACAAAAATTTTGTCTTTTACAATCATTAACTCTCAGACTGTGGAAAATTATTTTACCGCTATTTTTGTATTTCCGTTTTTTCCTTTACCTTCCTAATATCTCAATTTCGTCTGGAACTAAAGACAAATCTGATTTTTTTTCCTTTTTTAAGTTACATCAACCCATATTCCATATAAAACCTATAGTTTTTGTATTCCATACCCACATTTACTCTGTTATTAACACATAATGATATATTTTAAACATCCTTAAGTTCCTTATTCCTTGGCTGTCTTGTATGTTCAATGGTTTATTTAACGGAATGCGGCATTATACTTTAACTATAATATACTGAATAATCGTTTAGATATATTAATATTTTGATCATCAAAAGGTTTTTAATCGTTTTCAATTATAAGAATTAGAATTCTATACAATTTTATTAGATTTGATTTTATGAAATAATTTCGCTACTAAAACATTTTGAAATAATTCAAACTGTTTAAAAACGTGTGGGGTTCGATATATTAATATACTTATTATATTGAGAAAATTTCTAACTTTTCCAAGGAGAGAGGTGAGAATTAGCTAGTTTACTTAAGAAAATTCATGTATCTACCAGCAGTTTAAAAGTAATAAAAATGAATCTTGAAATGACTTCTAATATTCAAATAAAAGTGAATTAAACATTTTTTCTGAAAGAATGCAGACAAGTGCAGAAAAGGAATTCTAAAAGTAAAGAATAAATAAAGTTTAAATTACTAGTCAGAACTATGACGTAGGCACTCAAGTTCAGCTTAGGCATCACTGCGAGACTTAAAAGATAAGCATAGTTCTGTTAGGAATGAAAACTTTTTAATAAAAAAATTTGACTATCTGAAAATTATTTTGATGTTGAGCTTCTTTCGTGGTCGATATAAAGTGGACCTTAACATATTTAAGTTTTTAAATAGCAAATTTGCTACCTGTGGAACGTGAGCAAAGACCAGGAAATATCTGCTCTCTTGGGGGTTACTGCCGAGACTACGGGTTCTTTGAACCTCCAGAGAGCAGATAGGTGGTTCAGGTACCGTGTCCTGCTGGACGGGTGTGGTCGGTCCAGAGAGTCGTGGATGGTGCGGTCCGAACCAGGTGTTCGGGCGAGCCAATTACGGCAGGTGCACCATGTCTCAGTGCAGACTCGCTCTGCTGACTAAACGAATTGAAATCATAAAATTGACTGGAGGGTCTAAGGGGTCCCCTGATGTTGCCTGATAAGAAAATTGGTGTGTGCAAACCAGATTCGGAAGTCTTTCAACCTTTAAATTACCACAGTCCTCCGGGTTGTATACCTTTGGCGTCGCTAAGCACCCAATTTTGTTCCATATTAAATAATTATTGTTTTGCTGTCGTTTTACTACGGCTTTTTATGTTACGCAAAGCCTGAATAAACTTGTACGTCATTATATTTTATTTCAAATAATTGTTAGTCTCAATCATACCAATGATTTATCGCCTTCTTCAAACCTTTACCCTTCCTTTACTTAATCGCAGTCCTATTGTATAAGAAAATCGTACAACATAAAAAATGACCAACACTGTTGGGCCTTTTGTAAAATTATAGATTTTTGTGGAACTACTCAATCATATTACAATATGGACTGGAAGTTCACAGTTTTAAAGTACTTCTCGCTCGTATTAATTCTATGGGATTTGCACAGCTTCAAATATGCTGCAATATTTTATGGAATTCATTTGTTTTCCATGTAATCTGGTGGCTATTGGTGTTTAATTTTTTTAAGCATTAACGGTGACGTATCCTGTTCAGGATCGGCTGTCAGTAATCTGTGACTATCTCTTCTTACTTAAATTCCTTGAGCTCATTCAAGGAAAAGCGGTAAAATGAAATTTCCTCGTAGAAGTGGACACGTATAACAAAATAAAGTACAAAGGAATAAGCCCACCATTAGTTCTTACCAGTCATCAGCCGGAGTGCCGACTTGACCACGCATGATCCAGATGACCAAGGAACAACAGAATCGGGGACAATCACTGTGACGAACAAGACTTTGGAGGCTACCCTGAAGGCCACCATCAACGAGGTCGACAATTAACTAAGTCAAGGTTCCGGGCAGCGTAAGTCACGTACATTAGGCTCATGACACGCTACCATTGAGCCCTGGCATCAAGGTAATAGGAGCCGAATACAGAATCAAACCACTCTTAAGCACGAAGTTCAGTCGGGGAAACAAAAAAAACCCGAAAAGTCCCTTTTTGGCATCGTAATTATAAAAACTGGACTTTTAGTTTGTATTCTCAAAGTATTTTCTTTTGCACTGACTTACCAATTTGTTGAATTATTTTAATGGTTCAGAAAATTAAAAAAAAAACTTATAAATCGACCAGGCCATTGTAGGTGATTCTTCCGCGGGGATTAATTTGAGGGTTCATTGGCGAAAGACTTCACTTCACAGGTCAAATACTGCGTTGAAATAGAGGTCCATATATTAATAATAACCCTGTGGTTACCGGAAACATTCCTCTTGCTTAAAACTGGCAACACTGACACCTCAATTCCTAAAGTAAAAATCCCACGTGTTATAATATTGTAAAGTTTTATAAGCAATATTTATTAAGATAATAACTTAAATGACTGGCTAATAATAAAAGGATGGGGTTTCCATACGTTTTATCATCAACCAATATAAAAATTAAGGAATTGTAATTTATATTTGACTTTAATCTGATTTTTATTAATATTTAACAGTAATATTTAAAATTTGTAATTGGAATTAAATTTATTATTATTATTATTTAGATTTTCCGATTGACTGGTAGTAGAAAGGTGAGCACGAAAAAGATAGAAAAGTGAAAAAAAAAGAAATAAAAAACATTAGCTAAGGAAACAAGAAAAAACAGAAAGAAAGAGGCAGTTTGCAAGAAACAAGTTAGGTTAAACACGTGACGTGAACGATCGTCTAGAAGTTTAGAAAAAGATGTAGAGATTTACTCCAACGTTTTGAACAGTAATAGAAACTCTGTTCGTCATCAGGGAGAGAATAAAACTAAATAATAATGTTACATCACCATTGTCAACAAATTTCGAAACCAAAATCCAAACATTTATAAATTTAATAATAATTTTGAAAAATCATATCATAATATTTCACATTTTATTGTTCAGTAAATTATTTTTGGTTTTCATAGATTTTCATAGATTAATTTTTAAAATCAGAAAAAAGTTGTATTTAAATTTATGATTCGGACTATTATATCGTTTGTTCTTTATACCACTAATAACAAAAAATTCTGTTACCATAGAAACATAATAGTAAACAATCTGATGAAGCTACAAAAATGTTCGTTAATGTAATAGTATTGAATAAAATATTTTAATTGGTTTTTTATAATGGTCGATAATTTATTAAATTTATACCATTACTTTTATTTCTTTCCTCTTACCAATTTTTGGATCACGTGTTCTTATTAAGTTTATGAATTATTTTTCGTCAAGAAATGTAATCATTTATCGGTGTACATTATTTTCTAACGGCATGTGTGCGCTTCCAATATATTTATATTATTTTGTAATATATGAATTTTCTCTTGGCAAAAAGCATAAAACGTGCAACAGTAAATGTGACAGTATTTATTTACAAACATGTCAGGCTAAGTTTGTCCTATAAAAGAGATCTATAAGGGCGACAGTTTGTAAGGAAGTCGTAGTACCTGTAGTGTTGTTCAGTAAAAGAGTGCGATAGTTTAATGGTTGAAAATCAGGACAAACACTCACTCACTTTCCTTTCTTAAACGTGATTATTAATCAGGGCACTCTGAAACGCAAGTCACTCTTACAAAGTTTGCCTCATTGTCTATACGACACACATGTCTTGTGTAAGCAGACATGCAATCCTTTAAGAGCCGCTGCATTGCACAACTTCGAACCAAATCAAAGCTCTGGAGCGAGGTGACAAGCCGGCCGGGAGGGGAAAAAAAATTGATCCTGTTTTCCACAGGGCCGTATAATAAGAATAAAAAGATGAACACTGAGCCTAAGTATCGTCTAGAGGTGTCGTCGACTCTCAATATAATGATCAGGGAACAGCGACTTGTTAAAGCCAGATTTTCAGGAAAAGCCCTCCTTGTCCCTTGTTTCTGGGGCCCAGCAATGGCCTTCTTGTTAGCACTGTCGAGGGCAGGAGGTAGCCGACATATTAGCCCGCGGGTCAGACCCGAGTTAATTATGACGTGAGCAGACCAGCTCCATCGATCACTCGCCGCCGTTGTCTCCCTGATAGCCATCGAGGTCTTCGTCACGCCCACGAAACACGGCGCGTGCGTCTTGTCTCTGCATTCCACGGGTCCTCGTACAATACGGGAAATAGTAGACACCTCACAGCTTCTGGACTATTACAGCATTCGATATTTCACACAAAATAGAGGAAAGAATATTTTCCAGAACATCGTTAATACAGAGAGAGGTATATCTGTATGTGTTGCTTAATTTTTTAAATAATAATTAATGTGCCTGACATTGTAATGTATTACCATATACAGTCTATGTAGTATTATTTATTAAATAAATTTTAATTTATTGGTAAAAGCATAAATGAATCGTATGAAGGGATGCATTCCAAGTAGTAAACTACACAAATACCGGTAACTGTCGTTTTTAATTTATAATCTTTAATTATAATTTATCGTCTATTGTTTTCAATCTGTTAATGTTATCGCATTAACTGTGGACCAAAGTGGTAACAATAATCGGCGTACCTTTGGGGATGTTTTTTCCTATCTCCGTTTTTGAACTAAGGTTGCCACAAGGCACCTCGGCCTGTTTTGAGACGTGTATGTTTCCTTTGGAACAGTCGGCCAACTGCCTCCTAAACTGGTCGAGGCACGGAGAAGGGAATGCATCGTCCGCACCATCGGAAGGGCGTGGGACCTTCCTGATAGAGGTTTTCTAGGGTTTGTCCTGCATCTTTTAGGCGATTGACGGCTAGGATCCTTAAACTATAACCCGGAGGCTCTAGTTACCTCTAGGCTACCTTCCTCTACCCTCTTTTCAAATTAATTCCCATGGTATTAAAGGGGAATTGCCACCACGTGGATTAGCCTCATGCAGCCTGTTACCATAAAAAAATATGTGAGAAACTGATGATCTTTTGAGTTCGTCTCCTGGTCTTACGGCTCTTCCTCACCTGACGAAAGCAACAAAGATTGTAGTATTTACTTAGCCCTTAATTTAGTTCAGGTTTGTTGGAAGTAGAAAGTAAATTAATATGACGTGATCAGCCTTGGAGTTGACTTTACATATGAGTTTTTTCTCATTTGGCTCTTATAAAATGAGCTGGCTCAGAAATAGTTCCTAGAATATTTATAAATAACTGGAATTTGTAAATTTAGACCGGTATTAAATGTGTAACATTTTTACATAGACGTTATATATATATATATATATATATATATATATATATATATATATATGAATTTATATTATATCAATCGTTACGCACAATCTTAATAATTTGACCCAAATTGAAATACTGGTGTATATTCATAAAATATTTATTACCTTCGGGATATAATATTTTAAAGTTGATTGCAGACTTTTTGCTAAAATTTTGGCAATCCTTATCATGAACGTTCGAGGAGATTAATCAACAGGTCCTTGCTCATAATTCTGAAAAAAAATTACTTGTTAGACAGGCTAAATTTATTTCTATGATACACCTTTTTTTTGCCTCTGCAACGTTAAACACGGATATCATATCAAGGTGATTGCACGTGAGAATATATTATATTCATATATCAACCTGGTTCTTGTTTTGTATGTTATTTTCGTCTTATCGGGTTTTCTCGACTAAAATTTCAGTGATTATGTTTACAAAAAGCGGTACCAGTTCAGACTTACTTGGCGCTGATGAAAACGGATGGGAATCCACTTTGCGATTGACAGAAACGATTGATTGGGCTTTCTTGAAATCTGAATTCGTAAACGAACAGTTTTTCTGGCAAGAATCGCACAAATGTGACCTTGGTGACATCTAATTGTGTCTGTGAATTTTACCGTTTTACGGTTTAACACTTACTTTAGATGATATATTACTAAGAAAATGAGTTTTCCGTGTATCAGAGCAAAAGATAGATGAATGTGATTTTTTTTTCATCTGGGCGAGTTTTGACGCCCAATTTGACGATTACAATTTCGCTTTCCAGTCTTATTCTATTACCTTGCAAAATATCATAAGAGACACCTTTTTTTTCTTTCCATACTAGTTGACGTTTTAGTTCTAAACCCCAAGATTCCATAAACTTTCATTACACGAGTGATTCCTTTTTTGATCCTACGCTTTTATTATCTCTAGTCACTGTTATTTTGCCAATTATTGACTTTATATAGTGAATTATCAGCAATTCACAATTTATTGCACTGTTTTATGTCCAAAATTTCTATCTTTGGTTTCGGAAATATTGCACTGATTGATTAAGTTATCTCTAGATTTACCATGCATACTCATGGTACGGTAAAATGCGGAGGAAAAAGATCAATGAGACGACGACTATTCGAAGGAAAATTGCAACGTACCTCAGGCTGTTGTAAGACCAAGAACATGGTCCTGTCGATTTTCTCAAAATGGTTGAAATATTCTGTTTCAAATGCGAGGCGATCTGGCTGTTACCGAATGATAGCAGCAGAGAATTAGACGAATGTTTGCACATCGTCAATAATGGATGTAAAAATATTACTGCAGCTACGCGGACAACGTCGCACGAGTTTGATTCGTCGGCGCAAGGAAGAGCGTCAAGGTGAAATCGGCTCCCATTTGAAAAGCATTAAAGTTGGATATACTTTCTTTCTGAAGGCGGTTAAACCTTTATACACATTGACTTATGAATGTAAATTAGTTTTCTTTAATCGTTTTTTAGTGTTTATAAAAGGTAGTTCAATTACCTGCTATCTGAACGAATTCGTTGACGGATTTGTTATACCTTTAAACCCTGAAAACGAAGAAATACGCATAGACTATGACTTTTTTTTTACAAAAAAATGTAAAAGCTATTTTATTACACCAAGTTTGACAAAGCTTTTACGACGACTCTGTTACAGGTCAAGAAAGTCATGAAATCCATATACCAGTGAGAACGACCGCGGTTTACGGACCACGTATGAAAGGCCGGCAGCATTGCGTAATGGAGTTTGGTCTGTAATTACAACCCACACGTGCAATTAGTAAGTTCTCGCGTGTCAACTTAAGGTGCATATTTAAGCGGTATCCAATTACACAAAACTTCATATTCCTAATGACGACCACCGGGATACTTGGCTGGTTCTGGTAAAACCCTCGCGGTTACTACAAAGCACCTTGATCCGGTTACTGTGCCACTATTAAATTTCGCAAAACGGAACGAGATCCTGTAATTGTTATACATATAGATAAAAACAGAAGCACGAATTATATCTTTTCATAAAACTAAAAATTTTTTAGTTCTCTTATAGTACGAATTACCCGATTATTTAGTTG
Organism: Zhengitettix transpicula; assembly: GCA_037074705.1. Lineage (NCBI taxonomy): Eukaryota > Metazoa > Arthropoda > Insecta > Orthoptera > Tetrigidae > Zhengitettix > Zhengitettix transpicula. The sequence continues at coordinate 51,516,260 of CM073594.1, forward strand.
GTTAGAGTCCATAGGACGTTAAAATTTTTTTCGTAAGTGAAACGAATATATTAGTGGATCGGATGCCAATATTTTTAAATATACGTATTATTCATAATTGCTACAAACCGAAATTTTCATACCAATTAATTCATTTTTGTCACCTTATTTATTATGTTTATGGAGCCAGTCATTTTAGAAATAAAAATATCATGAAATAAATAAATATTAATGATTTTGAAATATTCACGATTTATTTTTAAAAATCCTATGTTTAATAATTTTGCCGAAGTAATTGCTTTGATTCAGATCTAAGACTATATATTATTAATATATTTAATTTGTAACACATTTTCGTTGGGTTTTTCTTGTTATTTATATTTTGAGGCAATTTGTCGTAAATGGAAATAAATCGTCTTCTATATAAATTTACGCCTATTAGAAAATATAGGGGTAATTAATTACGTCAGATTTTATTTGCCAAACTACTTCAATTTAAGACCTATTTCACTCTTGCATTCTTTTGGAAATTTAATTGTCTTATTTATATCATAAATTGTATTTTTTAATTGGTGCTTGAATCTTTATTCATAAAATTGAAGGAAAACTATTTCAGAAGGAATTGTGGGCTGAGTATAAAGTAATTATCAGTGTATTTATTTGAATTGTTCGGTCCAATGTAAACTTAACGTAAGTTAAGCGTTTACCAGTGATTCTTAGAACTTTTTCGGAATCTCTATGTATGCTGTTTTGTTGAACCCGTAAGTTTCCTGTGTTGAACTGTTTCCTATTAATAATAAATTGTAAAATATTCTTCCAGGAAATTTAACTATTTCTCACACACTACTACAAATTTTCAAGTGGCAGTCCTCTTCATATTATTAACACTACTTCTGCTGAAGTGATATGAAAACCAGCCAGCGTAAAAATCTCTGTTTCGTGAATTGGCAGTCACGTCCTGTTGTACGCCACGGCTGTCATCGAACTGGGAGGTTAAATTTTGGAGAAAGATGTCGATGAGCACTTCTCTGACACGGGATCAGCTGTGACGCAAGTGGTTTCATCAGCAGATGTGAGGAGAACGGTCCTCAGACACGGCAAGTCGCGTGAGCCCGATCAATCCTCGAGTATTTTCACACGGGCCAGGAAATCGGAGCAATCCTGGGCCGTGGGAAACAAGTGTGCACGACGCCTACACACGCCTTAGGAAAACATCCAGGGATCAGAATAACAGGCACCGGAACTCATAGAATACTAGATATTCTATAGCTACGTCTCGTAGTTTCATCAATCGGTCATGAAAGAAAATAAAATATTCCCTAAAATTTTTCAACATTCCCCATATGTATTTCATTTAACTTGGTGTTATTTTTCAGAATCACAGAATTTAAATTAGTATATTTTTTGATTACATAAAAGCTTGAGCTATTTTCCACACAAACTCGATATTTTTAATCTTCTAATCTTGCTATAAAACGAGCATCCGCACTTCCTTACCGAGTCTTTATTGGACTCACGAAGAATCAAGTTAAGTTTTCTAATTTTTACAATCGTCATGAACCAATTTAATTTTTGATATTCCTGGTTTCCATCCAGGACACAATCCGTCCGGGATATAGGCAACCAGGAATCCCCGTTCCCTCCATACAGGGTTCGAAAAAAATGCCATGTATATATCTTCTGGAATGTTGTTGAAATTATTAATTTTTAATGTCACCTAGGAATATTACATTGCATTTTTATTGAGCCTGTAATTTTATAAACAACAATTTCATGAAAAAAAAATTCATGATTTTGAAATATTCACGATTTATTTTTAAAAAATTCGTTGTTTATTCATTTTGCTGCGGATGTTAATTGAATTGATTCAGTGCCAAGACTATATATTATTAATATATTTAATTTGTAACAGATATTATTGGGTTTATATTTTTATTTACTTTTTGAGGAAATTTTTCGTAAATATCTTCCATATATATTTTCTAGTTATATGCAAAATATGAATAAAATAATTTCCCACAATTAAATTTAGCAGAATTATTACAGGATTACATAAATAGTTAGAGTGTCAGCATATTTGCAGTAACGTCTCTCTACAAGCTACAGTCATCATAAAACACAAACGTATTTATACATTTATCATTGTCTTTCACACTTATCCTAATTTTATTTGAATACCTTAAATATTTTTCGTATAGTTGGTCTTATGACGTTTCACGAAACTCAGGTCTCTATTGTGAACCATGCAAGGCTCCATATTTGGATTGCAGAATCAATAATAAAATGAATATTCAACGCACTGAAAACCTTTGCATATAAATAATCGTCGAACTAAAATTATTGGGTGTTACTTTTATTGTGGCCACACACACACACATAAAGATGAATGGATACATTCAAGGTCACCGAAGAACTAAAACGCTACTGGAACTTTTATGCGGTTGTAAAATGAACAGTTCAACGGGAGCATTAAAAGCTGAAGAACTTGCCTATTACTATTCTTAGTAGGCATGCTAATATCCATTTGCCTGTGCAACATGTTCAAGTGTTATCAAATATAGACATATTTATAAAATTCGTTGGATGGACAACTGTAGCTCTATTTTCTGAAAATTAGAATTTATTAAACACGTTAATATCGTTTTTTCTTTATCCGCATTTTAGGAAAATCAGTCATTTGAATATTTCATCATCTCCAGTCTACCCTTATATTATTTTTGGTATATTCTCTTTCTGAAAGTGTATTTAGTGTTCCTGTACTGGGCTCAATTTCTATATAATATAATTTTTGAATTTCTACATATTTGATTTATTTATCACGGAAAGCTATTTTCTGAAAAGAATATAATTTAAAAATATATACTAGCCGCTATATTCAAACATACTTCATCGAGTCATCCAGAGAACTGGTGTGGGATCAGTAATCACCCGACAACACCGTAGAACCTTTCATTCGGCTAAAATGCACCATACAATTTTATTTTTCATTACGTTTGAAAAAATAACGTCTCCCATAAGCAATTTTCCATTGTATATAATAAATAGTAAGTAATCCTTTAATGTGGGAATTTTATTTAATTCAGTTAAGCTGTTTTCTGTAGTTTTTGAAATTATGGTTCCTAGCTTGTTCGTTTAGATATAAACCGGAGACGAAAGAAAATTTTTTATTTGACGTATCGGTTAAGAATAAATAATAGTATATTTTTACAAATTTAATGTTATAATTTAAGAAGTTTAGAATTAAAGGATCAGGATGGAAAAATCGCGACCTGACCGGAAGTCTAACTTAGGAGCTCCATTTGGTACATAGTGCTCTGTCCATCTCAGCTACCCAGGTCGTCTCCCTGCCGGGTGAGAGCTTTACCAATCAATTGTCTATACCCGTTCGCAGGATCAACATATCACTAAATCACATTATCCACAGCATAATTTTTAGACTTGAATGAAGAATGGATAGTGTGTCAATTGATCAGAGTTACACTGATTTAATTAAAGAACAGAAGAAATACTACAAATTGCAGCTGAAAGTAAAGGGTAGGAAACTGAAATAACGGATCAGAATGGAAATACCTCGACCGGACCGGGAAGGTCATAATGAGTAGAGTGAGATTGTGATGACATTGGATCTGTGCCTTTAGCGTTGTATCCGACGGTTAATGTTTTCATTATACTAATCCAATAAAAAAAAATTAAATGACCCACCCTGTGGTTTTGAATAAGTACCGCCATTCCTCTGAATACAGACTTCATTGATGACAGCGGTGAAGTGTTGGGCGTCTACACGAGCGTCGAAGTCTCCTTGTACGGGTCGTTATAGGGAAATAAACCCCCTGCAGCGTGTAAACATCTGTGGAAATCTTAAGAGAGTGTAATAGGGAGGCCGGGCTCTTAGCAGAGCAAATGTGTAATTTATTACGAGCCCAGAGCGTAGCAGTCTTGCATGGATGGGCACCTGATGTAAAACAGTTATCGGTCTGGGAAGGCGTGGGCTCAACAATCCCACACTCTCCTAACGTACAGCTCTATTCGCAGGAAGTAGCAACGTCGCAAAACGAAATAGAAAAGACGTAATTACGCGTCAAGGATAGTAAAAGAGAGTTAAGAAAAATGTATGTCAGGGCGTCACGGAAATATACCAGACGTCTTCTGATTTAAAGATGACTGATAAATAAATTTTTGAAACTATTTAATCAACACCGTTATATTATTTTACTTATAAATATACAAAAAATATATTTAATGATATTAATATTTTTGCAGGTCTATGGGCTTTGCAATATTAAGAAACCCAATAAGGGGTGATGTGCCAAAGTAATTTATTTTCAAAATTCTAATTATAATGATAATACCTATAATTTCCAAAATCTCCCTTAATAAATAAAATTACGAAAAACTACTTCGTGAGTGTTAAATATGGTTAATAGATACAAAAAATATATAATTTATTTCTAACAAGTAAATATTTTCATCAGCATCAATTATGACAATTTATATATTTTGTCGCATAAAACATTCCAAGATCCAATTATTTCATTTTTTTCAAAACTTACTTATTTATCATAATAAAATCTTTGGAATATTCAAGGATAAATTAATATAATTTTATTATTTTCAATGTGGTTATATAATAACATTCAAATAATTATGCATGGTAAAGTTACACTTCCATCAGAACAATTATGCAGTTTTGTAAACAGAATGTTTTTACGATTTTTATTTTCAATACAAAACAGAGCTAAAAATTATACCATTACGTTATTTTTATTTCAGTTAATAAGAGCGTAATTCATTTTACAATCCGGGCGAAAATATTCATGTTTCCAAGTCTATGGTAATTTTTCTACTAAGTAATATTCTAGATATTTAGTCATATTGGAGTTTTTTGACATGATATTCATCAGATTTTTTTTATCTTTAATATGGATTGAAATGAAAGATTTCTCAAACGTCTTGCGTTTGTTTCATACAAGAGAAAAATGTTAATGAAGAAAGTTGCTCACTGACCGAGTCCAAGGACTTCTCCGTCAGGCAGAACATTTAATGTTCCATGTAATCAGCCATTATTGATACTTAAAGGTTAATATAATGGTTAATTACGTGGTAACTGAAAAAAAAACAAGTTCACCTGGGAAAACTGTATTTCCGTATAATTTTCTCTTCAGAATAATAGTATTCATAATTTTTATGTCATTTGCTGAGTGAATCAGTACCAAAAATTAAATAATTAATTAAATATTATATGTAAGAATATAATTTTTGTATTGATTTTAATGATTATAAAAATTAAGAAAAAACATACAGGAAGTCGCCAATGATCATAGTTTATGTGACTATAAATAAAATTTAAAAAGATACAGGAACAGAACAGAATTATTATACCAATATTTCCTCTTATTTTCAAGTTCTAAGGAAGTGAATTCGAATTTCGGAAAGTCAGTTTGTGACCAGAACTAGACATTGAGAGAGCAAACGTCATTTATTGATGTACACAAAGAATATGAGTAACTTATAATTTTTAAAAATAAACTGGTTTTTCATAATAAATTCAAACAGGTGTTTGCATTACATGAAATTAAATATATGAATAAATTGAACTGAAATGAGAAATTAAATATTGTAATTATCGTTTAACAAGTATTCGTTTGCTTACGATTGTTTTATATTTAAATATATCCTGTTTAGTTATTATTTCAGACAGAAATAGTGTGCTGAAGTCGTGAGGAGCACAGACATGGCCAGCTGGCCACATTAGCGGGAGCGAATGCGCCGAAAGGTGGGCGGGTTAAAGTCTTAGAGATCGAAGCACAGATTCACACTATTAAAAATTATTTAGATGGTTATTGAAATAACGAAAATAAATCTTCGTAAGTTAATTTATGTGCTGTCGCACATGAGCACGTACGCACCAGGCGCTACTGGGTAACGTAATATTTTCTGACCACACACTTAATTTATTGTAACAGTCATTTTTATTATATTTGTAATTCCTCATTTACACAAAAATGGTAGAATGTTACCAAGTTTCCAAAGTTAATTTCTGGATATTGGAGTTTCATTCTGCGAAACGATGTTCGGCGATGCGGAAGTCAGCATGAGGTCTGCCGATGGAACAGCCTTTTTGGACTTGTGGTTTCTTTCTACGCAGCTGTTTTGTGAGTAATTGTCGTGGTGTCACGACAGGGAGTGTCTGGCCGCATTTCAGGTGGCTACGAGGTGTGAAGTCAGATCTGAGATCGGACGCGGCTGTAGATAACGACAAGCGGGCCAAGGCTCAGACTTATTCCAGCACGACCCACACCAAACTTTTGCCGCTCCACTACGCACAAATATCCACTGTGGGACAGTTATGTTATTTAGGGGAGTTATAGTCCTGATATAATGACTCAGTTAAGGTTTTACCAAGGCTCTCGGAGTGGAGACTACAAAGGAAGGAAATAACTTTCAAACGCTAGGCCTTTAATAATCCCTTAAAACCTTCTAGGAGAGATACGAAGGGGCTACCTTTGGGGATGCCTTTTCCTCTCCGTTTTTGAACTAAGGTTCCCACAAGCCGAGGCACCTCGGCCTGTGTATGTTCCGGGGTCACAGACCTTGGGCATATGGTAAGAGTTGTCCGCTATTCCTATTGGAATAGTCGGCCAGCTGCCTCCTAAACTGGTTGAGGCACGGAGAAGGGAATGTTGCGTCCCCACAGCAAACTCATCTCCCGCTATCGGATGGGCGTGGGACAAGTACCCAATGCCCGACCTACCCGATGCAGGTATTTCTAGGGTTTTCCCTGCATTTCTTTAGGCGAATGCCGCGTAGGATCCTTAAAATATAGCTCGGGGGCCCTAGTAACCCTTGGCTACCTTCCTCTACCCTTCCGCATCCCCCCTTTTCAAATCCCTTCCTATGCTATTAAAGGGGAGTTGCCCAACGTGGATTACCCTCATGTAGCCTGTTGCCCTAAAATAAAATTTAAAAAAAACTTTCAAATCACTTTCCTGTGCTATAAGAGGGGAGTTTTCACTATGTGGATACTATACATAGCCTGTCTACACAAAAAAAAATATACGGAAGTGGAAGCTGACACTACAACAACAACAAAAAATTTTAGTCCACAGAACATGCATACTACTAAACAAATTCAACTTATTTAAAATTTTCTAATTTTTTAAAAAGAGTTAATTACTTAGTAATATGGTTTGATTCAAAATCGAGATTTGAAGCACTTATTATTGCTTTTAATAATTGAGCTATGCAAATTTTAATTTTTGTTAAAAGATAATGTAAAAGTATTCCATTCCCGAATAACTATTAAAAAGTTATGTCTATGGTTGGCGAAATCAATATTAATGTTTGGGTCTATAGTTTTGTCACCCTTCAGAAATATATAAACTATACAATATAATTACTTTGAAAAAAATGTGTTGAAGAATAAATCTTCCATAACCATTTAGAAACCATAATTATAAAAATATTCCTACAACATTGAAAATTTCACCTCTGGAATGTAAACGTTTCTCTAAAGATTTAAAACTTATTTGTAAATTATATAATAATGATGTAGTTGTTTGAATTGTAGGTTTCCATCTAGAACCACAGGATATGTTTTCAGTAAATAATTATACTTTTAACAATACAATAATGAGAATGTAAGATTCGGTTAATGCTATCGATATTTATTTAAAACTTTCTGAATTATTAATGTTAATCAAAAATAATATTTTGATTTACGAATGATTATTTAAAATTTTTGTTTATATTTCGGAAATGTCTAATTTATATTAATACAATTGTCTCATACAAAATTGTATATCTTAAACAATATTACAATAACAAATGAATAAAAACTATCTGGATGGAATCGATCCCTGGAACCTCCGCTTTCCTGGACGGCAGCTCTACGAACTATGCTACCCGTGCCGACACTAGATCCGGTGCGAAATTCCTTCATCCATTAGACCTGATGCAGGCTTTGCTAAATCACAATTCTTACGTAGCCTAAATTTTAGGGCATCGATGAAGAACAGAAAAGTTTTAAATTGATCAAGGGATTTCGGAATTTTCAATGTATGAATAGAAAGCTCGATAGATAATAACCTAAATAACTTTGAGCCTGGCAGATGAAAAAATGAAACCGTTTCGCAGATATAATGACCTGCTTTATTCGATTTTAATATATGTTAGTATCGTCCGTCATTAACCGTCGCGAAGTCGCGCTAGAAACGTTGCCTAGCAACGATAAAATGAACAAAAATCGCTTAAGAAAAGCGTGTCTTAAATAACGCCGTTGACGCTTAGTTTGTAATTTGGGTCCCGATTTGATCTCATTGCGACGATTATTACACAATTTCATGTTTTAATGTTTTGCAACGAGAATGTCGTCTTTTCAAGCATCGCCAATCGGGGACCATTATCTGCACATGGAGTTTCGCTACGTTGTTTCGCAATGGGAAACTGTCCTGAAGCAATATTTTATTACAGGTGAGTGAACAAAGTGGAAAGTAAGTTATTATTCTACCACGTGTGCTCGTGGTGTAATGGTGTGCGATGTCACACATGTCACTGAGTTGCGTTCGTACTCTGCTATAGTTTTGTCTTATAAATAAGACACCGAGGACGTGAAAGTATATATTTCTAAGATAACTGGCTCGGGTCAGTAAATCAGTATTGATTAAAATAGGTAATTTATTGTAGCAAAGAAAAAATGTTGAGCTGGTGACATTGCATGTACCTTGAGTGAAGCCTCCAAAGCTATGATTGGCCGAGTGCAATGTGAAATGGTTTCAGGTCTGTAGAGGTAATGATCCACGAAGCAGGTCTTGGACCTTAGGTGCTGAGCGTCATCAAAGTGGTGCTATGGTAACTTAAAGACGTGAAAAGAACATGCGAGTCTTTTATAGACGGGCTCAGGAAAGTGTACGGCCAAAGATTGCCTACGGTCGTGCAGACGTGAGTCCCGAGAGTGGAACTCTTGAGCGAAAGAGGGATCTGTGGTCCTGTGAAGTGTGACGAAGCACGCGCTCCCCACGCTTAGCCACATTTGCCAGCAGCAACAGCAGCAACAAGGAGGCGATTAGCATGAAACACATCCGGCATTGTGGCGAGCCAAGTCGCCATGGCTGTCCCCTTAAAGTGCCATAAATCTTACTTTCAATATGCTTATGAGCGGGAGCAAATCTCGGCGCAGATCTCTGGCTCAGGGACAGGGATTGAGGTCACCATATCGCACACGCGCAAGACCGACCAGCCGGAAACAATCAATTTAAAACAAAGCGTTCGACTGACGGGTACAACATTGGGACATTGGCGATTTCACGTGATTTTTAACAAATTTTCGCCATCGAGCATCGTCACTCTTCTCCTCATTTCTGTACAAAGCCAAGATTGCGTTCTGTACCTTTTAAAAATCACGTCACGTGTTACTCAACTCAGAGGGTTTATTGCAACCAATCGCACGTATCTACTTTTACAAACGTTGTGAAAGACTGGTAGTGAATATGTGACAATCCTAAATTACAGAATTAACACATACACATATAAGACATTGCGTCCGGAAAAATATCAGCTACATCCAAATTAATCAACTATTGGTAACAACATCTCAAACCTGAACATAAAATCTTTGGTTTCATTATCATCATATTCAACAATATTTTACAACGTTCGTTCTAAAATCGACATAATCAGAATTCCATATATTTCGCAAATTAAGAATCGTCAGTGTGTAATGTTTTCAAAGAAGTCTTAGAAAAATTTTATTATCCAAAAATTGGACAAATTTTTTTTAAGGCATTAAAGCTTCAAAAGATTAGCTAATAGGTAAATGAGTGATTAAAATGGTGACGATATTTAAAGGAACGAGCAATTTTTTAAAAACAGCAAAATTAATAAGAATAATAAAGATAGCCAATTCACACAAAAAGGGTAATATAAATATAACACAATGTTTCTGGGATCCTTGTCCCTTTCGTCAGTCTTTATTATTCATTATTTTCAATCAGACGTAATTTTTTTCATTTCAAAATTAATAAGCCCTTAGGATACAGAGAAATAAATTAACGGTAAATTTTTGTCATTAAACATTGACCCATAAAATAAATCGATTCGTGGATGTACGTGCTGTCTACTTTCTGACTTTTCCGAAACAATTATTGTAACATACATAATGCTTATAGATATCTTCGAATAAATGAGCATTTAATGAATATCATCGATCATAAAAATTTTTACCATTTATGTAAGATAAAACAGGTCAGTATCACTACAGAAATTATCTCAATAATAGGAGCAAGATTTAAACCTAACTGGCAACGAAAATATTGGACCATTATCTTATAGTAAAATTTCAACAGTGTTGACCACGTATGATTCGTTTTGTAAAATTAAATGGTTCAAATTTATAACATAATAAAAATAACATTATTACATTTCATCCTTTTTTTCAACAGATACATGAAGATATAATTTTCTTAAATTTTGCAGAGATTGTACCTCTTATTTGCCGTCATGCTGAGAGACATTTCTGCGCGTCGTTTTTTTTTGTGACAAACATCAGGTGAAAAATAATTAATTTTTGAGCTTAAAACGACTTCTATTGCCTTTACGTATTCTAATGCATCTCTAATATGACTAACAGCTTTCAAATTAACTTATTATAGATTGACGAGAAAGATGTTTAGTTTGTATAACGAATGAATGAAAATATTATTCACTCGTTTATCAAGTACACCGTGGGACAAGTACCCAATGCCCGACCTACCTGATGCAGGTTTTTCCTGCATTTCTTTAGGCGAATGCCGGGTAGGATCCTTGAAATACAGCCCGAGGGCCCGAGGGCCCTAGTTAACCCTTGGCTACCTTCCTCTACCCTTCCACATCCCCCCATTTCAAATCTCTTCCTATGCTATTAAAGGGGAGTTGCCACCTTGTGGATTACCCTCATGTAACCTGTTACCTAAAAAGAAAACAGCTCTGGAGAAGCTTTGGGGAAATCCCTTTGGGGAAATCCCTTTGGTGACCTTCTCCTCTCCCAGCTTTTAGAACTAAGGCTCCCACAAGACGAGGAACCTCAGCCTCTTTTGAGACGTGTATGTTCCGGAATCGCTGAATACAGTCAGAGTTGTCTACTATTCCTATTGGAATAGCCGGCCAGCCGCCTCCTAAACTGGTCAAGGTCCGGAGAGGGGAAGGCTGAGACCCCACAGCAAACCCCTCTCCCGTCATCGGAAGGGCGGAGGATAAATACCCAGTGCCAGACCTACCTGATGCAGGTTTTTCTAGAGTTTTCCCTACATCACCTTTAGGCGAATTGCCGGGTAGGATCCTTAAACACCAATCCTGGGGCCCTAGTTAACCCTTGGCTACCTTGCTCTACCCTTCCGCATCCTACCTTTCAATCCTTTGCTATTACAGGGGAGTTGCCACCACGTGGATTTCCCTCATGTAGCCTGTTACTTTAAAAAATCCACAAATGACCGATAGTTGCCAGAAAATATATAATCTAGGTTATTTATTTAATTAGAATGATTTTACTAAAAATTTTCCTCTTCGAATCGGGCAGCAAATGTGAAGGAGCCTCAACTAATCCGATAATAAGTACATAACTGAAGAGAAAATTTCTAAGATCGCTGCAGGAATGTGATAATGACTAAACATAGATGAACATAAGTAATCTTAATTATATGACACTTAATTTTTATATCAAATAAATGGGCCGTAAGGTAATTAAAAAATTAATAAAGTAATTCATGGAAGTATTATGACTAAACGTTGTGTTATGATATTCTCATTAATTGAATTGGAAATAAATTTTTAATTGGAAGAGGCTCTAGAGTAATTATTTACTGAAAATATAGATAAACCTCGGGTTTCTGACACCATTTTTTTTTTAAAAAAAGGGAGGTGATATTTTCATTTGGATTCCAATTTCCCATATGGTACATTGGATAGTAAATGTGCTTCTTAATAATTTGGACGTACTAAATGTTAAACGGCAATTATATTTTACACATTATAAAGTTTATCTTATATTAACCTGTAATGAATAAATTCCTCTCCTCGATAAATATCAGAGCAATTCCGACAAAACCGGTAATTCTGCGTCTAAAAGTTTATGACATCACATACATCATTTTATAGTAAACCGTGAAAGATTATTAGTTTCAAGAGTAAATATTCATAGATGAAGCTCATTTAATATGGTGATAAAAACTGTGTCTCAGTTCAGCGCGGGAATCTTTTCGCCGGAGATGAAGATCTGCGTTGCGTTTGTTTGGACCACGACCTTGAAGCAATCAGATCACAGACAGACAGACCGCCGAATGAGATCACTGCTCTCTCCGTCTACAACAAGCCCCAGATTTATTGCTGTAATTACGACCCGTCTAATTACGTGTAGCGGAGAAGTTCTACAATGAAACCCCCCCTCTCGTTAACATAGTACTGGCGATGTGTTCATTATTGCTGAAACATCCCTCTAATTGAAATAATATTTTATTTTTCAATATCTGATAATGAATGGTAATTAGCGTATTAATTATTGTATTTAGAACATCGCCTCCCAGGTTTACGACGGCAGATGCTCCCGTTTGATTAATTCGACGCCGCTTCGTGTTGAAACTTTTATTTATGGGTAGCTATTTGTTGCCGGTGATCTTTACAAATGAGGATTCGTGGCGAACACAGACTTTCGTTCATTCATAATCAACGCAGGCGCTGTTCTCCCAACTGCAAACATCAACCGCAATTATTCCACTCATTGTGTAATGGATATATTCAATGCAACGATTTCTCCTGACCTCTGTTCTCTGATGATGAGAACTCTGCATTTTAACATGAGATTTTTTTCGTACTGAAAAGGTAAGGCACATATTTTAATGGACTTTTCCATTACGTCAGGAAAATTTATTACCGCAGTAACCTGCATATATAGGTATTGATAAATGTTCAATTATTACTTGTTGGCTACGCCGACAACAAATCAAATCTATATAATAAAAAAAGGATGTATATTTGTATGTATGTATTGTAATAATTAAAGGGCAATTAATAATTAAAAACATTATGGAATTGAATTGTTATCGGCTAACAGATACAAATCACATAGAAGAATGGACAAGAATACAGGTCGAAAAGCATTGTAGGACTGTTGGCGCGTTACGAGAACATATAAGTTAGTTGGCGATCAGGAACGGCAGAAAGCGATCGTAATAAAAATAGACGTGAAGTTTTTCAAAAATAAAGTTGTACAGCATTCACCCAGATAGTGCTGCATAAAGATTTCTGAGTATTCCAGTTTACGCCAAATAAATTTTAAAAGTCTACGAGGAGGAATTATCTGTATTAGCGCAAAATTGGATTAATTGCGAAATAAGTCATCTAAAAGACTTGGTAATCGAACTGTGAAGTGTAAAATCAGTGAAAGAATAGCCTGTTTTAAAAAAATTGAGTGATTGTAAGTGTGAACGTTAGATTAAAGATAAAATCGTCAGATTTCGATTTTTTTTAAATATTGTAAATATTAATTTGTAATTAATTCTTAAAAGTGTAATCGTGACAGACATTTGATTGTTTAAAAATGAGTAATACTTTTCTTTATTTAAAGGCCCAGATAAAGACCCTGAGATTAAGAGTAAAAGTTTCGTTTGTACGTAAAAAATGTTGTAAAAAGTCATCGAATATTTATTTGTAATTTGAAATCTGTGTGCATCGAATAAATTAATTGTTTAATAACAGTTGATTATTACAGTATGTATTTACGTTAATCTCTATACATATGTAAACGCATTGGACATATTGGTACACAGATTCTTCAAACGACGAGAAACGGTACTGTGGGGGTGAGAAACCTGTAGCATAAAGGTGGAAAGAATTATACTTAAAAAGTGTGATCATTTTGTGTTACATTACTGCGCGTTACGAAATCATGACGTCACAGCACACTCGAGAGAGACGTTACTACGCGACGATAATGAACAACAAAGTAAATAGTTCATTTTTTCGTAGTGGAATAAAGAAGAAATATTATGATAGAGTATTGCTGCATAAAATTATACTTTTTATTGAATCTAATGATAATAAAAATATTTCGAAAAATTATACGATCTGTGGAACTAATTTTCTATTAATTAACTTGACTTTTAAATGACTGATATAGCATAAATATAGCACACAATGATTTTGCCCAATTTTATATGTACTAGAGGAGGCAGAGGGATGATAAAATAAAAACCTAATATTTCTTAATCATTATAATTTTATAGAATTTTTAATGTGCTAAGTTGACGAATTATTTCAATCGTGATTCTTGAAAAATTTTGATTATATGTGTATATCATTTTAATTTCACATGTTTTATTGTAAATATACAAAGAATGAGTACCCGTACAACGCTGGCCGTTCAGATAGTTCTAAATATATTTTCTGTATAATAGCGAAAAGTCAGATTTTACTGAAATTAAAATTCATGTACCTAAAATAAAAAAAATAAATATAATGAAAAATACAATAATAGTTTAACTCCAAAACAAATAAGTATAACATGGCTCCTTACGTAATTAAAAAAATTGGCTAAAATCTACTTATTTCTTGTATTTTATATTGTCTATTAAATGTGTCAATATGGTATGGTATTGAATGAAAGGGTACCAGTAATTTGCTTCCTGAAAAATCCCATTGCCACATTGTGTGATTCCATCAGCACAACCAGTTTTGCACCAAGAGTAATGCTTAAAAATGAAAATAGCTGAAAGTAGACAGAATGAATTCTTTGTGCAGCGAGGCTGTTGTCCTCTGCAGTTTGGACTAAATAATTATAAAATGGCAGGGTTCGACAGTACAGGTGTTCCATTAACCATGTGAATATAAAAAGAATCTAAGAGAGCTAGGTGTGAGAGAGAGAATGTTTAGTTCAGTGACTAAGTATGGAGCTGAGGAACTACAGATCATCCCCAACGCCAACAACCGCAGACACAGAAGAAATCATTTCGCGAGGTACGCAAATCAGGTTAATGTGAGTGAATCGTTCTATGAACTATAGGTTTCGTAATTTTGCCATTTATGTATTTATACTTTGTTTCTTAAATTGTCTCTAAGCTGTTACTATTCAGGAAACCAAATAAGAGGCCCCCTACAGATCATTGTTATTATGAATAGTTCTATTTATGTGGCATCAATTGTAAAAATAAATTAATAAACCTCCATAAATGTCAGAAATAACTTAGGATAAATATAAAAATATTTCGTGGAACCTCAACTTCCACAGTAACGTAACAATTTATAAAATTATTTATTTTGAGCTGTAATGGTTGGAGCCGAGTCCATAGAGTGGTGAATAATCAGGTTCTGTAGCAAAACAAGTCCGACGTGTTACTGGTAAGAGTTTTCACCGATTATAATCTGAGGTATTTGAGTCTTCCTACGGCTTAAATCTCTGGAATTTTAAGTGATTCTGGAGATGTAGAATATAATAAGATCAACGGGACAACGTGGACAACTCTAGCATGAACACAACGGCGTTTTCATGATATGTGGACCTGCTAAATTATTATATTTCTTGGTGCACCATCCCGTTCAATGTTTCCGGCAGCCCGGAGCACACTCACGCGCGCGAAGCAGAAGAGTCTCTGGGAAAATTGCGAGCGGTCGCTAATGGACTGCCGCCGAAAAATGAATTAGATTATTATTTGGTGTTGTGGGCGAGGTTAATGGAGTTTGGTGATTTGTGCCCAGAGGCCACTCCCCCCTGGAGGCGCGCGTGCGTGAACGAGGTCGGCAGGGCGACTGCGTGGTGCAAACTCGAGGGGGATTGGTGAACATAACACCAAAAAATTAACTCAAATATGATGACTAAGGGCCGCAGTGAGTCAGACAAAATATAATCATATAATATTCCGTATTTACAATATTTAAATTAATTAGAAATGTAAATTATATATTTATGTACAGGCCTATTATGAAATATTCCTATTTAATCACATTATCAAGATTGACGTCCCTCGCCTTTTTACCGTCAACAGAGAATCATTTTTATCCTAACTGGTAGCCATGTTGGGAAAGAATAGTAACAATTACTTAACTTCCTGGGAAGAAGGACGAAATTCAGAGGCGTAGAGTTAGGAGTTCACAATGGAAGCGCGCAGAAGCCATCGTGAGAAGAGATGAAGAGCTACGGGGACAAAACGTGTCCTCATTAATCTCAAATATCGTCTTACTGTCACTCATGCTTGCTTCTTTTAATCTAACGGATTCCTACTAAGAACTCTGTGTGTTCCGTGAAATATAGCCTGCCCCTGCCATTTATGATTTCTTATGTATTCAATTACGTCACTTATTTCTGTACAAATAATTCCTTGTGTTATTTCTTCCACTTTTCGGCAGTATTTCTCATTATAAACTTCGTGGCGTTTCTGGATTTGCTGCTGTATTCTTCAAGTTGTTTTCAAATTTTACGCTCAATTTATCAGTGAATATTTCAATTTAATTTTCTTTTCCAAATTAATTTTAACTGAAATTGCTGACCTGTGATATTAAATTATTTTAGAAATAATTACAGATATTTTAAAAAATTATGGGGTCTGATTACAGACATAAGTAATCCGTTCAACGGCAACATTGATTCTGGAGCGATTTCGAAGGACGATAAATTTTGTCTTCCAACAGCCTATGGTTCATTTGGTGTCTGATGAGTGATTACTAAATATCTCGGTTGAGATCCATGGCTAACCAGCGGGCTGGGGAACAGGAGTTCGACTTCCAACACGCCCACCCGGATCGAGAGCTTTCGATTGTTTCCCTTGATCAGTCAAGGCTAATTGCCGGATGGGGTCCTACTCGTAATGTCACGGATAACTTCTTTCCAGTGCCCTATGCATGCTCTATTTCCTATATGATCGGGGGATTTAGTCTAGACACTAGGATCAGATAATTTAAGTGGTTGAATGGTTTTTAAAATATGTCTGCAGAGTATCAGAATTGGAAATTAAATGCTTTATTCAGAGACCGTATTGTCACAATCCTTCATTACCACACATTAAATATATGCGTATTTATAAGTAACGCTATAAATCGTTACATTTTATTAAAACTCTTACCGATTTATATAGCAACTGATTTATAATTTTTAGAATATTACGTAGTGTATTAAAAATGAAAACCTTATACTCAATGTTCTTGATAATTATTCGAATTTAATATAATTTATTTAAAAATATAGACCATGGCATTATTTTCACTACCATAAGATAATCGACCTGTAATCGTAACTTAAATAAAATATTAATTATTTTGAAGTTTGACTCTGTAAATATATAAATATATTATTTAAAACGTAAAACTAACGTAAGTGTTATTTAAATTACGATTAGATAAAGAGCGTGGATAAGTTATATCGGAATTGGCAGGTATAATTACTGTTTAGAAAAACAGAAAATAATAATGACTGGGTTATCAACGAATTAATGAGTCTCAGATATTTGGAACAAGTCTTGATATTAGGCATGAATTTTTAGTGTTTTAGTATAGTAAATATTTTGTTAAAAAATATTAAGTGAAAGAACTAATTGAGGAAAACGTAGGGCAAAATAGAAAAGAAAGTTCCACTAATTTATATATATATATATTTTTAATTATAGATACCAAAATTCTGAGAATGGGCACTCACTCAAGCTTGAATATGTTTATTGCAGTTCCTTTAAGGATACAAAATATTTTTTGTGTCCTACTTTCACGTCCCTGGAAAACCATAATTTACAGATTGCGTCTTGATCGCTTGATACAGGGAATTTGGGACAAAGCATTACTCCATCAACTGGAACAAATTTAGTGTTTCCTCACAGTATTCCTGGAAGGTTAAGTCGGACAAAAATTTTGATTCACTTCCTCGTGAAATTCCGGATGGAGAAAGTGTTGTTTAAAACAATTAATAAAACCGTTTTGTAAAAAAAGCAGCATGCTAAGGTTCCTTTTGGAAACTAACGCAGAAAATTCCAACGCAGAAAAAATGATATGACGGTTTATATCTGTAGCCAGTGAAAGTAGTATCTATAATTAGACGAAAAGAAATAAAATTTTTGTTGTTATCAATTAGATGTATAAATAATTTTATTTTTTACAGGAGTGAAGTGACACATGATTATGGCCAAATTTTAGGACGAAAGATTCTGAAAAAATGACTGAAAAATGTAAATAAAATCGTCGTAAAATTGAGACTGTATAAGGGTGGCTTATTTAAATCTAGATAATTATTCCGAATAAACAAAATGGACAGTATTTCTATTATAAAAATGTGTATTAAAAAATTTAACTAATGTTTAAATTTAAATAATAATATTCAGAAATAAGAAAGAAAATAGTGGAATTATACTTATAAATTGAGATTAAGTAGCTAAGGGTTCAAATTATATAACATTTCCCTTTGGTCTATTTTTATGGATTGTTGATAAGATTGATTTTACGATGCACTATCGATTCTCTACAATACACTAAACTATGTTCACAAGAGTTCAGAATGAGTCTAATTTTTTTCCTTGTTAGAGGATTTACTCGATAATATAAATGGTGTTTCATTCATTATGTAATTAAAAGACAAATTCAGTAAAAAAGACCCTTCAATTAAGGGCGTCAGAAATTTAACCTTCACAAATTTTAATTTGGTAATATGAAAATATTTTTTTAAAAAATACTAAGAATATTTAGAAATTTGGTAAAAAAATAATAAAAAATACACAATTCTTTAATAGTCATTGCAAAAGTAAATATTTTTATTTAAGTGAAATATAAAATTATGTGAAAGAATTATTTAAGAAAAACGTAAGGCATTATTTAAAAAAACCGAGAATATAAAGGATTTGTAAAAAGGGTTTTTGTGTAGAAAATGGCAGGTTAAAAATTTGTAAAATGTCGTATCCACCGCCTTTAAAGGAAAATTTTCCTATATACAGTTATTAATATTTCCACCTTTTTTTCTTCTAATTCTGACATTTTTGTTATTTCTTACGAACTTAATAAAATCATATCCCCTTGGCGGAGACCTTCAGATTATTTTGTCTGTCGTTTTGTATCGTCCCGATCAGAACCCACGACTTCAGGTAACATAAGAGATGGGTAAGCTAGTCTCGGCACGGAACACGGCGGCTTCCGAATAAATTCGCGTGATTCCAACACACACGCGCGCCGATAGCATCTTAATAACGATCCTCGCTCTCTGCACGCGGAATTTACAAGTGAAACGACGAGAGATGCGCATCACGGTCTGCAGCTTACTGAAAAACAAATTATTTGGCAGTAAGAAGCGTCGAGGTTGATAGCATCTGGGGATTAACAGGCCATTAGCTTGACAGCAGCTCTGCTCTCAGGGTGGCCATCTAACCCATTTCCGCCTCCTTGGTCCATCGATCTCTATCGGCTGGTCGTGCTTCTGGTCGTGCGAGATTTTCAAGGACCATCAGTGTCCACTTTCGTCTTCAGTGTGGTCCAGAAACGAATAACGGCGAGTGACCTGCCTCGCAACCATCCCACTGAAGCTAAATTGTTTGATTTTTTTATATAATTTAAACTAGCTGGGATCCCGGCGTTGCCGGTGTACTTATTTATATATAACCAAAATAATATTTTATTCTATATTAATCTTTAGTCAAGGAGTGATTTCAGCTAAATTTAACAGATCCTAGTTCCGTACATACTTTCGACAGATAGTCCACAATTTGAACAGCTATAAAAATACATTGAATTTTATTGCGTCAATCCCAACAAACATACCTCCGAATTTCTTTACGAATAGAATACTTAAATATTCTCCTTGAATATTGCAGGATATAACTGTATTAAGACATTACGAAAGATTAATTTGATGAAATTGTCAGCTACATTCACAATGTAATCAAATAGTTGTCATATTGGAGTCACTGATATGGCATGAAAGTTTTCTGCAAGGATCGTAAAGTACTCCGTATTGTTTTTTTTATTATCATTCGATGGAGTATTACTGGATAAAATTATACTTTTTATTCAAAGAAAATATTTCTGGTTTATTTCATTACGGAAAAGAGGAACTATTTCCTTTGTTCGTCGCGTAGTAACGTCTCTCTCGCGTGACGTCATGTTAACTTGGCGCGTAGTAATTTAACACAGAATGATCATATTTTTCCATTTTAATAATTTTCTCATTTATGCTAGGGGTTTCTAACCCCCACAGTACCATTTTTCGTGTTTTTAAGAATATGTGTTCGAATTTTTGTTCGAATCTGTTCACGCGCTTAAATGCATGCATACATACAAACATACATGCTTTTGTATTATATAGAAGATTATAACAAATGTGATAAATCTGTCTACATATACAGGATATTAACAAATTTTACGGCCGCAATTATATGTTATATTAATTTTTTTTATCAGCAATGAGTAGAAAATTAATTCATTCTACGACGTTTGGTGATTAGTACTTCTTAATGGTGTGCGGTAAAAGTTAGTCAGTTATATTTTCCTTCAGCTAAAGACCGATTAGTAAGCCGGAAATCATTTGTATAGCCTTTTACGTCTGTGCTTGGATTTACGGTTATCCTTTACTTAAAATACTCTTTATTACTCTATAATTCTGTCTTCCATATGAATAACTTATTTCTTTCATTTCAGAAACCGTCGTTTGCATTAGAATCATCCGCGTTATTTCCCCGTTGATTTACTGTTAAAAATAGTAGAATTTTATCTTGAAAACTGGGAAAAAACAAAAGTTGCCTACGGCAAACTATGAATATGTGAGAGGATGGATCAGAAAAGTTTTTGTACTTCAATCAACCAATTAGCTGACGTTCAATGATCATAAAAGCTTTTAATGCAGAGACTTTCCATGAAATTAGACTTTTCTGGATGTTTCTTATGTGGAAAATAAACCGCAAGGGTGAATTAGAGGAATTTCGCACTCAGACCATAGACATGAATTTATTAACACCCACATATCAGTGTTAACTATTTTTCTTGCGCCACATTATACGTTGAAGAACGTGTTTATCTAAGTAGTAAAACATTGTTGACTCAAGTATTGTGCCGAAGACTATAAAAAAATTGGAATGTAGTTTAAATGGTTTTGTATTGAGTGAGTCTTTTTTCGGTCTGTTTGTTGGCATGGAAGGGACGTTGTTATTAAGAGCAAGCACGCGCAACAACCTCGACAGGTCGTTAATAAAGGGAGACTTTTTTAGGGCGGTGGAGAACTAACAGCGAAATGAGTTTAATTTGCCGCCATTGTCTTCTCAGCGGACAATCAGAACCTCGCTGTGGAGAATGCAATTTGCGCCTTGAGGAACGCCGGCAATTAGCATCAGAGGGAAAGGCATCTTATACACTCCCTCCAGCGGGGTTCGCTTTAATTGTAAGAGACAGCTGTGCCGTTACAATGTACTGTTTATTCTGCACACGTTGGCCTTATAAAGTCACAGGTGAAATTTAATTTCTCCGATACGGTTGTGCGTGGTAATGCACATTGTTTGCAGGTAGGAAGTGATTTATCGTATTCTATTGTCTGTGAAATAACGAGAAATCTGGCGTAGCTGATTTGAAAAAAAAAGGATTTCCCTAAAATGTAAGACTCAAGCACACCTCTAAAGCACACCCACCTCAAAATAATCACTGAAATACTTGAACAAAATCATACTTAATAAAATTATCAAACTCTGTTTCCTCACTGCAATGCTGAGGCCGTCTAACGATCTATAAACCCCAATCTTGCTATTTACAGAAATATTCAAGTTTTAATAACAAAAATTCGTCATTGACGAACACCGCCGTTCAATTACCGTTTGTCATCCGCATACAACTCAGTAAAATACTTTATAGCAGAATCTTGAGATGTAGAATTAAGTTAAAAAACCGAAATTTAACAGGAACCATTCCCATATGTTGTTATTAACATTATTTAACAGTAAATGAGGTATTTAAACTTCTGTTATGGCATATTATCAGTTCAAAATCAAATGATAACTATAGCAGGGGTCACGAACGATGACAGGGTGCGCAGATTGAGGAAGGAGAGAAGTCTGACGTTTCCACGGTGCGCGTGGAGTAATCAAACACACACAACAAAGATCTAACGAGGTCAAACTCTAGGCGCTTACTGAAGCTTATTTCCAGTGCTCGGAAAGGGATTATACTTGCGAAGAAGGCACTAAACTGGGCCACCATCGACTACTCGGCGCACTATTAATATAATAAATGAATGAATTAAGTAGTAAAATTTCGCACTTGTATGAAATTATTTCCATATTAAACTGAAATAAACAGAAAATACACACCCTGACACATTTATCGAAGTTTTGATTCTATAAGACTTTATAAAATATAATATCATTATTATTTCTGAGATAAATATAAAGCTACGGTTTTGGGTGGGATATTTTCAAAGAATGCCTGGGAACACTTTGCAACATTTTCCGCACAGTTCCACAACAGAACTGCCCTCTTGAGCTGCGTTTTTGTGTACAATATTTTGGATTATACACACTATTTTTTTCCATAATTATCATGGTGTCTTTGGAAATCATATTACCGGATTGTGGATATTTTTGTATGAAAAAATGAGTACAGAGCACTGAAAAGATATCTAAAACGTACGAAAAAATATAAGTTGAATCTAAAAGAAAAGTTAATAGTTTTCAAAGCGGTAAAGATATAAATTACAATTTACATTGCAACTATGTTTACGCATACACAGGTTAAAGATTTAAATGGAGGCGTGTTTAAAAGTTTTCTCGGTACAAATTAAGCTTTATAAAAATAATTTTAAAAAATTGTAATCGTCCAATTTTTCCATTTATCTAATAACAGTGAAGATTATATTTACTTTAAATATGTTTCCCATATAAAATTTTCATACATATAGCGTCTTTGGATTGTTCTGTCCACCTCTTCACTAAGTTCTCTCTTCTCCATTTGTTGAATTTTCACGCTCTTAGTCACTCATAGGTCAAAACGTCGAAAAGAAACATTAAAATACTGGAATTACGAGCCAACTCTCTCGTCCTTGGAATTGAGATCGTTTCTGCGGAGAGTATGGGTGTATATGGGAAGTGAGACCTTGTCCAGTCGAACTGGAGTGAGTCAGCCTCTGGCGCGAAAGCTACTCCCTCTCGGAGCTACCGTGTTAAGTGTTTTAAACGCTAATCTACGGCCAAGATATAAAAGCTAAAGCTTGTCGGTCAGCACTGAATTCCTTCACGTCCTTTATGACTCCTTAATGTCGTGGAATTTGGGCTGGCACCTGGCGCTACGGTAATGAAGTCGCAGGTTTATTCGTGATCGTGTAGAGCAATTACGGGCGAGGCCCACCATGGAGTGCCTTAAAAGGTGTCCAGTCCCTTCACAAGCTCGCAACTTGGCTTCCGTAAATAAAATATTCGTGATTTCTCACATCAAGGTTTAACAAATCGTTACGTAGTTATTTTAAACAAAACAATTAAATTTTTAAAATTAAGTATGGAATTGTGTTAATGATTTCTTAATTTATTTTAGGGTAGAGTAGAGAATCATAAATAACTAAACGTATCTGTAAGCAAATAAAATTAATTATAACTAAATAATTTACTGTGTTTTTCACTGTCCATAAGGTAAACGACCAATTATTCAATTCCCGGCATTGCGGGAAACATATGAATAAGGAGTAGAAAAATCGGCAAACGCATGAAAAATCCAACAAATCTTTAACTGGAAATACTTTAAAATAATAAATTGTCTAAATTATTACTAAACTCAAAAATACATTTAATATCTAATATTTTTCAATTTCTAGGTTGAACCATACAGTTCAAAATGTTAAAATAACATTTTTAGTATTATATATTAAAAAATTCTGACGATGCCGAATTATTTTAAACCTTTATTGTCCCAAAATGGTTGGAATGCATCCATTTGGTTTTAAAGAACTTTAGATAAATTATTTGGGAAGATGCAGTTGATTACGTCATTGTAGAAAATTTATTCGTCACAGTAAATGGTTCGAAAAAAAACGTTTGATTACCTGCGATTGGTATAAAAATATGGGTAATTAAATTAATAATAATATTTTAAATATCAGGCATAATAAATTAACAGCAGTTGTTGAAATTACACACGTTTAATATATATATATATATATATATATATATATATATATATATACACGAGTTGTAAAATTGTTAAAGTATATACATAAATTATATGTAATCGGATATTCAAGTAACTGTAGTATCGTGACGTCCCAGTAAGAATTATTGCGACTTTATGGTCTAATCAAGCATTTTCATGTTTAAAAGAAGACCAAAGACATTGGAAACCGATTTAGTTTCATCAACGTCGCGGACTGTAAGGATTGTCTTTGTTAAAACGATATTACGTAATATCGAGCTGGTTATAAATTATATATATCAAATAGCATATATTTCCTGACCAACGAATTTTATGAAGAGAAAAAAATATACAAATTGACGCTGATTGGAAACCTTTATATTTGAATAATGACCAACCACCAGACGATAGGTCGTGGTTCAGACCTGTATATGACCTTACTCGATTACATCACTAACGGCAAAGTGAAGGCTACCGTTAGTTGTTGAAAAGATAACTGTGAGACGTGATTCCAAGAGAATATTCATATACATCAACAGGTTGTGATATAATAATTTTTTTATGTATATCTGGGGGATGTCCACGACTGGATCTGAAGTGTTGAAATCGCGACATTGATGATGAAGCAATGATAATAAATATTTCTGATAAGCAAAATGGTTAAAATAAATAAACAACTTCAAATTTCAAGTCAGAAAAAATATATTTATTAATGGAAAATTAAACTGCGTTTCGTCGTTAACTTTGCGACCTCTTCAGGTTTTTTAACACTACAAAACAGTTAAAATGATTAAAATAAAATTTTTAAGAAAAAGTTTGCAGAAAATAAAGTATATAAATTTAGGTGGAGTTACAAATTTTGATTGTTAGGTCATTCTCCTCATTGTCGTGGCCTAAATACACCATTTAAAACGAGAACGACCATTAAAAAGTAAGTTACATAATTGAGTGCGGTTTACAATGGAAACAAATGAGATTTTAAAATTAAAACAATATATAAATTAAATAATACAAAAGCAAATTAACATAATTTTTTTTCAAATTGTTAGTATCACTTTTTATATTGATACGCGTTTTATATTGTCTGATATATAGAATTTCAGTCATTAATCTCGATAAGAAGTTAGTTTCTACATCCAGTATATTTTATGAATCTGTAAGTAAATATGTTTGGAAAAAACAGAATAATTTTGAATATTACTATTTATATTATTTTTAAGTTGCTTTAACATAGTTTTTAATGACCGCTTAGTTTGACCTATATATATATATATATATATATATATATATATATATATATATATATGGCTTGACAATCAAAATAATTAATTTTGTAAATTACATTGTGCCTATATAAATTGTCAATTTTGCTTTTAATATTATTTACTATGTCTACATAGTTATGAGGGGCTTAAAAAGAATGGCGTCAAAATTATTTAATTTAAGTTGCAAGCAAGCAATTTCTAAGAAATTTTTTTTAGTCATTCTAATTTTTTTGTAGTGTTAAACTTTACCGTTGCGACCTCTCCAGGTTAGAGATAGAAGCGTAATATAATTTTCCCGAAAAAGATATATTTTTTCTGACTTCAAATTGGTTGTTGTTTATTTATAAGTTGTCGCAATAGTCAGAAATGCTTAATAATTTTGGGGATGTACGTTTAGAATTACGTCAACAGATAAACAGGAAACGATAAAATGGCTGAGTTTGTAAGGGAAATTATCCTTCGCTTAATTTAGTGTTTCCGGCAGTGGGCTGAATCTCATTTGCAGTTTATGCAATATTTTGATTGTAGTTGGTCGCTTTGGGCCTAGAAGTGGAGTGAGGTAAGTGTCGATGCAGGCGCAGAGATTGGCACGCCGTTTGTATGCTGAGCAGGATGTTGCAAACCCATAACGTTCAGGCCTCGGGGCCTGCTTTGTCCAGAACTTGTCCGCAAGATAGCATTTATGCGACGGCGGCGGCGGCAATGTAGATCCATCTAGAGTAAACACGGTGAATGGATTTCAAGAACGAATGGGAAAGCCGCCCGAAAATACTCCGGCTACCGGTATTGGGCCCGCCATTCCCGCTATCCTTCACTACAATGAGCCGAAACGACTGCCGTTGCTGTTAGCCTCGATCAGTCGTAACTCGCAGACTCTTTACAGTTGAAGATTCGAGGTTAGCAAGTGTGCGTCGCAACTTCCTACATCAGACTGGAACTGGTCTCGGGACCGCGTCAGGGAGTGCCGTCTTCCTACTCCCTTAAATAATCATCCCAGATAAACAACAATAACAATATTTATAGAAACGGAGATGACTAAAATACTAAGAACAGTTTCCGTGTAGAGAAGAAGAAAATGGAGACACAGGGTAATCCACATGTAGGAAATAGCATCGGAAAGGGACTGAAAGGAGGGATGCGAGAAAGCCAAGGGTTAATATAGGGCAGTTTTTAGGAACCGATCTGGTAATTCGCATAAAAGTGATGCTGGGAAAAGGGTCGAGTACAAAATCCCGACACACACACACTTGTCCGATGCATGTTTTCCAGAAAACTATATCCCGATTGACGTTTACCCGACAGGACAAAATCCCGATTGCTATTTTCCCAACTGTACATTTATTCAGATTCACGTTTTACCGATAGTTTATTTTCTCGAAAGGTGAATTTTTCCGAAATATTCATATTGTAGAACACAATAATATATAATAAGATAAGTTACATATTATATTGTTTAAAATAAAGTTGTTCATTAACGCGTGCAACAATTTCAACCAAAATTCCGCGGATTTAAAATAATTATAGCACACCTACTGATATTTTCAAGATACAAAATATGTGACACCAGCCTATATTGGCGCCTTTTAAATAGTTTACGGGATCACTCATATTCTTGGTAGCTGTCACAATTTTTATCACCCCCTTTCACCCCACCTCATACCTGTTAGGGAATGATATTCTACACTAAAGCATCAGGAGTGACGTTCTGAAACTGAGTGATCCCATAAACTATTTGTTCGGCGCCAGTAGAGGACGGTATCGCATGTTTTGAATTTTGAAAATGCTAATAGGGCTGCTAGAGTTATGTTCCTGAATCTTAAACGTACACCAAGTTTGGTTGAAATTATTCCACCCATTAATGAATAATTTAATTTACAATAATAATGATGTATAGTAAGATAAGTAACATTTTAAGTGTTCTAGAATATTAATATGATACTTTATTTCGTAAAAACTCACAGAAAATGACCCATCGGGAAACAGGCCTTACGAGAAACGATGAATCGGGACAATGTACTGTCGGTCAAATGGCAATTGGGACAATGTACTGTCGGTCAAATGGCAATCGGGACAATGTACTGTCGGTCAAATGGCAATCGGGATTTTGTACTGTCGGGAAAACGTCAATCGGGATATTGTTGTCGGGATATTGTTGTCGGGAAAACGTCAATCGGGCAAGTGTTTGTTCGGAAAACGGCCAGATCCCCAGGGAAAACCCTAGAAAAACCGGCATCATGTCGGGAATTGTCCCACGTTTGCTGTGAGAACGCAGCATTCGATTCTCCATGCCTCAACCAATTTAGGAGGCAGCTGGCCGACTGTTCCAAAAAGAATAGCTGACAACTCTTACCGTAAGCTCAAGGTCTGAGACCCCGGAACATACACGACTTAAAACAGGCCGACGTGCCTTGGCTTATGAGAATCTTAGTTCAAAAAACCAGAGAGAGGAGAAGGAATCTCCAGAGCTCTCTGGGTAGGTGAGGTCCCGTGTAAATTTGTATAGTAAGAAAACTAATATTTGTGTATAATTGACTTCGTTATACCACCAAAAAATACAGTGAAACGTGTGTCTGTTGACTCCAAATAGTGAATTTACGCAATGAAGTATTTTTCCCCAAAAAATACGTTTAAATGTGACATACGACACGCACGCTGAGTGCATACAGATTTGCGTTTACTGAATTACTGAATTGTATTCTTCATCCCAAATTATCTGTCGATAACGATTATCGTGACGCTAGAAATTTTCTTAGGCATAAAATGTTTGCAACATTTTTTGGAGATTAGTTGCGTTTAAACGTTTTTAAAAATATATTTGAATACAAAATACGCAGTGAATGAACACAACCATGTGAAGAACTTTCCTGAGGTCTAGTCTAGAGTATAAATCAGCCATATTGTTTGGATTCGTACAGGAATAATCTCATTCAGGACTGGAAAAAATACAGAAAAAAGACATTTAAATTATCTTGGAGACTTTTGGAAAATGAGCTACAGACAGAAAACCTAAAAGCGATCATTTGTACAAGATTATGCAGAAGAAACAAGTAACTTATATGGGGAAATTTTCATTCCTAAATAGAACTATACGCGATTTCCTTCAACTGTGCTAGCGACGAACCCACAGAGCATAAAACAATTCAAAAGTAGATTTACAAGCTATGATAGGGAAGTATTGTAAAAATAATGAGATTTCTCTTAATAAATTGGGTTAGTGAAGTTTAAACTATATTTTAAAAACCATACCGTTGTTAAAATATTTTATTTCAATCTGTGAAGCATTGCAATTGAAGTGCAGTGAGAAGAAATACAGAGGACGCCATTTATAGTCGTAATATTTGTTAATATTACGTAGAAAGGTTTATTGAACTATTTTATCTAAATTAATTTTATGTTCATGTTGGTATATAGTTTCTGTACCTTCATTGTATGTATTTTAAACATTGCCACCGGGAGTAAATTAAATAAATCTAAGTATCTTTTATTTATAACGTAAATAACAACCAATAGTGATTTAACCGCATTTTTAATGTAATATAATTAGAAGGAACAGTAAACCTATGTTAATAGTGAAAAAGACTGATAGACTTAAATTTAATAAGAATGAATTTTTGAACAATTACTAATCGTGGTGGAACATTTTCGGTGTCACTTTGAGGAAAAACAAATATAAATCTCAATGAATACTTAAATTTATAATAAAAAATTATCTTAGAAAACGAATAATCGAGTAATCTGATACTCACTCAGTTACATTATATAATTTTTCTAAAAACATGGAGAATATCGGCTCGAGTTCGATAGGACTTTACAGAATATAAAACGTGAGAAAAAAGCGACGAAGTGAGATCAGGAGGTAAGTTGCGACGGAAAACGGGAGACGAACTGGAATGATTGATTTATTTTGGATATAAAAGTCGTAAAATAACTATCGCACCGAAACAGAAGACTGCTTCCAGAATTTAGGGGAAGTCTCTCGACAATATGCACGCCAGTCACACCAAGGAATTCAGGTCAAGGAAATCTATGACAAGAAAAACGTTCACGAAGAAAGAACAGTATCGACCAGTATATTTAACATGGAGTTGCGCAAGGAACTGTCACAGGGCAAGGCCAGGAGTACAGTACCACAGACGTGGACATTGAAGTGGAATCGGTGACAGTGTTTCCTTTCCACTCAGCCCTGGGAATGACAATTTGATGCCTGAGGGGAATTCGACAGGAAATACACCGAAATATCAAATGATGAATAAAGAGATAGGCAGAGATTCCTGAAGAAACAATAATGTAAATATCAATTCCGGGAAAATGAATGTGATCTACAGAGTGTTTCCTGCGTAATGTCGAAAGAATTTTTTTTCTCCTGAGGGTAATTGCAAACGCACATTATATTCTATAGCCACATTTAACTGTAATAAATTAATGACGTACTATGCGTCAGTCATAGAAAGATGTAAATACTGATAAAAGGACTCAAGTGGTATTTGAAATGGATGGACGGTGAGAAATATTAAGCATCTAGTGAAGAAGGCGAGCGTAAAATAAGAGGATTTTAATTACTAATCTTGATGTTTTGATTAAATTTGCGATTGATCGGATGCTTTATGAACAGTAAAATATTCTACGTATCAAAAATCATTTATTAAATATGTAAATTTTTGGAAGTGATAAACATTTTTGTAAATATTTTTCATACATTTCAATGTCGCTAATCAACAACTAGGACCACGAGGCCTAATTTTGTTTCCCCATTTATTTATATAAAAAGTATTTTTCATATTTGACGGTGGTGGCGTGTTGGGTGCGGTTATCGCGTGGGGTTCGCTGTGGTGGTTCGGACCTCGCCTTCAGAACCAACTCTTCCTTTCCCCTCTACTCTCGTCCCACATCCTTGCTTCTTGCCGCAGGTCGGTTTTTGCAGTCTTGCTTGGTACTACGCTACTCTTAAATCGTTAATCAAGGCCTTTCTATACAGTCTTTTAATTAACTTTTGCCGAAGAGGGCTCAGGCCCCTATCACGGCTCAGAGATTTATCTCGGATTAAATACGTATAAAATAAAAATAGAAAACTTGCAGACTCATCACAGAAAACAGTTGTCTATGAAGAGATATGATCCCTTAATGAAAATATTGCTAATAATAAATAAACTATTTGAATTAAAAAGAAGTATAGCCAATTCAGACAAAATAAGTGATAATATACGTTTCTGGGATTCTTGTCCCTTTCATAGGTGCGAAGAAGAGCCTAGAGCGACACAACTGCACTCGACAGTTGACAAAACTCAAAATCGACGAAAACGCAACGACAATGAGAGAGCCGAAGGGTTAGCGTAACAATAATCGAGAAACGACAATGGGAAATCAGAAGGTTTAGAGTAATAATAAGGGATCACACAAATTCATAGTGTCTGTTTGTAAATTAATAGCTGTGATGTTTAATTTAATGTGAAGCATCTCAGACATGAGTCTGGAACTGTACCTGGTGTCAGTGTCTAAATTCTCAGCATTTTGCCAACCAAATGTATGTTAAGAATTTATTATATGTTTGGATACTACAGTCTGTTTATCAGTGTGAAGTTTTGATATGTGTACTAAGGGAACGTTTTTTTTGCCCTATGCAGCAAGAACTAAGAGAAAGAGATTTTGTAAACTACACAATGTTTAAAGTAGGTGTCAAGTGGGTCCTTGTGGTTTTTAATCAAGTAGGAAAGAATATTAGTTGATCTTTAAATAATGGATATTTGATATTGTTTAAAAATTTTGACGAATTTGTGATGTAGAAATTTGTAATAATGGAGTACGAGAAAAAATTTGGCTTTAGGTGTTTGGGGACGATTGCCAGTAGGATATTGGATTTTTTTTTCAATCTAATGTTTGCGTGTTTAATAATAAAATTTAAAGGGTTCTCATTGGAGATTAAAGGGTTCTCATTGGAGATTAAAGGGTTCTCATTGGAGATTAAAGGGTTCTCATTGAGATTAAAGGGTTCTCATTGGAGATTCCGGACAATATTTATGTTGATGGAACTTGGAGTTAGAAAGTAATGTAGCTCTGTCTACAAGATTGTATACCATAGCTCTCTTTTGGTTTGCAGGATGATCAGAAAGATAATTGAGAACATGCCCAGAGTCTGTAGGTTTTCTGAACCAATTTGTAAGAATGAAAGTGACATAAAGTGACATAAAGTAAATTAGAGAACGGTTAAATTCAATTTCATGGGTGAATTGTAAGTTTGGATGATCTTTATTGAAAGTATTTACTTATTTTTCATTTTAAACTATTTGAAATCAGTTGAAAATAATTCTGAATAATTTTTTAAAAAACACTTCAGTATAATATATATTCTATTTTTTTTACGGAATGATTATTTCTGAGGACGAGAGTAATAAACGTTTTGTAGTAACAGATTTTAATGACTTCCGCAAAATGGTAATACTTTTATGTATTTCTTATGTCGTCAGGTACGTTGTCGTAAGCTTCCTTTTCCTAATGAATAGATAGTTCTCGTAAGGACGGTGAAGATTCATTGTAAGCGTTGGGAGATGGATGGACTAGAAGAAAATGGAGGGTCACATCAAATAAGCCGTATAAATAATAACTATAAAAACGTCCGCTTTATGGTTTCCCTGGGCACGGTAATAGGAAAGATAGGAACTTGAGAGCGTAATAGGGCCCACAATTCATTTCTAACGTTTTACTGCTCGCCGACGACTATTGATACCGTATTAGCGAGATACCTATATGGAAGACTCTCATTACCGTGACGCGTTCGAGACGCGGACCGTCATATTTACGACGAATTTGGTCCGCGGAATGAAATGAAAGTAATAAATTGCTGGCGGTAGTGAGCGAAGTTGGGTCTGATCCAAAGGCGGCTCGCGCGTGAGCTATGGATTGTGACATCAATCAGCCGGTGGCAGCGCAGATCGATCAAGATGTGGACCAGGGCGTTGCTCCTGAGGTGGGGCACGCACGCCCAATTACCAACAAGGACACGCGCGTGTCTTACCAACGCCGGGAAATGAGAGGGACGGTCGAGTGTGGGGGTTTCATCGTCTGGTGTGGAAAATACGTCATAATTCTGGTGAAACTACTCGGAGTCAGCTTTGGTTATAATTCTTTTCTATATATTCGAACAATTTGAGATTATATATTACGTATTAAACATCCACTCTCATAATAAATTATCGGTATATATTTTTGATTTTTTTAAAATTTATTTTATTACTAACAATCTGTCATAAGAAGAGACATTTAGTTATTGTTTTGACATACAGATTAAAAGTCACGGTGAAAAAATTTCCATTGAAAATTTTTCAAAATTAAAGCTAGAAGTTTGTAGCGTAATTGCTCACGTGAATCTTTTTTTTTTAAGTCAAGCTTAAATCTTTTGAGCCTAGCCTCTTCGTCATCTGAGTTTAACAGATATTTTACAAGTTTGTTTGGATGAACACTTAGTCTGTCGTGGTAGCGTTACTGCTGTAACGTATCTCTTCAGTAACCGTGGATAGTCCCAAGTCTTGACGAATTAATTTTTTTTTTCACTTATTCACAAACACATTATGTCAGCACCGACTTTTACTTATATTATTTTTTATACCAACCATTTATAGTCACTAAAGAGCTCAGTAGCTAAGAACGTACGTTCATGTAATTTTAATTGTTATTAATTATATAATATATATAAATTATAATTTAATATTTCAAATTATTTATTTGAGCTTTTACTCTTTCACGTATATATTGAAAATAATATTTTGATAGCTCATTTATATATATTCGACCATATGGCAGTCAACGGTAACATAGACCTGAGAGACAATTCATTTAATGAATTTCGTGGTTTACCTAATTCTGATCTATAGATACATAACCTGTCACTTTATTAAGGAAATAATAACTCGGGTTAAACAGAATTCTTACAGACAAATAATGAAACCTATAAAGGTAAAATAAATTACTTGGGGGCTTATTTCAATTACTTATTTTTTTATTTTATTTTACGTAAAAAGTGTGAGAAATTAATATTCTAGTGTCATTGTAAATTACTCAGGCAAACAGACATCAGCGGCCTTCCTTTAAGAGGATTAACTATGGTCTAGAAGCTATACACGTCTAGCAAAACAAATCTCTGGTCCATAGATTTTAGCACCTAGCCGAAATATTAAAAGGAAACTTGGTGCCTCGAAGGACGTGACTTCCCAAGGACTTGGAATTAGCTATTTAAACCCGTAGGGGGGGGGGGGATTATAACAAGAATATTGAATTTTGTGGAGAGACAGATTCGATTCTCGTAGGCTACGGCTGCACTATTATTAAATAAAAATTCAGAATTAAATAAGTAATTATTAGCTTTTTCAATACTGTGGCTTCCGTTGGATCATCACAGTAGTCTGAGAGAATTCTTAACCATCTGTTGCTATACGCGACACATTACGACGAATCCTTCTTTAAATTATAGAACAACTTTCCTCCAAGACTGCACTCTTCCAGCAACTTTTAGATCGTGGACGTGTGCGTGAACGACGCGGATATCCTCCGTGGGAATCTCCGTGGGTTCTGAGCGCAGCTAATAGATTACAACTAGAACCTGGTATTTCTTGCTATTCGCGTCATAGGTCACGGAACTAGTTGCTAGACAAACCGACCGTGGTGAATGCAACACAAAACTCATGTTCGTTCACCGCAAATTACTATGTAATTTAATAATGGCACCGGAGTGCTGACCGGGGGAAATATCG
Organism: Zhengitettix transpicula; assembly: GCA_037074705.1. Taxonomy (NCBI): domain Eukaryota; kingdom Metazoa; phylum Arthropoda; class Insecta; order Orthoptera; family Tetrigidae; genus Zhengitettix; species Zhengitettix transpicula. Next base: position 51,550,326 of record CM073594.1, read on the forward strand.
CCCTTGACTCCGTTACAAAGCTATGGGATCTCGCGGGTTCAAAGTGAATTTCGTTTGTATGCATTCGAAGAAGACAGATTACCACGTGGATGACCCTCGTGTAGTCTGTCACTCCACCCGAAAAAAAGTCTGAACCAATAATTTATTACCCATTCAGTATTTTATTTGCTTGCAGTGTTCCAGAAATACTTTATCATTATTCGTCATATATTGAGTCACTGTTAATTGTAGTTCGGTCCTTTACAATTTATATCTGCAACTGCAACCATTAATCTTTTATCAATTAATATTCTTTTTATTCAAGAACTGAAGGAATGCTTTCAATCAAGCTCAGCTATATAGGCTACAAATCAAATTCAACAGATTATGGACGGAAAAATCTGTACGTAATCGGGGATAGAACCCAGGACTAAGTACAATGGATATAGAAAATTCCGACCAGACGGAAGTTGACAAGACTAATATAATGGTCACAGACACGGCGTACTCGGCTCGATCGCCAGATTTTTCTACTCCAATCTCTTAATTTATTTATTATTTTTAAGGTTACATAACAAAAAATTAAGTAATAATGAATTTTAACAATTACATTAATCTAGCTTCTTTAAAGAACTTAAAATTCTGATTTATAGGTTTGTGTTGATTATCATGTAAAAATTTATAAAAACTCTATAAAAGATGAAGGTTTTACAGAGGACACAATGTTTCATCCATAATTGTTGAGACATCTTCAGGTAGAGTCAAATTTAATTACATGATATAATTTCATTTTAGTACTAATTCTTTTATTATTATTATTATTAATATTATTATTATTATGAGGGTAATCCACGTTGGGTAACTCCCCTTTAATAGCATATATAACATTTGTATACATAATATCGTAATCTAAATAAATAAATTTTTGGTCAAATAACTACATTAATCAGAGTTTGTCTCCAAATTTTTTAAATTTTCGTCAAGGCATTCCTGGCAAATTATTTTTGTGAGTGTACGCAAACACAAAATACTTTTACATTTTTCAAAAGCAGTATTGTCTTTTACATAGTTTTTTTAGTTTACTTTAAACGTGGCCCGCATTTTTTTTCTCAATCTAGTTCTTCAATTTCAATGGTCCATATCAGAGTCATCAGACCTAGTTCTAAAATATCTGCATTTCCGGATTAATCTGTTGATTCTACAATATCGTCGTCTGGTACAACATTTTCGTCATAATTGTCTTCTAAAAGAAGACGACGAATTTTATGTACATCTTGAGGATTTTTTAATAATTTTACTCATTTTTCACAATAGTTAAACAAACAGAAAATCGTAAAGTTTTTATACAAAGCCACAAATATTATATACACCTTTGGCAATATAAATTTTATTATCAAAAAAGAAATATGAAATATAAAAACAGAATAATCGCCAATTACTTTTATTACTGCGGGAAGGCCGAGAAAAATGCTGACGGGAATGGTCGCAGTGGGCTACCCTGGACCGAAAATAAGCTACTGCCTTATTCTATCGTCGTTTTCCGAGAAAATACGGTTGCTTTTGGACTGTGGCCTTGGCAGAATATTGTAAACATATTCCTCTGAGACGTCACAAAAGTTAACCCCTGCATCTGACCTGGCTCCGGAGAGAACAAAGAAATTAAATTAAGTAGGTCCCCTGAACCAAGCGCGGTTGACCAAGGGTTAATAACAGATCATTGAAAATTTTTAATAGACTTCTCTCCTTGATCAGTCCATCATATTTACATATTTGACTCATAGAAGCCGTTATTTTCCTCTACGTGATTCTCTTGTCTGGATTCAAAACGACTTCCAGTTTAAGTGCCCGACACAGAAGGGAGCTTCTTGCTTTCAAGAAAAAGGACGATATAACATCGCTTTGAGCTGACTCGGTGTTGTGAATAAAATACTTAAAGCAGCTCGCAAACCGCATAAGGTATTCTGTGCAGGGCAATTTATGCGGAGCACTTGTTGCTAAGCTCATGGTTTTGTATATCAGACCTCAGCTGGTGTAGAGGAGAGAATCTTCTTTTTGCCCGGATATTGTTATGCTAAAATGGATAATAAATCGTCAGCGGCTACCGAGCAACGCGGTTTCTAGGTACCTGAGAATTCGCTCGCACGTGCAGTCAGAATTAATGTAGGAGACTTGTTTCGCCTGTAGTTTACTCTGTTCCACCTTCCCATATTTCACGACGACGTCTCTGACCGCTATTCACCGTTTGCCTCCTGAACCGTGGAAAAAACTAACGGGGGTGTGAAATTTTGAGGAGTGGGGATGGGTTGAAAGACGTTTCCGTGTGAAAATAACGTGGGTGGTCCGTTCGTCGGATATGGCAGGTGCCAGGTAATTAGTAAGAGCCACGTAGTGGCCTTTTTGCACCTGTAACGAGGCGTGAAATAATCCCGTGAAATACTAGACAATCCAAACTCGCGCTTCGTTGCCGCCTCGGAGCGTGTATAATTGAGGCTTCCTACGAGTTCCATCGTTTATGAAACTTGGACCATTGCTCGGACAAAAAAAACCATTAATTATACGGGAAGTCATGAAAAACGTCATTAGAAATAATATAAATAAAGAGATAACACTAATTACGAAACAGAACCCATTTTATTAATAATAATTCTGTCCTTCGAGATATACAAACAACTTTTTTTAAAAAACATATTGGAATTTATAGCTGGTGATGACCATTCTAAGCAAATTTTTATAATTGGCTTTTCCTGTCCTACAACCGATATTTTTGAGCTATTTTAAAATTTCAGATAGCGCCTCTTTGAAACTGCCGATGACCTACATAAGTAAATAACGAGACGAAAAGAAGTGTCGTAATTGTTTTAAAAATAAGTCACTGAGATATCTCCTTAATAAACTCTAATAAACCCCCGAAAAAAAAACTCAAATTTATAGTTAAATTCAAATATAAAATGAAAATCGTAAAATAACCAATTGATAAATATATTTAAGAAATTGTACTAAATTATTCAAACATAGGTAGCGTATAAATTAAAAATTACGGAAAAACTATTGTCATAGTTTTAGGAGAAGTTGATTACTCAGGATCCATAAAAAGATTTACCATTAAGACCAACTGTTGACGGAATAAATAGCCCCTTATATAAACTATCCAAATTTATAAATATACTAGCTGGGTGCCCGGCGTTGCTCGTGTACTTATTTATATAAACTCGAAAAAGTATTTAATTGAATACTTAAATATATTCCTTGAGTATTTCAGGATATAATTGTCAATCAGTCTTCATACATTACGAAATATTACATTGATGAAATTGTTAGCTAGACTCACAACTAATATAGCGCGAAAATTAACTTACATTTTACGCAAGGATGGTAAAGTAATTCGTATTCTTCTTTATTACCATTCGATGGAGTATTGCTGTATAAAATTATACTTTTTATTTAAAGAACATATTTCTGCTTTATTTCATTCCTAATAAAGGAAATACTTCCTTTGTTCGTTGCGTAGTAACGTCTCTCTCTCGCGTGACGTCATTGTCTCTTGGCGCGCAGTAATTTAATATTTAATGATCACGGTTTTTAATTATAATTCTTTCCACATGTATGCTAGGCGTTTCTCACCCTCACAGTACCGTTTCTCGTATTTTGAAGAATATGTGTACCAATTTTTGTTGCATTCTGTCTACGCGATAAAATTTGTATAAAGAACAACGTAAATACATACATACATACAAATATACATCCTTTTTTATCATATAGATTTCTGGATAATTTACAAAATATTAATAATATCTAGAAAATAAAAAACGAAGCGATAAAACAAAATATACATGTAATGAGTTAATCTTCAGTTTCCATGTATAACAATATAGTATTTAAATTTTAATTGCGATAACACAAAATACGAGACTCAAGTTAAAAGTAAATCCAGTTATATAGATAGAATCAAACTATCACGGATATTTTTTTATTGGCAGATTGGTTTTCGAACCGCCTACAGATATTTTTCGCTGTGGAATAATATACCATGTACACTTAAAATTCGATAATAATTATTAGTATAGTATTTTAATAGAACTTGTAGAAGAAAATTGAACGCGAAGGGAATCTTTCAGTCTGCCGGTTGGCTTAAAAGAAATCCAGGAAAAGAAAACCGGGTGCTTAGAGTACGTAATATGAGCGGTTTCAACAACTTGCGAGTTCTTTATGGGAGGTGTTTGTTGGTGTTTGGTGACAATACGGCAGCTTGGATTGCATTCCAAGAGAGAAGCGCGTAGGCATACAGGTCCGACCGTCTCCGACTACTGGACAAAGGTGGGCGACAAATCCTGTCATCGGTCACGAGCGCTGGAATGTCGCTGATTGTCGTGGATAACAGCATTGGAAGCGGTCAATGCCTCACGGAAGTCGTCGGTTCATCATAATCGCCCCTATGGAATGTTCAAACAACGTGTGGCAGAACGTGAAGTGAGTCTTTGTTCCACAGCATCAGGAAAAATTTAATATTTTCAATATATAACCTCGCTCTCTTATTATATTAACATCGATTCAAATTTCCTTTCCATTCATGACTGCTTATTTTCATAAAGATTATCTTTACACTATCGAATGACCATACATTTGGTTTGCAGTGATCACCTTGTGTAATAATATATGCTGTAAATATCAAAAATACAGTTTCTATTTCAGGGAAAGGAACACTTGTAATATAACATTTATGCACACAAAAGAGTTGAATGTGTTGATTTGAAAATATTTCTACATTTAATTTGTTTTTTAGATTTTTCTGATAATTTCTATTTCAATTGTTCCATTTACCGCGCAATCTCAGATTTCTCGTCGTTAGCCCCGGAAATGTAAATAATCTTTTTATCCCTAATTATTTTCCTCAGTGAGTGTTTTACAAATAATATAACTCGTAAACATAACGTGTAAATATTTTATTGAGTTGTTCTGAGATTTTTTTGGGTACAAACTTCAGTTATTATATAAATTTTGATTCTTGGTTACAATAGTCAAAAAGTCCGAAATTTACTCAGGTGAGTTTCTGTACTGATCTACGATGCGTATAACATGCAATAAAATTTTATGGACATATTTACTAAGAAAATGTAAAAATAATAAATTTATGTTACACTATCAAAATGAATACATTTGAAAATGTGGTTCTTAGATTCTGATTTTTCATACTTGTTATGGGGTCTTATATTATATTACATTTTACTTATACTACACACTTAAGTCCAGAGTATTATTTGTAAATGAAATTTCTGGCATATATAATCTATTTGTTGGTTACGTATTTTTTATATAGTTTTTGTGTAGGGTAATCCACATAGTTGCAACTCCCCTCTTATAGCATAGGAGGAGGAGTGAAAGGGGGGATCAGGAAGGTAGAACAAGGTAGCCAACGGTTAACTAGGGCCCCCAGGCTATGTTTAAGGATCCTACCCGGCAATTCGCTTCAAATTAATGCAGGGAAAACCCTAGAAAAACATGCATCAGGGAGGTCGGACGTTTGGTACTTGTCCCACTTTCTTCCGATGGCGGGACAGGGGTTTGCTGAGGGGTCGCAGCTTTCCCCTCGCCGTGCCTTGATCAGTTTAGGAGGCAGCTGGCCGACTATTCCAATAGGAATAGCGGACAACTCTTACCGCATGCACAAGGTCTGAGACCCCGGAACATACACCTCTCAAAACAGGCCTCGGCATGTGGGAACCTTGGTTCAAAAACCAAAGAGATGTGAAAGAATCCTCAAAGCTAGCCTCCTCCAGGTCTCTCTGGGAAGGTTCACCTGCGAGAGAATTCTCTCGCAGGCTTCCTTGATTGGTTACGTAAAATACCACATTCTATTATTACATTTAACATATGTAACAACTGCATGATACCAACGTCTGTGTAGTGCCCACTAAAAAATAAACTTTATTACATTCATATAAATATAGTATGGAACCGCGTCCTCAATATGATTAATTGTGATCTATATGTGTAGTTGAGTATTACAATTAAATACTTTATATTGCTATTAGTATGATGACATAACTTCGAACGTAATACTACGTGCCATAAATAAAATAATCAAGTAAGCCTCAGTGCAACAAGTGATGCCCAATCCCATTGTAACGTACTAATAGAGTCGCAGATAATTCTCAAGTTATCCAATGATCTGCTAATCGTTCGATGCGTTTACTTTGGAAGGGACTCTCACAAGGCGAGCCAGTCCGGTCGAGCTGCGTTGATACTTTATAGGTGTCCCCACCAGAGAGAGAGAGTTGGAGTGAGAGAGTAAACATTTCACGTAGCCAATTGCAGTTTACACGGGCTGTAAAGCAAATGGACCGGTTTCGCAGACAAGACACGGCCCGCCCAGAGGAACATCCGGGCTCCAAGCAGCCACGTACCAACTGATTGACTGTCTAAATCAATGTGCAATAAAAATATCTGTCCATAATCATCCTACTGAAAACGTTTCTTGACATGCGCAAAGCTCCTAAAAGGAAACGGTCCTCTTTTCAACAAACTGTTCACTTATATTTCTGATAATGATCACCCTTTCGAAATTAAAGGAAAATATTCAGTTGTTAATAGATCAAGGAGTTCATTGCCTGCAGAATTACTGACGACTGTTAAGAATAGCGCTGATCATTTTAGACGTAGGCTAAGGAAACTTAAATAGTCGTGGGGTATTTTATATATTTAATTATTACACTTATTAATTTTTAACTGGTCTACGTAGTGAAGTGATTTATAAAAAGAAAGATTAAAATGTGAAGTGCAGTGGAAATAAATCAGGGAAGGTAAATGTTGTGTTCTTTTTTTCAGGTTAATCTATATAATGATATATAGATGTATATTTGTATGTATTAACGTTAATTTCGTGTGGACAGATTGAAACAAAAAATGGTACACATTCTTCAAAACACGAGACATGGTACCGTGGAGGTGAGAAACTCCTAGCATAAAGGTAGCAAGAATTATAATGGAAAAAGGTGATCATTTTGTGTTTAATTACTGCGCGCCGAGAGACCGTGACGTCACGTGATAGAGAGAGACGTTACTACGCAACGAACAAAGGAAATAGTTCTTTATTCCGTAAAGAAATGAAGCAGAAATATTTACATTGAATAAAAAGTAGAATTGTATCCAGCAATACTCCATATGATGATAAAATAACCAATACGAAATACTTTACGATCCTTGCGGAAAATGTAAGTTAATATTCATGCCATATTAGTGACTCCAATATGGCGACAATATGTTTACATTCTGAATATAGCTATTCATCAATTTAATCCTTACCAATGTCTGAAGACTGGAGGACAATTATATCGTGCAATACTCAAGGAGAAATTCTGAGGGACTGATGAAATAAAATTCAATGTATTTTACAGCTGTTGAATTGATGCAACACCGGTCGAAAGCATGTACGGAACTAGGGAAAGTGAGATTTAGGTTAAATCACTTCTTGAATGAAGATTAATATAGAATTAAATACTTTTCAGGTTTATATAAATAAATACACGGGCAACGCCGGGCACGCGGCTAGTCTATATAATAAAAAGGATGTATATTTGTATGTATGTATTTACGTTAATCTCTATACATATTTAAACGCGTGGACATATTACAACAATATGATACACATATTCTTCAAAAGACGATAAGCGGCTATGTTGGGGTAAGAAACCTGTATCGTAAAGGTGGATAGAATTGCGCGTTACGAAATCATGACGTCACAGCACACTCGAGTGAGACGTTAGTGCACAAAAAAGTACATAGTACCTTTTTTCGTAATGAAATAAATAAGAAATATTTTCATCGAATAAAAAGCATTATTTTACGCAGCAATACTACATCAAATAATAATAAAAACAATACGAAAGATTATAAGATCTGTGAAACTAATTTTATTTTAAGTAACTTGACTTTTAAATTACTGACATAGCGTAAATATGACACGTACCATGATTTTGCGTAATTTTGTACGTACTGGTGGAGACATAGAATGATGTTAAAATCAGTACTTAATATTTGTTAATTATTATTATTTTATAGATTTTAAATGTGGTAAAACTGACGAATTATTTCATGTTAGATTCTTGAAATAATTTGGTTATGTGTGTTAAATCATTATAATTTCACATATTTAATTGTAAATGTGTAATTACTAAGTACGCGTGAAACGCTGGGCACCCACCTAGTATTAGTAATAAATACGAAGGCACTTGATTCAGGGTACCCATATATAATAATACGTCGGAAACGTTTCAGTTTCTTTCTTCGTCGATACGGGAATTTATCTCTTGAAATTCCAGAAAACTTACTTTTACTATATTGATTAGTTTCCAGATAAGACCAGTTATTACATGAAAGAAACATCATGTAAGTATATTTTTTGTATATCTCTCCTTTTCTACTTGTTCTTTGCATTAATATAAATAGAGGTTTGAGTCTTATATTTTATACAGCCAATTCCCCTATGAAATCCATCATAAACTTTCTTTCTAATATTGGAGGTATTTAACGTATTGCGAAAAATGTTGACGATTCTCGTCGACCTCTAGTTGATAATTGAAGTCTGACGTTTAAGCAAAATATATAGCCGATATTCGAGGTCAGCTATTATTCCTGAAAAGAGAAGATGTTCCCAGTCGTCAGTAAGAGATCGTGCTTCCAGTGGCACATGATAAACCAGAGCTGTAGTGAACAGTATAATTTTTTTGTCCTTTTATCGTGTATCCTTTTCTTCTTCTTTTTACTCGGCCATGCTTAATTATGGTTGAGGAACCGTGTAGTGTGCCCGAGGTCCAGGTCAGGTCGAGACCTTCCTTAATCGCCCTAGAACGCACGCACGCACTTTGTACACAAAACCTGTTATGTAAATAGGCCAGCCACATCCAGCGTATTTACTAATTGATCGTAAGCGGTCCGAGGGGAGAAAATTAAAAATTAGAGTGTCCATTTTGGTAGATTTATCGCGGTAACGGACGAAGACGCTCAAGGCCTTTCCCAGAGGCGTGAGGCACCCGGCCTCGGACTCTCACGTCTCTCTAAATACTATTGCTTCGTGGAAGGGAGGACATTACCGGCATTCGGCGAACTCCTTGCCGGAACTAGAACGCTACATTGTCATACTAGGGCGGGCGAGGAATTCGCACGGTTTGTTGAACGAGGTAACTCTTAGTCGAGCGAGGTTTCACGTTGTGGCAGGAACGCGTGATGTTAGGCAATGATCCGCTGGACTCTACATCACCTGCGCCATCTTCAGCAGGCGGCTGGGTCGCTGACAAAAATAAATGATTGGAAGGACAACAGAAAAAAAAAAAAATTTCCTTCCTCCGTAATACATCTTTCTTAAAACCAACAAACGTACCCAAAGCCGTATAGCACCATTATCCTGTATTGGTTTTAATTTATTTATACAGAATGAGTAAAGCTGACTGTGATAAATTTAATGTTCTTAGTTTAATTAATTTTAAAATTAAACTTCTGTTACACGTAATTTTTACGTACATATTTTCTTTATTGCAGATTACTGCTTCTCAGTCAGTCGAGCCTGTTCTTTTCCCCTCCATTTTTACAACATTTTATTTTTAGTCTTTGATACAACCAATAGCATACACTGCCTTTTAATATATTGATTTAAAAATATATTACCGAGTTTCAGCCCGGGCAGGTGTGGAAAATGACGTCTAAACGTTTACCCAATGATTATCCGAGCTCAAAACTGTTATTAAGATATGATGACACGTCGCATGTAATTATAAGAACGCAAATTTATTATCGTAATTTAAAGTAATAAATTATCTTCATCTGGATGAAAGATGAACGAGATAGTGTCCACATTTTTTTAGGATTTTAAAGTTTGTTTACTAGGCCCAGATTTTTCTGGTTTTCACTACATAGTAAATATTCAGTATTATTTAGGAGTATGTGAGACATTATTATATATTTTCAACTATTAAAACTGATAGATTACTTAATATTATTATTATTGTTGTTATTATTGTGTTAAAAAATATTTTAATAAAGTCTCATTCCTATAAATTAAATTATTTAATACAATATTTAAAATGGAATAAAAATTTGAAAGTCGTTCAGGGATAACAAGTTTGAAATATAAATAATCTCTCCTGACGTGACATCACAATAGTAGACTTTCATTAATTCGCTCGAAATTGACTTGACATAGTCGTCAGAATAAATTGAAAGTGTTGTGTGACACATACTAGTTCAAGACATGAATTCAATTCATCAATTCCAAGAATTTTAAATATTATTGTAGAAAAATTCAGTGGATTATTTTGGGAATTACGGAAGAAACTTACGTTTCAATAGTAATATTTTTGGACAGGGGGACTACGGAAGTCGATAATATAAATCAACCAAAATTAAATCGTGAGAAGTACCTTGGATATCGCTACGCTCCTTATCCGATAAAAAGAAGATATATATTCCAGGAATAAGGTTGGAAGGGAGTAAACATTCACCGAGAACTTTCAAATCGCGATCCCAGACTTGATCGTATATTAAAAACCAGGCAGAGAAAGCGGGGTACTAACGTATACAGGCGCTTACGTAAATAATTTTATGTGATATGCAGCGATTTAAAATAAAATATTTGTATAAATAAGTAGACGTCAGAATTTATTTAGAGACTTTAAGTAAAGGTTGTTATATAATGAGCCGAAAGATATGAATAATGTAATTATAAATAATTTTACTTTTTCAGTTTACAATATTGTGAATTATTTTTTATAATGTTGGAAGGTGTACTGAAACAGACACTTTCTGCAAATACGTTCTGTCATGGCCTGAGGAAACATTGAAGTCGAAGTTGCTGTCCAGGAAAATGAAAATTTTAAATGAGGCCATTATTAATATTTGGTGTTGAGACCTGGACAGTGTCTAAATCAGATGGAAGTGAATTAGCATACTTGGGACAAGGAACTTGAGGTACCTTGTTGGACCAGTGGACGAAGATATAAGTATTAATTCTGTAATTTATACAATTGACGAGATATTGTCAGATCCGAATTCTAGAATTGGCGGGACATGTACAATGAGCGGATGACAGGATGATAAACAGGATACTTATAGCAACTCCAGAACAACAAAGATAATGTCAGAGAGGTTTTTAAGATCCTTAAGATTTCCAATTGGAGGATCTGGGCAGTGAACAGGAAAGAATGGATGAAACTGTCTCAGAAGGCCCAAACCCACAAAGGGCAGTCGTGCCTGTGGCACAACACACCAATAGAAGTTTATCTAGATAAGTATAAAGCATTTAGATTTCCACATGCAAGGTTAAATTATTTATCGTATTGACTGGTTCATCTGGTTTTTATTCAAGTTTATAACCAGTGCATCTGTTTTCTGCTGCCCAAACGCGTATTTTCACCAAGATCATAGACCACTGGAGATGAGTGACCAGCAGTGGAAAAGGTTCAATGATCCAACTAATTAACCTGGCTCTGGAATTCAATATGGATGTCGTTGTGTCGTTAGACAACGGATGTCTCCAATAAATACAGAGCCAGTAAAGGGTTTGGCGCCGTCGGAGGAACGCTGCAGGTAATTCGGCCAGCGGGGATTGCCGATTTGATAGTGTGGTTTCGCCGTGCGTGTGTGGTCCGTGTTATCTGGCTCGCTAATTAAACAGAATCACTGACTGAGGACCATCTGGTGCCGCAACGCAACCGCTCGCAGATGGCGAGGCCGAAAACCACATCGCGTGTCCAACTCCCAACGTGAATTGCCAAACACAGTAACAAGCCTACGGCTCTCAATTTCATAACTTCCCGAAGAATTACATCCCCCTCGCTACTCACGTCACGGTATTATACACACGGCCGGTTCAGAAGACGAGTGAACTAACTCGGTATAAATTATTTTGGTCCTGCAAATGATGTATAAGTATAGGACACACACGGTCAGTCCTTAAGATGGACGAGTAGTGAAGAAAAACACGAAATGTGGCTCAGAAAAATGCAAACCTAAGAAGGTGATTGTCGGAAGAATGAGACCAACGTTCAATGGCAAGTTGATAAATTATTTTGGTCTTGCAAATGATGTACAAGTATAGGACACACACGTTGCAAATGATGTACAAGTATAGGACACACGTTGCAAATGATGCACAAGTATAGGTCACACACGTTGCAAATGATGTACAAGTATAGGACACACACGGTCAGTCCTTAAGATGGACGAGTAGTGAAGAAAAACACGAAATGTGGCTCAGAAAAATGTAAACCTAAGAAGGTGATTGACGGAAGAATGAGACGATCGTTCAATGGCAAGTAGATAAATTATTTTGGTCTTGCTAATGATGTACAAGTATAGGACACACACGTTGCAAATGATGTACAAGTATAGGACACACACGTTGCAAATGATGTACAAGTATAGGACACACACGTTGCAAATGATGTACAAGTATAGGACACACACGTTGCAAATGATGTACAAGTATAGGACACACACGGTCAGTCCTTAAGATGGACGAATAGTGAAGAAAAACACGAAATGTGGCTCAGAAAAATGTAAACCTAAGAAAGTGATTGACGGAAGAATGAGACGAACGTTCAATGGCAAGTAGATAAATTATTTTGGTCTTGCAAATGATGTACAAGTATAGAACACACACGTTGCAAATGATGTACAATACAAGTATAGGACACACACGGTCAGTCCTTAAGATGGACGAGTAGTGAAGAAAAACACGAAATGTGGCCCAGAAAAATGTAAAACTAAAAAGGTGATGGAAGAATGAGAGGAACGTTAAATGGCAAGTAAATAAATTATTTTGGTGTTTCAAATGATGTATAAGTATAGGGGTCACACAGTCAGTCCTTAAGAGGGGTGATTAGTGAAGAGAAAAACGAATGTGGCCCTGGAAGATGTAAACTTAAAAAAGCGATTGACGGAAGAATGAGACGAACGTTCAATGGCAAATAGATCACCAGAGAAGAGCAGCACAACATAAGATACTCGAATAGACACTCCATTTTGTAAAATGTCATGAAATTTGAGAGTTAGACAAAGGAAATAATTAAAAAAAGTGAGGAGAATAGAAGAAAATAAGCTTACTTGCCCAAGTTTTTTACTGTAGCTATCGAGGAAACCCAAATTTAATAAAAAAAATTATATATGTCACAGGTACCATTTTTTTTTTGGAATATATGACGATGTAATGTAGCAGCAATATATTTTAATCAGGAAAAATCGAATTCCATGTTACCTATCGTTATTAAGAGACTCTTTATAGATTGCTGATGGCGTGTACTCTTCGAGGAAAAATGTTGTACAATCGTTTAATTGTTGAGATGACCGTGGAGGGAAGAATTGTTAGCCAGGAACTCTCCAGTAGGTATTGGTGGTCCGGTGACAAGCGATGGAGTCATATCAGCCTGGAAATCCAGTGCGGTGAGCACAAGAGGAAGGCAGACGTCATACATCATGGTGTGTCAGATAAGAATTTGATAATGTAACGTTATATATGAATTTGTACAAATTATGTCATGCCTCAGTATATTTAATCTTCCAATGATTGAAAATTAAAATTTTTAATTTTATTAACTTTGTAATAAATTAGTCAAATGATAAATTGATGATTTTACACAATTGTTATAATTTAATTAAACCGGACACAATTTAGAGTATGATTTCTCTAATGAAAATAAATCCAGACACGTTATAATAAAACCAATTAAAAATTCGTAATTTTTGCTCGTTCTCCAAATAATTAAAAAATATTATTAATAAAATTAGTAAAAAAACAAATAAATTCAGATGACCTGTCTTCATTTTGGGAACTTGTACTCTTATACTGCCAAACTTCTTAAGATGGAATTAATATTTTTAAATTTTCTGACTTATGTTTAAAAATGGCTGTGGAAATACAACTGAAATTTGATAAAACAATTATATATTTTTAAAATATGTAAAAAAAATCTGACCCTCAGATAAAATAATTTCAACTACACAATCTCATTTTTTTACTCAAGCTAATCACAAGATGATCCAGATTTTTCGTATCTGAGGAGAATACACAATGATACTGCAAGGTAAATACCCTTATGAACTTGAAATGCAAAATATTTCGACGCCAAGATAATAAAGACTCCACAGACAAATCTTTCAATTCTGGCTCACAACGACGTCAATTTCTGAAACGATGTTCCAGAGGTTTCTGCTTCATCGTTCACTTAACGTCAATTTTCCGGACCACTGTAAGCCGGTAGCCGGCGTGAGTGAAACCGAGAGTGAGCTGTCGGATGATCTCAGAAATGAGGTATGCATATTGCATCTCAGGTGCCGGAGGAATCTAGGTCGAAAGCCACGTCATCATAATTGCCCTGTCGTCTACCATAACGGATCAAAATGGATGTGGCACCGATAGTCCACCGATAATGGCTAAAGTATGTTTATTTCTGTTTTATATTTCGAGATTTAAGGATAATTTTCAATAAAAGACACGAATAAATGAGAAGTTCAAATATCAGCAGGAGCGCGTGCGAACAAAATGGTACTCGAAATGCGATTATGGCGATTCGAATAAATTTTAACAATCAACGGAATTTTTGTAAAAACAAAATTACAATATTTACAACATTTTTAGCCCACCGTTGCAAAATATGTTCATAATGGAACGTATTCCTCGGATTCTGAAGAAATGCTTCATGCAGTCCGGGGAACTAAAATTTATGATATTCTCCATATTCTGAAATATCCTCAATTATTTTCAATAATAAAAAAAATTAACTTCTGTTGAAAATAATAATATTAAAACGACCGTTTTTTATTTGGTTATTAACAGTCTCAAAACCAGATGGACTACCTATGAAGATCTCACCCCAATTGATTGGACTGAATTGAACTCTGCCCTCAAACTAGTACTTCGTTCCAAACGTTTCACCTTCCACAACCAATTTTACCACCAAATTCTCGGACTTCCTATGACTTCTTCTTTATATCCGATTCTTGCGTAGTTGGTTATGAGAGCCTTGGAAAATGATTGCCTTAGAAAATGATTGCCTTGAAAAATGATTGCCTTGAAAAATGATTGCCTTGGAAAATGATTGCCTTGGAAAATGATTGCCTTGGAAAATGATTGCCTTGGAAAATGATTGCCTTGGAAAATGATTGCCTTGGAAAATGATTGCCTTGGAAAATGATTGCCTTGGAAAATGATTGCCTTGGAAAATGATTGCCTTGGAAAATGATTGCCTTGGAAAATGATTGCCTTGGAAAATGATTGCCTTGGAAAATGATTGCCTTGGAAAATGATTGCCTTGGAAAATGATTGCCTTGGAAAATGATTGCCTTGGAAAATGATTGCCTTGGAAAATGATTGCCTTGGAAAATGATTGCCTTGGAAAATGATTGCCTTGGAAAATGATTGCCTTGGAAAATGATTGCCTTGGAAAATGATTGCCTTGGAAAATGATTGCCTTGGAAAATGATTGCCTTCGAAAATGATTGCCTTGGAAAATGATTGCCTTGGAAAATGATTGCCTCGGAAAATGATTGCCTCGGAAAATGATTGCCTCGGAAAATGATTGCCTCGGAAAATGATTGCCTCGGAAAATGATTGCCTCGGAAAATGATTGCCTCGGAAAATGATTGCCTCGGAAAATGATTGCCTCGGAAAATGATTGCCTTGGAAAATGATTGCCTTGGAAAATGATTGCCTTGGAAAATGATTGCCTTGGAAAATGATTGCCTTGGAAAATGATTGCCTTAGAAAATGATTGCCTTGGAAAATGATTGCCTTGGAAAATGATCGCATTGGAAAATGATCGCCTTGTTAAATGATCGCCTTGAAAAATGATCGCCTTGAAAAATGATTGCCTTGAAAAATGATTGCCTTGGAAAATGATTGCCTTGGAAAATGATTGCCTTGGAAAATGATTGCCTTGGAAAATGATTGCCTTGGAAAATGATTGCCTTGGAAAATGATTGCCTTGGAAAATGATTGCCTTGGAAAATGATTGCCTTGGAAAATGATTGCCTTGGAAAATGATTGCCTCGGAAAATGATTGCCTTGGAAAATGATTGACTCGGAAAATGATTGCCTCGGAAAATGATTGCCTCGGAAAATGATTGCCTTGGAAAATGATTCTCTTGGAAAATGATTGCCTTGGAAAATGATTGCCTTGGAAAATGATTGCCTTGGAAAATGATTGCCTTGGAAAATGATTGCCTTGGAAAATGATTGCCTTGGAAAATGATTGCCTTGGAAAATGATTGCCATGAAAAATGATTGCCTTGGAAAATGATTGCCTTGGAAAATGATTGCCTTGGAAAATGATTGCCATGGAAAATGATTGCCATGGAAAATGATTGCCATGGAAAATGGTTGCCATGGAAAATGATTGCCATGGAAAATGGTTGCCATGGAAAATGATTGCCATGGAAAATGATTTTCATGGAAAATGATTGCCATGGAAAATGATTGCCATGGAAAATGATTGCCATGGAAAATGATTGCCATGGAAAATGATTGCCATGGAAAACTCAATTTCAAACCTGTTTCATATCACATATTTGTTGATATTTTTTGTATTATATCTTATAACTGCATTAATATTATTGTTTTGGGGGGGGGGTAACAGGTAACATGAGGGTAATCCACATGGTGGCAACTCCCCTTTAATAGCATAGGATTTGGAATGGGAGATGCGCATAAAAGTGACGCAGGGAAAACCCTACAAAAACCTGCATCGAGTAGGTCGGGCATTTGGTACTTGTACCACGCCATTCCCATGGCGGCTAAGGGTTTGCTGTGGAGACGCAGCATCCCCTTTTCCCTTTTGTCCAGTTTAGGAGGCAGCTACCCGACTAATCCACTAGGAGTACCATAAGATAGTCTCCTCCAGAGCTCTGTGGGAAGTTTCACTTGCGAGAAAATTCTCTCAGAGGCTTCCTTTTTGATATTATGTTAACTGTTTTCAATGGATACAATTCACTTGGGAGTGTGAACAGTATTATACTATAAGTTTATTAGAGGTATCGATCATAAATTACGTTTAATTGGATCCACAAATGAACCTTTTCAGGTCATTTACTAAATTTTTTGTTTGACCATCCTGTTACACAGAAGCGTGCTACTGTTTTTAATTTGGTTGACAAAGCACTATTATTATCCAATCCTATTCATCATTTAGAAAACCAGAACTTTGTCAAAAATATTTTACTGGCCAAGCTCTATCCCAATAAATTTCTCTCTTAGTATACGAGCATTAGATTATCTATAATTAATTTAAGACCCAACCAAAACCACGCCATAAGAAAAATATATTTATAACGAATTTATTGTGTTACCTTTCTGTGGTTTGATATAATTTCATCTAAAATCTTCAATGTTTCGTAATTGTAAAGTGAAAATCTTCAGTTTCATCAAAGTACACAAATATCCTATTTATAAGTTTTCCACAACAAATATTGTCTATAAAATTAAGTGTTAAAATTGTAAATTTTGTTATAGAGGCTAAACAAAAATAATGTTAAATATTAGGATTGAAGAAACTAAATCTTATTTCAAATTGTCATTGTGTAAAAATAGTCCCATAATAAAAAAAATACATAAAATTAAACCAGTTTCCATTTCCACAACGCCTCCATTAAACAGAGAACCATATTATTGGAAAAAGTAATTTCTGAAATGCTATATATTAAAAAGCTTACAAATACTAATCATGGCACAGAAAGCCTGAACAAGTTATATGATATTTTAAGTTCTTTGGCTCTTAGTTTTTAGTTCGCCGTTAGAAAAAGACGCTAATCCGCGTCGAAACGTTCGACAGCTTTAAATTTGACATATTTTAAGAAATTCTTTTTTAATTTTGATTTTTATGAAGATCATTTTAATATATATATATATTTTATACATTTATTTTCAATAATATTATTTGACGGAAATATTGAACAGAAAATTAAATTAATAGACTCCTTTTAGAAAATTATCCAGAGTGTATCGTAAGAATCATCAGATTTCAAAAAATTATAAGTATTCACATTTAGAACCAGGTGTAATTGAATAAATAACTCTTAAAAATATGAAAATTATTGTGTTACTTGGTTTCCTGAAACCTCGACGATGGTTCGGCCGTACAAGACAAATTTATTCAGTCTTACATCAATGGACCTTACTTCACGTGATTAATTTTTTCTTGTTCAGGTCTATAAAAATACTAGTTTTTGGTGCCACAAGTTGCAGAAACACTGGTCGAAGTGTGGAATGGCCCTCTAAAGTGTGAGATGAATACCGCATAGGCTATTCCGTGAGTCTCACCTTCGAGTTATGCTAAAAAAAACCTTGATATATTTTTCTTTATTACAAAATTAATTTGTAAGAGTTGTCCTCTATTCCTATTGGAATAGTCGGTCAGCTGCATCCTAAAATGGTCAAGGTACGCAGAGGGGAAAGCTGCGACCCCACAGCTAACTCCTCTCCCGCCATCGGAAGGGCGTGGGACAAATACCAAATGCCCAACCTGATTAATGTTTTCCTAGGGTTT
Source organism: Zhengitettix transpicula (assembly GCA_037074705.1). Classification (NCBI taxonomy): domain Eukaryota; kingdom Metazoa; phylum Arthropoda; class Insecta; order Orthoptera; family Tetrigidae; genus Zhengitettix; species Zhengitettix transpicula. Next base: position 51,568,829 of record CM073594.1, read on the forward strand.
TCCCTGCATCACTTTTAGGCGAAATGCCGGGTAGGTTCCTTAAACCATAGCCCAGGGGCCCTAGTTAACCCTTGGCTATCCTTCCGTATCCCGCCTTTCAAATCCCTTCCTATGCTACTAAAGGCGAGTTGCCACCATGTAGATTACCCTCATGTAGCCTGTTAAATTAAAAATATATATTCATTATATATATTCTGTATAAAATTAGACTTTAAAAGCTGCCAATTCGATTTCCTCGTCTAATATTAATACTACTATAGAGCACTAGTTTATTATTATTGATATTTCCTTACAGCAAGTAATATTTTTTTAGTACGGTATTACGGATGAAAGAAACTGTTATTAAAGCTATTAACCAATAATTGTTTAAATGTCGATACAAGGCATGTGAGATTTATATGAGACGTGTGTAAAAGAATGAAGTTCCTCACATCTGTTCGAAATGTATACGGACCGGAATAACGAGTTTGGTATACTTTCATCCCACAATGAAAATCTAAGAACGAACAAAGTCCAGGACATGTAAACTCCAATCAGTCGTATTCCTTTTTCTCCGGGTATATCAGAATATCTGCCGTTTTTTTACTATAATAATAGTTTTAGACATTTTTTTTCAGAGTGATTTAAATTTACCTTCACACTTTTATTAATACTGTAGCATTACAGTATTATAAAATATAATTGTAGAAGTAACAAAGTCTAGCTTATAATAGTATATATTTGCAGGATTCGTTTAATATATTCGTGGAGATTAATTTTGATAAATGAATTAGCGACGTTCTCCTTGCATCAGACGTTGAGTAAGTGATATTACCCTCAACATGTTACGCATGAAATTTATTTAATCTAAACGTAATTTTTTTTGCGGCAATGGTCAAAGTCTTTCATTGCTGGATCTATAAGAGGTTATGACGGCCCCGTCAATATCCCGAATTATCTAATTACAAATATTGATTGACTATCGCTTGAACCATAAAATAGCAGCAGCCTGGCAGAACTTTCGCCATGCCTGTCTTGCGTCATTCGGCCTGACAAAGTGACAAAATATGAAGTCAAGTTATAATGTAATTACCTCAGCACGTGAACCAATATTTTTCATAATTAATTTAATTTAATATCGTATCTGAATCTCCTATGCATTAAATGTTTTTAAAGAAATATAATAAGCGACTTTAAATTTTTTGTCGGCCAGCTGCCTCCTAAATTGGTCAAGGCACGGCCGTGGGAAATCTGCGACCCCACAGCCCTCCATCGGAAGGGCGTGGGACAAGTACCAAATGCCCGACCTACCTGATGCAGGATTTTTATGGTTTTCCCTGCATTACTTTTAGGCGAATGCCGAGTAGGATCCTTAAACCATAGCCCGGGGGCCCCTAGTTAACCCCTACCTTCCTCTACCCTTGCGCATCCCCCCTTTCAAATCCCTTTCCTATGCTATGCTATAAGAGGGGAGTTGCCACTATGTGGATTACCCTATACATAGCCTGTCTACACCAAAAAAAAAGTTGTTTATGAACCGTATTAAAAATTTCCAAGTTTATTTACAACAATACTTTCACTCGCTGACAATCAATTCTCAGATAATTTTTCCCGGAGTAATATTTTCAAATTATGTGCATCAGGAATTTCGTATCGTTTTGAGAACATACAATTTGAAGAATTATTAGTAGTAATTTTAAAATTGAAATAAAATTTACGAAAACGTCCCGAAGATCTTGAAATAACTAACGCTAACATTTTGGATGAGGCAAATAATGACTTTGAAGCAGAAATGGGCAGAAGACAAATACGAGAACGCGTTAAACTGATCTGTAATTATTTATACAGATTCTATTCTTATTATCCTTATTTAAAATAAGTTCATACGAATTATGTGTGTCAGTATGTTTTTTTATATACAGAATTTTCCAGTATAATTTAAACAAAATATTACGCTTACGTTTCGCTGTGGCGTTTAAAATGCATTCAACCATAAACAAATTTTCTTAACCTGGGCTTATTTTATTCAACTTATATAATTTGAATTGTTTTCCCTGAAAACTTTATTTAACCTAGCTGGTAGATTTTACGAAGATATTCTACGTATTGTTTATTTTTGTTGAATTGCAAAATCTGTTATTAGGAATTATAAACTACAACGATCCTAATAATTTCTGAATTACGATTGTTGCATAGTAAATAATACATTTAATCTTATTTAACAATGAATGAACGAGATACATCTATGGTTCATTGAACTATAAGAACATTGCACAGATTCCCAATTGGAACGTGCATAATTATATTCAAAAAGAAAAGGCAGGATCACACAGATATTGAGAATTATCTTTTCCATCTCTCAATATTATATATATATATATATACATATATTCCATTTGATTTGTTTGATATGAAATACGCGAAAATGGTGAGAATAAAAAACTAACGCACCACCCCAATTTTATTTATTTCTCCGGCAGCACTAGTGGTTTTTTAATTAGACATTAAGTTGGGTTTACGGGTCTAGGTGATTTTATGGCAAATAAATTGGTTAATGGTTTTAAGTTTTATTTATTCTAAAATATTTTCCCACCAATTTCGCACGCTTTCTCTCCCTTCTCTAAGACCGTATATCAGACTTATAACATTTCCCTCTCCTCATGAAGGGCAATACTATGAAATAAAAAAATGCACGTACACGAAAACATGGTCCCTAATTAACTGGTCTCAGCCTCGTGACTTGTGTACGGCTCCTGACGACGGAGAAAGCGCGCTCATGCGAATACCATACATTTACTGAGGGTAAGGAGGGATATTGATACGTAAGTTAATGGACGTATTTTGGGTGTTTTTGAGTAGGGCCCCCCCTCTCTAATCACCTGCAGTGTCCCCCCCCCCTTTTTAAGCTTTCTCTTTTCCTCCCCACCTTGCATCCAGCTGAGTTATTGGGCGTGTAATTGCCTTATGGTTGTCCATATGGGGCAAGGTGCGGGTGAATTATAGGATTGCAACGCGGTACCAACCTACAAACCTCATTCCCCCTATCCCGTCAAAATCACTTAGGCTCCATTCACTTTCCCATACCCATGCTAGCATTAAATAATACGATATCGTTCTCATAATCGGGCAACACTGGCATTGTGACACTATCTTAGATCGTAGTAGGGGGATTTACGTTAATTACGGGTATCGTTGTCATTTCTGTTGTTTCTCAAATTACAATTTATATATTACATCGTCTCACGCGTTCTGGGGTCGTTTTACAAGCTAACAACTGACAAAACACGCACAATGAAAGTTAAATATAAGAAATTAATCATATCTTTCAGGAAGACTCGCAAGTACACAATAAAAATATTTTATAAATGTAAAAATAATAGTTTTTAGTGAAATTACAACTCTTAAAACATTTTCAAAAATTCTGAACTTCTTTCTGAATTCTAGAAATATTTATACAATAACTATTAGTTTGATGTTTTTCAACGCAGAAAATTATTCTTGCTTTGAAATATATTTTTTTCGTGAATCCCATGAACCATAGAAACGCAATACATCACAAAAAGAATTTTATCAAAATTATAGAGATATTCTCCGTTTAATTTGGGCTATTTCGCTTTTCTATTTAATTGAAAATACTTTATCTTCTCCGCCAAATACATATAGTAACATTTAAAGGAAAAGATAACTTATTTAGGGAAAATAATTACTACAATATTAGCGTCCGATTCTTATTAGAACTTGTTTTTCGGCAATATTGAGCCAATATTAAAAATCATATTTTATTATTTGGATTCGTTATAATTTTTTAGCCTTTCACCGTTTAACTGCTGTATAGAATTTGGGTTTGATGTATCAACTCGAGAAAACTCCGTTAGTCTACAAGCGCCATCAGGAGGTCATACAAAACACTTATTTTAAAACATTTTTCGGTACAATTAAATTAACTTATTTTTGAAGGGTATCAAGTTTCAAACTCATATTCTCTTTAATTCAGAAAAAATCTTAAGACGATGATGAAAGCCAAAATTGTGTGAGAAACGATTAATCACTGACTAATTTTACTACATTACTGTCTCTCATGGAAAATCCTTAAAGGCTTTCAGCAAGAGATTCCATTCCGTAGTTTTGATATTAACATCATCCTTACGTTGGTGGTCAAATGCTGGAGGATTTATGGGTGCGCCGGATCTGGTTTTTTCGGAGGCGGCCGTATTGTTGCCCTGCTAATTGGTCTCGAGACAGTTCGACGGTTTTTCTTGATGACCGTATAAATAATCCAGCCGAGCGAGAGTTGATTGCTGCCATTCGTCTTCAGCCTCGGGTCTCGGAACGGCGGTTTCAAATATGATACTTCTTTATTGAGCAATATATAGAAAGAGTATGATGGTAGATATCTATAAATATTTGTTCGCACATCCAGAAACGTATTAAAGTATATCAGGTATGCAAATAAAAACCTCAATGCTAACTTGGATATTAGTTACAGATCGAGAGCTCTGGGAACTGTATAAATAATTAAATTCGAAAAAAATACCTTAAATTAATTTCAAGTAACTTCTTAGTGAAATGGAATTATTTTCTAACTTTTTATATTATTTGACTGTTACTATAAATTACGTATCAAAATAACTTCGTTAATCTTTACGACCGTAGTGAAAAGAAAAATACAACGATAGTTTGTATCAGATTTCCCTTTACATTATAATTATATTATAATTAATTTAATCAAAAACTTCTCATAGAATTAACTATGACGCAACTTCTGATGCAGTCAGAATTATATAGTTAAAAAACATTTTATTAAGGTTAAAGTTCCTTATTAAAACCAGAACAGGGGCTTTCGACTATATTTTTATATAATATAATTAATAATTTTATGAAAAATATAAAATATAAATTAATTTCAAGTAACTTAGTGCGATGAAATTATTTTTAATTGTAACTTTTTATATTATTTGACTATTACTATAAACTTCGTTAATCTTTATGACCGTAGTGAAAAGAAAAATTCAACGATAGTTTGTATCAGATTTCCCTTTACATTATAATTAATTTAATCAAAAACTTCTCATAGAATTAAATTGACGCAACTTCTCATTTAGTCAGAATTATATAGTTATAAAACATTTTATTAAGGTTCAAGTTCCTTATTAAAACCAGAACAGAAGCTTTACAATATATTTTTGTAAAATAATTAATATTTTTATTATAATTATAAAATATTTAAAGGTTTTTTACTATACAATTGTAATTAATTTAATGTAACGATATTCAATTAGCCGAGTATTCTACCCATCATTTTCTCTCAGCTCCGAGAACTGTTAAGGCAACTGTATGAATAAAATTTCTTTTTTGTAAACGTGAGCTAGACACAGCAATGGGGATCAATAAATCTACTTTGGTAAATCATTAAAATGTCCTTGTGGTTTCTCACAATCCACATAATGTTGCGAAATATGAGAACAAGCCGATCGCTTGCAAATATATATCTTGTCTTACAACTAATCAACTATTCTTTTTAAAGTAAATTGTGTCCATGTACTTATAAGACCTGAGTTGAATACAAAACGCTAAGTAATTATATGAAATGGAACAAATCATTATTGAATATAACACGTCTGTCAACAACTTTAATGGCGCAGTACATTTTCCGAAGCCACACTATCGTAAACATAGAAACTAAAATTTCGTAATTAAATAAATAGATTCGACTCCTACTCGATAAATATTCGGGTGAAAAAATACCTTTTAAATGTCCCAGGTATTCTTAAATAATTATTTAAAAACTTATTTAAGGATAATAATAATTGTGAAAAGGTTTTTCGTTACTGCAATATAAATTAATTCTATTACTATAAATACGCTCAAGACTGAAAAAATATTAACTATAATTAGATTTTAACCAAAAATTTCTTGCAACCAAAATAAAAATTAAATAAATATATACAAAAAAGAATTAGTTGCTGGCTAAAACGCGGAACACTAATCCGGCCCAAAAGATCATAAGTGGAAGGATGCAACGCTGGATCGGAGAATCACTCAACTGGGAAAGTGAAAACAATGAACTGGTTTCCAATTATCGCAGGACCAACCGCACTTTAAACCTTAAATTAATCACCCTTCTCCACTTTGCTACAGCAAGCTGCATTGCCCAAAGCCACCATCGGAGGTGTGGAGATAGGATTTGCTGGCAGAGCTATCTCAGATAGATGGCATTTCTCAGGTTTTTTGGTCACCTGAGGCCTTTACCAGCCTTTGGCCTCTTAACCTTAACCACTTGTCGGCACTAAATTCAAATGTAAAAAAAAAACACTGTATTTCAGAACCGTACAAGTTGGATCCTTGTTGAAGCACACAATTGCTTAGGATCCCTCGACTTTCCCTTCATACTGAAGAAAGCAACCAAAAGTCAACGCCGTGAACAATTACTGTATCTAGACGGAGCGTCTGCATGAAGCACTGTACCCATGTGTCCAACTCAAAGCACAACATTCAACTGAGTTGCTGTGTCTAACGCCACGGTACGGTATGAACGAGATCAACAACCATAGGAAAACAACGGTGAATGCAACACACAGAATACTCGCTACAAATAAACTGATTAGAACTTAATATAATACAGCTTGCGAAGGCTAATTATAGCTTACGGATCATCACTTAAGTCAGGACCAATACCAAACCGCAAAGATTTAAATATTCGATTAAGTTCGAATCAATTTTTTTTAAAAAAAAATTACAGCCCATGCAAAATATTTGATTGGCGATGTTTTATTTGAGAGTAACAGACTACGTGAGGGTAATCCACGAGGTGGAAACACTTCTTAAATAGCATAGGAAGGGATTTGAAAGGGGATGCGGAAGGGTAGAGGAAGATAGCCAAGGGTCATATTAGTGGGAGTTGAAATTCTTAACTCCAATTATTACGTCGTAGAAAGTTGGAGTAAAAGATTTTTATTATTACTTCAGATAATTTTATATTAATCTCCATCTTAAATTCAAAACCTATCCAAAATAAATTCTGACTGATTAATGGACTTTATTAAAATATAGTTGTCTCGTAAATCTGGCGCCCTTATATTCGTATTTTCATTTTCAATGATCCTTAGTGTGCTTAATTATTTTTTTGGAGAATTATCTTACAATATACATAACGCTAGTTTTTATAAAAAAATGATTTCGCGGCGTGTTTGACAATTTTTTCGAGACTATCTAGTTGCAGCAAAAACCGTATGAAGAATACAACTATGGCCGTAAATTGACTTCTAGCATTTTAAGTCGAATTAGATATGAGATTGAATCTTGAATTTGTATCTTCTATATAATAAAATAGGACGTATGTTTGCTTGTATGTATTTACTTTGATTTTTATACAGATTTAAACGCGTGGACAGATTGCAAGAAAAATTGGTACACATATTATTCAAAACACGAGAAACGGTACTGTGGAGGGAGTGTGAAACCACTAGCATAAAGGTGGAAAGAATTATAATTTAAAAAATGTGATAATTTTGTGTTAAATTACAGCGCGTCTATATACAGTGACGTCACGCGACAGAGAGAGACGTTAATAGGCAACAACAAAATAGTAACTTTTTTCGTAATGAAGTAAAGCAAAAAATATTTTTATTGTATAAAAAGTTTCATCATATCCAATGATACTCCATCGAATTATAATAAAAAACAATACGAAATACATTACAATCCTTGAGGAAAATTTAAGGTAATTTTCGTGCCATATTAGTGACTTCAATATGGCGCCCATTTGTTTTCATTGTGAATGTAGTTGAACAATATCATCAATTTAATCTTTCGTAATGTCTAAAGACTGAGGGTCAATTGTATCGAGCAACGCTCAAGGAGATTATTTCAGAAGAAATTCTGAGGTATGTTTGTTGGGACAGATGCAATAAAATTCCATGCATTTTACAGCTGTTCAATTAATGCACTACTGGTCCAAATTATGTACGAAACTAGGGACAGTTAGATTTAGATTAAATCACTTCTTGAATAAAGATTAATATAGAATTTAATACTTTTTCGGGTTTATATAAATAAGTACACGGGCAACGCCGGGCACCCAGATAGTCAATATAATAAAAAAGATGTATATTTGTATATATGTATTTACGTTAATCTCTATACATATTTAAACGCGTGGACATATTGCAACAAAAAATTATTACACATATTCTTCAAAAGACGAGAAGCGGCTCTGTTGGGGTAAGAAACCTGTATCATAAAGGTGGAAAGAATTATAATTAAAAAGTGTGATCATATTATGTTAAATATATATATATATATATATATATGAATGTAGTTGAAGAATATCATCAATTTAATATTTCGTAATATCTGAAGGCTGAGGGTCAATTATATACTGAAATACTCAAGGAGATTATTTAAGAAGAAATTCTGAGGTATGTTTGTTGGCATTTATACAATAAAAACCATTGTATTTTCTGTCAAATTAATGAACTATCGGTCAAACGTGTTTACTTAACTAGGAACATTTAGATTTTGGTAAAATCACTTCTTAACTAAAGATAAAAATAGAATTAAATACTTTTTCGGGTCTATATAAATAAGTACACGGGCAAGGTCAGGCACGCAGAAATTTAAAGTAAAGATCGTGCAGTTCAAAATGTTGAGCTGGATTTCGTAAAACACGTTTAGAATTTGATTATCCAGGAATTATGCTTGTCAATGTGGGACTTTTATTCTCGTGATCTAAGAACATTTTTGGTGAAGTTTGATTCTTCTCTGGGAGCCTTGCAGCAGTGGGTGCCCCCTCGTTTATTTATGTGGCCCGGGGCTGCGATCTCAGTGAAATGTCTTGAGGGGGCGGACAGTTGCCTCGGTGTCAAGTTTCGCGGCTTCCAGCTCACGTCGTAAATCAGTCGGCTGCCCCCTGTTTGCATAGAGCAATTTATAAAGTCAAAACAACGCTCCTTGATTTAGCTCCGTCCCCGTCAGTTTGACATTAAACGTGGTCATTAGCATCCTTCTTGACTCGTCTTCCGAGGCTACTGTTGTGCAACCACGTCCATGCGACAAACGCTTGCAGTTCTACAGAAAACGTCCACTACGCGTGGCTGCACCAATCATTCTTACAGGGCATGTTAACAGTTTAATTTAAAAAAATTCAAAATGGTTGTATGAAAAATAAAATTCATTCTGTTTCTTTTTCACAATACTTTAAATCTTCCTTTGAGAAAAAAAAATAATTTAGAAGCTTTCTTACTGAGGACTTTGCCACGACCCTGAAAATTAAATCAATATTTGAGAGTAAAGTTGGGAAATTATTTTTATATTGTCAATTAATTTACAACGAATGCAGACTTCTTTAACATCATAATCCCCTGCGTGGCAATCGGAACGGGTGAACCAGTAGACCAGACGTAGCAATGAGCCGTGCACGTACGGCGTTCTCGGCGTGCGTCCCAAATTAGCCACGGTGGCCACCGACCGGTCATTCTTCTCTTTCCTTTTCCACGTCTGCAAATGATAGCCTCGAACCACTGCTCTAATACGTCACGCAAAACCTTCGTCCAGACGCGATGAATAATTTATAGGCCTTGACAACCGCTGACGGTACGCTTATATCAAACCGTAATTCATCCGACTCTCCTAAATTAACCCGCGTCTCGTGAACTTCTGTTTGCAAATAAATGCAAAATTTAAAATAATATGGAATCACATTTTTTTTCTCGTGTTTCTGTGATTATGCCAATAATAGACTACGAGCCGATACCAAGAAACTCTGAAATAATTGTCACACTAATATTATAGTTTTAGATGGATCTGTAACAGCGAGTGAGCATTCAAACATAAATTTTAAATTTAATTTGAATCCGAGATGTTATTTTAATAAGTACACAACTAAAATGTGGAGTGGTAAATAACAATACATTTATATTCTCCGAAAAAAATAATTTTTTAAAACAACGCTATTTTTTTGTTATAAAAAAGGTCTCCCAGTGTGCTTGGGAATTTTTGAAAATATTAATTCACAGCTCACCCTTCTAGAAAAAATCTAGAAAAGTTCCAATAGACTTCTAACATTTTAAATTGCATCATTTATGGGAATGGCTCCATTTATTTTATTCAAATCTTTTGTTTATTTATGTTATAGAAATTGACTGGTCTACAGCAACAGTGTGCTATTTCTCTTTACCAAACAATTAAATGTTGAAATGTCAATTATCAATATTCAAATCACATGGACAATGTACGCATATTTGTTTAAAAATGTTCCCTACTTTGCGAGCTCTGTAACGATGCTTTGTTTTATTTTTTTTTATATTGTGTTTAATTTGGCTACATTTATTGATGATTTTACAGATTCTCGTCTTTTAATAAGTTTAAAAATAAGACCCTTCTCGAAGGCGCATCTCGCCCGTCAAGGATAAATTTTATAAAAACTCCAACTGCGGATGTAAATAGACTAGTAGCATTTTAAATTCTATCATATATGGTAACGGCTCTATTTTTTATTTTTAAAGGAAAGATTGTCCATTCCATGCATTTCTAAAATCATCTGGACCCTTCTCGAAGGCTCACTTGTGTCAACAAGGTCAGCCGAGACTCTAAAAATTTTCATGCATCAAAGAACATTTATAAAAATTTATCCCTTACTCGGAAAAAATATTCTTCTTACGTGGGAATACAAAAAAAAAGTATTTGTTTCAATGTGCCCTAATACATTAACTGCCTCTGTCCGAGCACCGCATGTTCAGAAAATGGCAAATGTGGGTTCAGTCTGGCGGATGAATCTTAGCATCTTGGTAAGTTCCGCGGCTAGTAAGTCAAATATCGACGAATATAAATGTAAAGGACTGGATAGAGAATCTGAAGGAACACCAGAACCACCAACAGAAAGTGATGAAAATATTTTGGCATAATTTATTATCAGCAGAAAATTTAATTTGAGTTTTTTCTTTCAGAAATTTAGATTCATTGCTACCCAGCCAAAAGAAACTGAGGATCTGGTTATTTTTCTGTCTAATTAGTATGTAATGAACGTCCACCAAACTCCGGCACAATTACTTCTACAATCATGCGCCATAATTTTCCTAAGTATTATTTTGCTTTTCAAGACGTAGTCAAAATTTATGAACATCAATAAACATTTATGTTCAGTACAGTTCATGTTAAATTTATTGTTTCTTCCTTGATTTTAATGGTTGTCTGCACAAGCCTCCTTCATGGGAACGTACTCACATAAGCTCGAATCTAAACGTGGCGATCTTGAATTACTCAATAGGCAGCCTTTATGCTCGAAACGAATCGTCAATATTTGTTGTACAACGTGTTACGTAGTGGCGATTCTCTGGTTGATATTGTAAGGTGACGTGACGGATTGCCCTGTATTTATGTAACACGAGCCGACCGCTGCGTTTTACACGCTACAGTGTATAAACGATACGATTGCTGAATGATTCTCACCTAAAACAAGTCCTGTATTTTATTGATCAGAAAATGTTATTTATTACTGGACTAATTTGCTATTTTTAAATAGTTCTGTTTTTAATTATGTTTCGTGACGACGAAATGAGGAGAATTTTGGCTGAAAAGACATGTAGAGCTACAGCAGAGAATTAGAAGTAGTAAACGTTGGTGGTTTGACTTTCAAGCCAAATTGTAGAAAACGAATTAAATAAAATACACCCCGGAAAATTACCAATTCAAATGCGCTATTTAATAATGAAAATTTTCTGAAGGACTGTGGGGAACGGTGTGGTTAGAGCGACTGCGTCCAAAACAGGGGACACGCGTTCAATTTTCGGTTCCGTACAATATTTTCCGTCTTACTTTATAATTAAAAAATATTACTAAAATTCATAACTGAACTTTAGGAAAAAAATTAGTCCTGTAATATATTTAAATATTTTTATTTTTTCCGAAGAGTATGAACTCATGCTTAGCGTTACATCTATATAATAAAAAAGGATGTATATTTGTATGTATGTATGTATGTATGTATGTATGTATGTGTGTATGTATGTATGTATTTACGTTGTTCTTTATACAAATTTTATCGCGTGGACAGAATGCAACAAAAATTGGTACACATATTCTTCAAAATACGAGAAACGGTACTGTGAGGGTGAGAAACGCCTAGCACACATGTGGAAAGAATTATAATTAAAAACCGTGATCATTAAATATTAAATTACTGCGCGCCAAGAGACAATGACGTCACGCGAGAGAGAGACGTTACTACGCAACGAACAAAGGAAATATTTCCTTTATTAGGAATGAAATAAAGCAGAAATATGTTCTTTAAATAAAAAGTATAATTTTATACAGCAATACTCCATCGAATGGTAATAAAGAAAATACGAATTACTTTACCATCCTTGCGGAAAATGTAAGTTAATTTTCGCGCTATATTAGTTGTGAGTCTAGCTAACAATTTCATCAATGTAATATTTCGTAATGTATGAAGACTAAGTGACAATTGACAATTATATTCTTATATATACTTCATTACGAAAAAAGTTACTATTTTGTTGTTGCTTAGTAACGTCTCTCTCTGTCGCCTGACGTCACGGTATATAGACGCGCTGTAATTTAACACAAAATTATCACATTTTTTAAATTATAATTCTTTCCACCTTTATGCTAGTGGTTTCACATTCCCCCACAGTACCGTTTCTCGTGTTTTGAATAATATGTGTACCAATTTTTCTTGCAATCTGTCCACGCGTTTAAATCTGTATAAAAATCAAAGTAAATACATACAAGCAAACATACGCCCTATTTTATTATATAGAAGACACAAATTCAAGATTCAATCTCATATCTAATTCGACTTAAAATGCTAGAAGTCTATTTACGGCCATAGTTGTATTCTTTATACGGTTTTTGTTGCAACTAAATAGTCTCGAAAAAGTTGTCAAACACGCCGCGAAATCATTTTTTTTAGATAAACTAGCGTTATGTATATTTTAAGATAATTCTCCAAAAATAATTATAAAAATAATTAAGCACACTAAGGATCAATGAAAATGAAAATACGAATATGAGGGCGCCTGATTTACGAGACAACTATCTATATAATAAAAAAGGATGTATATTTGTATGTATGTATGTATGTATTTACGTTGTTCTTTATACAAATTTTATCGCGTGGACAGAATGCAACAAATATTGGTATACGTATTCTGCCAAAATCGAAAACCGGTACTGTGGGGGTGACAAACCCATAGCATAAAGGTGGAAAGAATTATAATTGAAAACCATTATCATTAAATGTTAAATTTCTGCGCGCCAAGAGACAATGACGTCACGCGGGAGAAAGACGTTACTACGCAACGAACAAAGGAAATTCTCCTTTTTCAGGAATGAAATAAAGCAGAAATATTTTGTTTAATTAAAAAATATAATTTTATGCAGCAATACTCCATCGAATGATAATAAAGAAGAATACGAATTACTTTACCATCCTTGCGGAAAATGTAAGTTAATTTTCGCGCTATATTAGTTGTGAGTCTAGCTAACAATTTCATCAATGTAATATTTCGTAATGTATGAAGACTGAGTGACAATTATATCCTGAAATACTCAAGGAATATATTTAAGTATTCAATTAAATACTTTTTCGAGTTTATATAAATAAGTACACGAGCAACGCCGGGCACCCAGCTAGTATTTAAATAATAAAAATATGTTTAATAACAATATATATTTATTGACCATTAAGAGACACTTTACGTTATTCAAAAAAATGTTATTACTCATAAGATATTAATTTAACAGCACAAGAACGTTTCTGTACATATTCGTTCCCGCTTCATATTGTTTCTGACTGAACGGTTTGTTTTTATGCAATAAACGTTTTCTCTGTCTGGTTATGAATATTACACGTTTGGTTTCTACGGCAACAGAACATCAACGATATTACGTGTATGTGCTTTCACTTATTATAAACAATACTATTTTATTTAGCGTAATAAATCAGATAACTGAAACGTGTAAAAATTTCTTAAATAAAGGGAACAATACAAAATTTTTAAATTCTTATTTTGTATAAAAAAAATAAAAAATAGATTTTAAATCGAAGAGATAATCAACATTACGTTCGTCACAAGAAAAATTTAGGGCAAAACATATCATATTCCAAATTCAAAAGTTTATATAAAAATTATTTTCTTTTGAAAATTTCCTTTAAAAACTAAAGCACAAATATTTTTGTTCTAAATATTGTAAGAAACAATAAATTTATGGTAAAAAACTGATCAATTATTAATCAAAAATCTAAACATAAAAAGAAAGTTAATTTATTTTTTTATAAAATGTACATAATTTTAGCATCACAACTTTTACATTTATTTCTCCTGGGAATTCTCTGCTAAAGGTATATTTCTTGTCATTGTTCTTTTAATACTCTGACATATGATTCACAGTCATTGGAATGCCGGAAATAAGACACGTGCTACGAGCATTTGCCAACTATCCGAGCCAATATTTACCCTTCAAAATTAAGGCAAACCTGACCGGTTCCTCTTTTCTTTTACTGTAAATTAATGTGCGTACTGAGCCTTCTCATGGCTATCGTGTACTTTGTAACCTCGCCCAAAAATTTCTTGAGCGGGGCCCCCCTGGAGAGGAACACTGGTTTTAGGCAATTCGTGAAGGACGCGATAAATTATTTAAATTTTCGGGAAGTCTGATCGTAAGATTGGGAGTTAACTGTTGTTGTGAGCGAGTGTGAGCTGCAGATGCGTAAAAAGGCCCTGTAATGGAGCCTCATGAGGATTTTATTACGACCAATAAACGTTAGACAAGAAAAGTGGAACCAGTTCACTTTGAGATCCCATTGGCTAATTTTCCGGTAAGAGAGAAAAATGTTAGGAAAAAAAAGGCTAATACTGACCATTACAACTGTAGCGCTGTCCTGTTAAGATAATTTAGTTTCTAATGTCGTAACTAATTTTTTGTCATCAGCAACATTTTTTTTCGCGGCATGTAAAATATTAAGAATCGTTGACTCGACGAAAGCAATTTGCCATAATTTTTAAAGACACCATAACACATGTAAAACAAAAAAGTGTATCCATTTTTCTCTCAATGAGAAAACAGGAATTTTTTTCCAATTTGATTCCTCCAGATAATTAGCTCGGTTTATCATGTCATATGTTCTATAAAACAAACAAGCTTCTGAAGTTCTAGTCTACCTCATTGGCAGTTAGTAAATAAATAAATGATTTACAGAGTAGAATCTCATGCTCGTCCATTTTTACAATGTTGACAATTAATTGACGGTATTTTTTCACTTTTTATGTTATCAATTAAGAAATTGAAGGTTTTGAGCCTTAAAGAAAATTAGAAAATGTCCATTAGCCGAATAATCTATATAATAAAAAATTATGTATATTTAAATGTTTGTCTTTATATTCTCTATAAAACTTTAAACGCACGAACAAATTGCAACAAAACTTAGCACTCGTTTTCTTTATCAAACACTGAAAAATCCTCGTTGTAAGGAGGGTGCGGGGTGTCAGAAACCCCTAGCATAAAGGTGGAAGGAATTTAAGTAAAAAATTTGAAAATTTCTGCTAAAATCCAGTGCGCGCGCAGGTCTGTGACGTCACCGCACAAGTGTACGGTTTTTGTGGTAAATAATGAACGAGAGAGGACGGTCTGCGAAGGCTAATCTCTCGCAGGCAATACCTCTCGCAGGCAGAACCTTATACGAGAGATACGAAGGGGCTAACTCAGAAGTAAGCCTGCGAGAGAATTTCTCGTGGGTGAACCTTCCCAGAGAGCTCTGGCGGGGGCTACCTTTGGGGATGCTCTCACATCTCTCTGGTATTTTTGAACTAAGGTTCCCACATGCCGAGGCGCCTTGGTCTGTTTTGAGAGGTGTATGTTCCGGGGTCGCAGACCTTGGGCATACGGCAAGAGTTGTCCGCTATTCCTATTGGAATAGTCGGCCAGCTGCCTCCTAAACAGGCCAAGGCATGGCGAGGGGTAAGCTGCGTCCCCACAGCAAACTCCTCTCCCGTCATCGGAAGGGCGTGGGACAAGTACCAAATACCCGACCTACACGATGCAGGTTTTTTATAGGGTTTGTCCTGCATTACTTTTAGGCGAATGCCCGGTAGGATCCTTAAAATATAGCCCGGGGGCCCTAGTAACCCTTGGCTTCCTTCCTACACCCTACCGCATCCCCCCTTTCAAATCCCTTTCCTATGCTATAAGAGGGGAGTTTCCACTATGTGGATTACCCTCATGTAACCTGTTGCCTAAAAAAAAAAATAATTACGACTCAGAGAACTCTGGAGGAGGCTACCTTGGGGGATGCCTTCACATCTCTCTGGTTTTTGAACAAAGGTTCCTACATGCCGAGGCACAACGGCCTGTTTTGAGAGGTGTCTGTTCCGGGGTCACAGACCTTGGGCATACGGTAAGAGTTGTCCTCTATTCCCATTGGAATAGTCGGCCACTGCCTCCTAGACTGGTCGAGGCACGCAGAAGGGAATGCTGCGTCACCACAGCAAACTCCTCTCCCGCTATCGGAAGGGTGTGGGACAAGTACCCAATGCCCGACCTACCCGATGCAGGTTTTTCTAGGGTTTTCCCTGCATTACTTTTAGGCGAATGCCGGGTAGGATCCTTAAAATATAGCCCGGGGGTCCTAGTTAACCCTTGGCTACCTTCCTCTACCCTTCCGCATCCTCCCTTTCAAATCCCTTCCTATGCTATTAAAGGAGAGTTGCCCAACGAGGATTAATCTCATGTAGCCTGTTAACCTAAAAAAAATATAATGAACGAATACAGAAATATTTTTATTGAATTTAAAGTAAAATTATTTTCCGAAATACTTCAGGAGATAATAAGAGTTGTCTAATATGTAATTGGCGAGTTATATGTATTAAAATATTAAATGCAGAGGTTTGTATATTGGCAGCAATTTAATAAAATTTGAATGGGAAAATTAATTAAATGATTGTACTATGGTCCGTAAGTTTGTACGAAACCAGAATCATTTACTTTACAATTAATTGGACTCCATGCAAGTTATTTGACAAAAGTGGCTTACATTTAAAAGCTGAACAAAGATTTAATGGTTTATATTTTATGAATGTGATTGTGCCATATTATTCATGGCCCAAAAATGGTGACGGTCTCAAAGTCAATTAAATTATGTCCTGATCAAGAGATAACAGTCGAATTATTTTCTTTTACGTTGTAATAGAATGTAGTAATTGGTAATTAAGACATTGTTCTAATTGGAAAGTTGGATTGTAGAGGACTCATTATTAGTGGATATAGAGCGGACGCCGCAACAATCCGGCAAGGCAAAGAAAACATTGTTGTGGAGTCGAGAAGGTTCTACGAGCTCAAAAACTTAGGAGACGAACGAACAGTCAGGAAATGTACAGTCGGGCCGTAGGGAGCGAGGAGAAAAGACTAAAATTCCAAGTCATGAAAATTTGAACAGTACAGTTGGGCAGCAGACAGCGAATAGACCAGACGAAAAGTTTTACAGTCGGCAGTCAGAACGAAAGAATGTGGTCCAGTCACAAACATGCTTTCAAATATTAAAAAGTAAAGCAATCTTCAGACAAACCAATGAAGTCCATTTTCAACTAAAGCTACGAGATCTACAAATCCAGGTTGCAGTAAAGCATCGAGAACCAACCAATTTGTGTTAAACCAACTAACAAACAACGCCAATTAGAGTCTGTGAAAACTTAGAATCAGTGATGTCCCCAAAATTGTGCACGAAAAACTAAAAATGAGACCTGGGCGGCCGTAAGTAGAGAAAAACTTTAAAATAATTTGTAAACCGTGTTTAAAAGATAAAAGTCAGATCTTTCTTTAATTATTTAATTATCGATAAAATGAGATCTTTAATTCTTGATAAAATTAAAATTGTTTAAATTCAATCTGTAGTATTATTTCTTCCGCAACAAATTTCGTCTATGTTCAGACGCATTGATTTCCATAAAAGGTAAATGTAATTTTGATTATATAAATTCTGCCATTTATCAAACCCAGTTCAAGACCCTGAGATCCCAATTATTTTGTGTATTTTATAATTGTTTTTAAAATTGATAACAAATTTTGTTAATTGTTTAAAGTTAATAGTTGTTCATTTAAAAGCGCCCATCCATTATCATTATATATTAATTATTACAATAAATACTCGGGAAACGCCGGGCACTGAGGTATCAATAAATATAATAGATATTCTAGAAGTGGTATAAATTTGTTAATTTCCTATAAAAGACCTATTCAATGAATTATATCGGTTTATAATAAAAGTTTTTTTAATTTTTAACTATACTAAAATATATCACTTACATAATCGATAACAGTCAGATAACATTTTTCACATTTAATTTTCTGGGGAATATTTTTCTGAATTAGTCAATTTAAAACTGAGCCGAAATGTATGTCTTGATACATTAAAAAAACCAAATAGAAGCTCTCTGCCTTGGAAGCCGATCAATATATTTACCTCGTCATAGAATCTGAGTGGAGCAAAGCAAGGCAAGTAACAGTCAATGTCACTTTTCCCGAGAGTAATATTTTCCAATTAAACGGACACAAGGCCTGAATGTAGGAGGTTTTATACCTCCTCGTGTATTGGCATACAATGGCGTATGATTCTTCTCTCTAACGTCCTTCTCCGTAGCTTGCACTCCTTTCGTATCCATGATTACAAATCATCCTACGAAGTCGCGGAATTTTTTTTAATGTCTAAACTTAACAAATGTTGGAACTTTCATTCCAATTTGCTGAGCAACCTGTTGAAGAATAATGAACCAGATTAAACTCTGGTAGGATTATTTCATTTGTTCCCTTGTCCATACCGAGAAAATATATTCGTGGAATCGCAAATGATTATAAGGACATCACTCCTGCTATTATTTTTTAACAGAATTGAGAAATAAAGCATCCTATTTTCCAAGTCTGAAGTCGGTTATCTTGCTCCCACAAATACCATAACACCTTTCCCAAACAGCCCCAAAAAACATTTAATAACAACTGCGGACTGCGTGGGCCAGGTTTTGTGATGTAAGAGCGATTAGTGTTAACGGTTACATATTTACGACACACAAACACAGCAACGAGCCTACTTAAAACCCGGGAGATTACGGCACCTTTCCTCCAGCAGTTCGGACATAGTCTACTTTATGGTGACTACGAAGCATATAAATGTTATTTATTCGCATAGTTCTCTCAGGTGCAAGGCAAGATAATAGGTCAAAGCATCTGTCTGTGTACGCGAGGTGTAACGGAACTGTACGGAAGTAGTCTTATAAATAACGCACTGTAGTCGGCAGTGTTCGTGTAACCCTCGGTATTTATGAACGCAAACAGGTGTATAGAAATACTTGATTTCTGCTCCAACCCAATCCATTAAAACTTATAACACAGGTAATTATTCTTCTCCTTGGTCGGTGATAAAGTCCATGAGGAACCCTGGTCTACTTAAAATTTTTTAATATCAACTAAGATCTCCACATGGAGATTACGGAAAAATTACTAATTTACCAGAATAAAATAAATAGCCACATTAATCGACCAACTTTGGGCCCACGTAATATAGGATATGTAATAAAAGTTGAAGATAAATAAATTAATATATAAAAAAGGAACAAAATAGTAGATATTATTGGCGGTAGATCCGTTTATGTTAAGGACAATTTAAAATAGACAAAAGTTGAAAAGCAATTATTGGCGGAAGAGAATGTGTAGCTAGTTAGAGAAACTAGGCCAAAGACCGAAATTTAGGAAGAAGACTTAGGAATCCAACGTTTCGAACAGTACACAATCTCTGTTCTTCATCAGATTAGAAGTCATTCAGATTCCGAACAACCCTTGTGGACACGGACCCACTCGGTTCAGCACAGATATCTCGGTTTTCTGAACAATTAATATTGAAGTAATATAATAAATTTTACATAATTCAGAAAATATTTTTTAAAAATATATAGTTTAACAACTTTTATACTTAATTTCCCACTTTAAAGGGTGCACATTGGTATAATTCAGGAATTGGACTTCAGTAATTTTAAAAATTCAATAAATAATTTTTATGATAATTTTTCAAGCAAGCCATGAAAAGGTATTAATTAAAATTATAATTTTCAGTCTTAAATGACGAATGTAGAAAAATTATGTATTTTTCAATTTTCTAAGAAAAATCCTCCTATGGCCAATATATTGTGAAGTTTAAATATGTCACATTTATAATTATTAATATACTAATTAGCTTAATAAAGCGATAAAATGGATGATACATAAATACCGCACAACGTTTCTGGAATCTATATATATAAAAATGAATTGCTGTTCGTTAGTCTCACTAAAACTCGAGAACGGCTGAACGGATTTATCTTATCTTATTCTTGAAATGTTCGTGGAGGTCTAGGGAAGGTTTAAAAGGCGAGAAAAAATCGAATAATTTCTTGGAAAACCCTAAAAACAGCCCTTTTCTATTTCCCATACAAACGTTTTCTAAATAAAATACAAATCTACACCAGTCCAGCAATTTTCACCAAATTTCGTACACGTGTTCTTTGCGACCAGGAAACAAACAATGTCGGGGTGAGACGCGTCTTCCACCCCCAGAAGCGGGAGTGGAAATATTTAAACATACTAAAACAGCCGATATTTGAGTCGGATAAATATTTTTAGGGGTCAAAGATATTGATAGTGTTTCTACCAATGTTATCTGAATACAATTTTCATCCCCTACGCCCTGTGAAAAGGACACCCTTCGGGTTTGGGGTGGAGATGCTTTACAGTAAAATAACGCGAATACAACCGAGATTGGAGTCAAATCAAAGGTTATGGAAGTCACTGTGTTTAGTTACGACATTCAAATTGGCATTTACCCCTCAGATTCAGGGGTAGCGGGGTGCAAATTTTGGAACATGCAAACACGGCAGATATTTGCGTTGAAGAAATATTTTTCAGAGTTAATTATAATGATTAGGGTTCGAGTAGCGTTACATAAAAATTGCGCAAAAGCAGCCGAAATTGGAGTCATATCGGGGGTTATAGATAAATGACATCTCGGGCAACGCCGGGCACCCAGCTAGTATGGAATAAAATAATTCACAACCATATCCATTGTTCGTTCTCATTCTTCTCTTACCAATTGCGCCGATGATTTTCTTAGCCCCATAATATGCGCTAGTTCCCTTGTCTCACAACGTATTTTAGAAAAAAAAAATATTTATGCTTAGATTCCACAGAACAGTACTCAATTGTTTGTTGAACAGAATCTATTACAAGGCCGATCCACGTAATAGAGATTTATACTCCCAACAGGCTTCCTTACCTTTTTCCAGCCGCTGTGATTTTACAACGTTTCGTTGTTGTAAACATCCGTCAATGTCCAGAACGTGTCCAGATTACAATGAAGAACCAACGTCACCATTCTAACGGCGAATTGTTCTGAAGTACGCTATGGATTATTTCTGCTGACAGGGAATTAAAATAAGAAAAATCGAACAAGCAAAGAAATAACAATGCATATTGTATAATAATCCTCGACGTGCAATTATATAATCCCTGCATATCTTAAAATCAAAAATATAGTTGTTACTTTTTACAGAGTATATAATTTATGGAAGTCTTAGACAATTAAATCAGCATCAAATTATATATTATATTGAAGAATAGTTGTTATAAATTCGTGGATCTATCCCCAGATACGTGGAAGATGAATCTCTTGATTTAGTAACTTTGAAAGCGGAAACTAGACACATTTCATCAGAAATCAAAGATTGTGAGAGTACGGGAGAGGTTATACGGGTTTCCAACTAAATAGTTATTTTACAGGGCGCAGAAAAATATTCCTTCGACGCAAATATTTGCCGTTTTAGCATGTTTGAAAATTTCCCCTGGGGATGATAGTCGTGTTCTTACCCCGACAGTGTTTGTTCTCGGTTTTAAAAGGAACATAAGGTCAAAATTTGGCCGAAAAATTAGATTTGTATGTGGAACTTACACACATAAAAACAAACATACAATTTTATTCATTAGATCCAGCATATCCTCTACGACTGCACCAACAACGACAGAACTAGAAGAGCCACCATTCATAAATTCACGAGAAGGGAGATATGTACATCTGCAGCGGCAATAAATAGCCTATTAAAGTTTAGCAAGAAAACCAAGATGTAATCTAAATAGACAATGAATCTGAGAATAAGAATAAAATATAGTTAATATGAATTAATTGTAATAATTTCATGTAGTAGGAATGTTGACGCGACTATAAGCAATAAATTAAAACAAAAATAAACTTCTGTCTTTCAGGATCACGTCTTCATGTTGCAGAATATGTTACTTATTAATGGCATAAATCCTCTTGAGTCAAAAGTTTGAAGTCAAGTAGTATAATGGAATGTCGTCTTAATAATTTTGAATCGTATTGTTCTATATTAATTTTTTTTTGTGACTGTAGAAATTCAGGAATGTAGTTGCATTGTGTCGTTTCCGTGGAAGCGAGTTCCCTTAGGGTTGGGAGGGTGCTCGTGCTCGGTAGCAGAACTTTGTTCTTGAACCTGCACTTATCTGACGCATTCGAGCGAAACTATTAATTACAATGGATTCGGGGAGCCTCGAGGCCTGGGATGTCCGAACAGCACGAGTCAATTTCCCGAGCAGGAAATCTGTGCGCAAAACCATGCCCTAAAGTCGTGAATAGAAAAAAATATTCACCCTCATTAAATAAAATTTCCAAAAGGTAACTTTACTATTTTGACTGCTATTAACCTTGATAAATATAGTTTAGAAGTTCCGTCAGATTTTAGGAATGTATATATTAATCGAAAACTTGAGGCTTCGGTAGAGAATTATTAATAATGGTTGTTGATTTGATATAATTATTGCTCGAGTATTCATATTTTCAAACTGAAAATAAATTATGAACACTTCAATCCGATTTCCAATTCAATATTTTATTATTACATGGATAGTTTAGCCCGCGATTTTAAAGTCATCGTCAAGGTATTATAACGAAATCGAGTAGCTCTCTAAAAGTTGAAAATCCAAGTTAGCAACGCTCAAATAAGTAAATAAACAATATTTTTATTTTAAATGAAAAAATTTACGTCTGATTGAAAATTAATAATAAGAAAGATAGTCAAATACAGACCAAATAAGTGATAATATAAATACCACACAACGTTTCTGGGATCCTTGTCCCTTTCATAAGGTTCTAATAACAGCCTAGAGTGACACAACTGACCAGTGCAGTCCTAATTATTATTAATAATTTTATTTATCAGCATTTTTGTGTCTTTATTAAAGTACACCCTACATGCAAACGAATGGACGCTCCTTCCGAAATGCATCCCGCGTAACACCTTGGCGGTCCATGGCGGAAAAGAATCTGGTTGCTTAACAACCCGTTTAAATTTTCATATAAAAAATCTTAAAACGTTATTTTCACTGCCGCCTCGCACCAAAATTTATTTTTGAAAAATACTCCCAAACATTTAATTTTAGTTTAATTTTGACATTTAAGTTCTTAGGATCCTAAAATCAATTGAATTCTGTATATAACACTAAATGTAGCATGGTTTGTCACAGATTGGAGTAAAGAACTACTTGTTGAATTATTTTCAAGTTCTTGAGTGTCATAGTAAATCACACGTTTCAATACTTTAAGAATTAAAAATAAAATATCTTATTTAATTTTAAAATTGTTTTTCGTAGATTTATAGCTTAATTAGGGTCTAAGAAAACTCATGCACGACGGACGTTTTTCTGACAGGCATAGAGGTGCGTTTTTACGAAATAAAACATAGTATTGTAGAACACTTAATATGTCAGTTAACTTATTATAAATGATTATTATTGTAAATTAATTATTAATGCGTGGAACATTTTTAACCAAACTTGGTTCACGCACCACTTAAGATCGAGAAACATATCCTGTGGATTTATGTTAACTCTAGCATCCCTATGAGTGGAAGGGGGTGATATTTTCAAAATATGCCATAACGGCCTATATTTACGGGGACGATTATATTCATCATGTTTCTCTTGATATTTTCAGTGAAAAATTTCACTGCTCTAGGGCTGGGGTGAAAGGGATGATAAAGTTGCGATAACGGCCAAGATTGGTGTTGAATCCGGTGTTATGTTAGTCGCTGTTTATTTAATGTATTCCAGTAAGGTTAATTTAAAGTTAAACCCCTAAGGGTGGGGGTGGGTGCTATTAATAATAATTTGATGAACATTTCTTCATGTGATACGTAGTAAATGCTGGAAAATTAGAACGAGGTAAGTGAAGTGTGGATAAAATACTCTCCCGGTACGTCTATTGTAAATTACCGTTTATTCTAGAAAAAAAGGAGACTAATTTGTTAGTGTGGTGGAGACTGGTAAATCGCCTCCAAGTCCTATACCGTGTCAGTTTAAATGAGAGCAGGTGACATAGGCAACGACGTGATAAGTTAGCCCTAAGTTTAGTCCAGTATGTCCTTGTTTGTTTTACATTCACGACATTTCGCTAATAACGCGATGCCTTACGATACGTTAGGCGACGAGTTTCATTAAAATATTTCCACTCCGTGTCGTAATTATCGTGAGATTTAGCACCTGTTTCCGTTCCGTTGGCCTCGAGAGTCGAACTCGATGCGACATTTCCCTTCGCAGGAGTCGGTAGTCATCTCAGGAATGAAAATCGTGTCGATTTATGAGACCGTATTCAGCGAGCTTCTGATAACCGTTTCTCTCTTTGGCGTACGGCAAGGTCTTTAAGCGACCGAGATTGATATTATTGCTCTCATTTACATGCATATATATGCAGAAATCTCGTGGCGGCTCTAAGTTATGTAATAACACGCCTTTCCAAGGGTAAAGTACAGGCGAGTTCTGTTGCTGGACATACGCTACATTCCTCTCAGCTGTAACGCGTCAATGTTTATAACGTCGCGGGTGCTTTACTGATCCGTGAATCATCCGGGACTCGCCCATTTTCCCACTATTCCCTTACAAACTATCTTGGCAGCCAACAGTTACTGGAGATCTCAATGATAACCTTAGGAGCTGCATATCATTGCTTGAAAAATTCTACTCAGCCACTCCTACTCCTTCAACTGAGTTTTTTGGAAAATAATTGTATTTATTAACAAACTTGGATTAACGTAATGGCATTTTTAGGCAATTATTCAGTCAGAACAAAAATAAAACTAGATGATAAACCAATTGAACAGATATCACATTTCCAATACTTACGTTGCGATATATCATATGAACAATATAAAGATATACAGAGAAAATTTAACATTTTTCAACATGGCACAATAAGAAGAACCCTGAAGGGAAAAACGAGGAAAGAAACGCAAATAAAATTTTATAAAGTTATGGCAGTTCCCACTATCATATACGGGTCGGAAAGCTGGACGCTTAGAAGTAAAGATCTAAGAAAACTAGAAACATCGGAAATTAAGTTTCTAAGGTCAGTTAAAGGATGCACTAGAGAATCAGAAATTAAACGATAAGAGATGAACTAGGCATACAATCAATAACAGAAAAGGCGATCCAACTTAAAGAGAAATGGAAAGAACATGTACGTCGTATTCCGCCACAAAGGATTATCAAATAAATATTGGAATATAACCCAATAGGAAGAAGGAATGTGGGAAGACCGTGGAAGAGATGGTGAGACCGGAACAGTCCTAAGACCTAATCCTGGATTGATAGAAGAAGAAGAACAAACTTGGATTTGTGTCACTTTGGTGTAAATAGTTATCAAGAACTATTTTTAGTCCTTCAATACTGAAAATAATAATTATACGGCCTGATGCTAGGATAATCGTTCCTTTTTCTCGAATGGAAACTTTCAAAACCTCGTATCAATTTACATAAAAAATGTCACTTCTCATGGCCTAATGAAGAAGAGACAATTTTATGTAAACTGATCAGAGGTTTTGAAAGTTACAACTCGAGAATAAAGAAAGCTTATCAAAGCATCAGGTCGTAAGGCTTTGTTACGTTTTTGATTTAAACATGAGGAAGGAAAAATATCTACCGGACCGGGAATCAAACCCGGGACCACCCGATTACCGGGGTCACACCGGGTGACTTAGTGGTTAGAGCGACTTGGTTTTTGCAACTGAAAATGAAAAAATCTTGCCTCTAAATTTTTTACAAAAAATTATTCTACCTGAAGATGTCCTAAAAATGGACGAAACGTCAGTATTTATAATATTTTCTTAATAAATAATTTTCCTGACTGAATTATTTTTATTATTATAAATGCCAGATATTTTAATATTTATTAAATTGTTTTAACTTAATATATGTTGACTGATCTTTCATTCAATAACGCTTTAACTGTGCGGAGTACTGAACTACAACGATTTTAAAATAATTCAATGTCGACGCAGTTTTGAAGATCATACAAATAAAAGACTTAGACACGTTTTCACGTCGGTTTAATTTTTTTAATTCTCTACGAACCATTAGGATTTTGGTCTAATCTTACGTAAAATCGTTTTTTGATGTTGGTAAATCAGAGAAAAAAACAAGACAGACTTTCGGAGACTTGTATAAAATTTATTTAAAGGATGCTAAAAACCGGAAAAATAAACTGATGAAGCTAAAATGAACGAGTTACTCTTTTCCACGCAAGGAGTCCAGGTACGGAAGAGGAAATGAAATGCATAGCTCGCCGATGGCCTTGTTGTGTCGTGAAATCGAAGGCCTTCGCCGTAGGGGGCGCCTATTTACATGAGGGGGACACAAGCATTCACGGTTCCTCCCTGCGGTTGCAATGCCCTCCCCCCCCCTTCCCTCCCCAGAATGAGATCCGAGGTTACGCCGGTGTGCAAGTCAAGCATTCACTTACTAACACGTGAAAACTGCGTCGTGATAATTCCTAAAACGCACAATGGCCTTCGTAGACAGAACGGACCAAAAACCCTGTAAACCTTATCGACCTCCGTCGAGACTTAAAATCGACACTGTGTGCGAGTTATACACGATAAAGTCCAATAATAATGAATCTTGGATCAACACTAAACCAGGTTTTCAATAATGCTTAATTATTTTTGTGTCAATTAAAATACATATTATAAGGAATATTAAAAATAAAAACCAAAATTTTGTAAGTTTACCCTCATTGACAAGCAAAGATACTGTCGATATGAAATATTAGCGATCACGTGAAATTCAGCGCAGTCACTCAGAATGACTTCAAACGGAAAAAAAATTCTGTGAAAATTACCTTCTTTTACGTAATAAATATACAACTTTATTTGATGCAACACGCAATACATCCTAATACAATATAATTAAGTATTTATTTAAATTATCATCTACCATTTAAAATAAGTTATAATTAGATTGAAAGACGCACATAATATACCTATTAATTTTCAAATTGCCTTCATTGAACAATCTTCGCCTTTTATCCAGTAAAATAATTATTAATAGACTCTCCCGGACCTATTAAACTGTTACGTAATTTGTCTGAGTAAAGACGAAATAAAGAAAAAAAGTGTAATCAAAACGTTTTGCATGAATATTTATATACCATACTCTGTTCTTAACGCATGAATAATGTGAGTCATATAGAATTAAATTTTTCAATATCGACTATTTTAAGTAATGAAAAATTGGCCAACTGCAGATAGAATAATGCAAAAATTTAAAAACAACGTGTCGTTGTCGTGATCTACACTGTCAAACTTTGTGTTTTTATATTTCCCTTGTTGGTGTCTGAATTTGGCCAAATTTTCAATACTTAGACTAATAATTATTGAACAACTTAATTCTAAATGGCTCACTATTTTTTTACGTATTACGCGTCTCGCTGTTATTTATTTTTCACTAACTTTCTTTATTTCAGTTACCACACACATTTGAGAAATTTCTTTCACAACGGGGTAGAGAGGATGTGGTGGGATCGGGTAACGTTACTGGCTCGGTCGAAACTCTGTTTGAACGGGTTTTGGAAGGGCCCCTATACAGATCAAGTGGTCTGATCTGAAGCTTTCATTCGTTCCCTGCCTTCCGCAAGTGGTTTTTCACTTGGGAGGTGGTTTTTCTCTCCAAATTCAGAAACCAATTTCAGTCTTTAGTCTTTATACGACCATTTCGGAATTAGGGTGGATCCTGGGTATTTTATACGCAGTCTGGTTCTTTTATATATTGAACATAAAACAGGAAGCGCTATAAAGTTAAAGATGTCTCTGGAAGGTACATAGATACTAAGAACCCCACGTTCTTTACTATTTTCCTATCCTAGAAATCTTCTTTTCGACACTGAAGAAGATACGGCGCTGGTTTTTCTCCGACCTTATCTATAACTAAAATTCCTTAACATCCACCTAATTTTGATCTCTGAGTTTTAGCAGGTACGCAATATTACATATGACTCATAAGTTAATATAATATTCTGAGGAACTGAAAATATTTTAAACGTTACTAATGAACCAATTTTTATTTAATACTAGCTGGGTGCCCGGCGTTGCTCGTGTTCATAATTATATAAACTCGAAAAAGTATTTAATTGAATACTTAAATATATTCCCTGAGTATTTCAGGATATAATTGTCAATTGTCACTCAGTCTTCATACATTACGAAATATTACATTGATGAAATTGTTAGCTAGACTCACAACTAATATAGCGCGAAAATTATTTACATTTTCCGCAAGGATGGTAAAGTAATTCGTATTCTTCTTTATTACCATTCGATGGAGTATTGCTGAAGAAAATATTTCTGCTTTATTTCATTCCTAATAAAGGAAATATTTCCTTTGTTCGTTGCGTAGTAACGTCTTTCTCCCGCGTGACGTCATTGTCTCTTGGCGCGAAGTAATTTAATATTTAATGATCACGGTTTTTAATTATAATTCTTTCCGCATGTATGCTAGGCGTTTCTCACCCTCACAGTACCGTTTCTCGTATTTTGAAGAATTTGTGTACCTATTTTTGTTTCATTCTGTCCACGCGATAAAATTTGTATAAAGAACAACGTAAATACATACATTCATACATACATACATACATACAAATATACATCCTTTTTTATTATATAGATACTCCTTTCCGATTCGCTTCGGCTCCAATGCAGCTAAAATAAATAAAATTTAATTACCACATTGAAAATAAATCGCAAACACTTGACATGTATTTTATGCATAACTCTAAATGCATTAAAAACCACAAATAGCCTGCTAACCAGGAAGGTAAACAAATTGTGTCAGGCACTTAACATTTCAGTCACGCTCGTGGCTTGAGCTTTTCATATTGATTTTTCAATTAAAATAATTATGGATCCTGTAAAAAAAGCTAGATCAGCAGTTTGCTGTGCCCACATCATTTCATAACGATTGTAATGCCATCTGGTCTGGTGTTTAACAGTCAAACTCGGTGATCGTTTCACTCAAATGTAGATCGATATCTGCTCAATCACTTACCATTATCTTGCAATTACAATACTACTGACCTTCGAGTAAACTTCCTTTCTGTATGAAAAAAATAGTAAGAAACGTGTCTGCATAAAAGTCACGACTTGTTACATTATATTGGCAGAGCATTTATCGATCACTTTATATTTATTCGAAGGCAGTCATAGGTGTAATAAAAACCCCCGATGTAATAAACAAAAAACGAACGTATCTTGAATATAATTACCCTTTGAATGAAAGAAAAATGCATCATTTATTTTTATTAGCGAATGAGGATCGTTATAAAAGTTTCTAGGGAGAAAATTGTAATCCAGCGATAGGTGGTAATAAAATATTTCACGATTGACAGTTTTGCAGAGAATAAAAACAACTTCCATGACACGAGATAGCTTACACTGCTTGTTACTAAATCTATATAATAAAAAAGGATGTATATTTGTATGTATGTATGTATGTATGTATGTATGTATTTACGTTGTTCTTTATACAAATTTTATCGCGTGGACAGAATGCAACAAAAATTGGTACACATATTCTTCAAAATACGAGAAACGGTACTGTGAGGGTGAGAAACGCCTAGCATACATGTGGAAAGAATTATAATTAAAAACCGTGATCATTAAATATTAAATTACTGCGCGCCAAGAGACAATGACGTCACGCGAGAGAGAGACGTTACTACGCAACGAACAAAGGAAATATTTCCTTTATTAGGAATGAAATAAAGCAGAAATATGTTCTTTAAATAAAAAGTATAATTTTATACAGCAATACTCCATCGAATGGTAATAAAGAAGAATACGAATTACTTTACCATCCTTGCGAAAAATGTAAGTTAATTTTCGCGCTGTATTAGTTGTGAGTCTAGCTAACAATTTCATCAATGTAATATTTCGTAATGTATGAAGACTGAGTGACAATTGACAATTATATCCTGAAATACTCGAGGAATATATTTAAGTATTCAATTAAATACTTTTTCGAGTTTATATAAATAAGTACACGAGCAACGCTGGGCACCCAGCTAGTAAAGTGATAAAATAAATACCACGCAACGTTTCTGCAGACTTTGTTGACTTCTTCAAGTGTTAAGAATAGTAGTGAGTCTTGAACGACAAAGGCCGTACGTAAAATAGAGTCTACTATGAAATAATCTTAATTGTGTAGGACTGAAATAAATATCGTAACTCAGACTGGAAGATTAGCAACCATTGCCAAAAAGTGTCCACAGACTTTGCTTAATCTGTTGAATAAAATTTGGAATAATTCCTCGTTTGTTGTATAGGGTGCCGTTATTCGAACATACATTTCTGGAACCTCCTGTAATGTCACTTCGTTGCGTTAGGGGCAGTGGACAAAATGGCTTCCTGCCGAATCTCTGAGATTTTGTGTCATAATAAAATAACGTTAATCACAACACCTTATGAAGAGAACTAATATCATGTGCTAGAGTATATAGATTTCTAGGTGAGTGTTTTCTGCTTTAGTTCCTCAATAATTGCTAAGAGACTTTTAAGAAAACATTTAGTTATTTAATTATCAACAACTGTGAAGGATTAAAAAATATTTTTTTCAATTTTGGGCTAATCAACTGTTTCTCTTGTGTCTGCGTCTTGAACCCATTTCACAGCACGCCTCTGTTCCTTTCTGTAACAATACAATTTCCACAAGTTCTGGAGGTGAGAACGCGGTCAGCGGTCCTGTGGGAATGGCGTTCCTGATTGTCACGGTTGCTATGGAGACAGAGGAAGGATTCTCTGCGGGAAGCTGCGCTGTTACCTTGGGCACGCGTGCTCTGTCACGCTCAGCTGGTTCCCCTAACAGCTCCGCCATGGTCACGGATCGACTAGTCTACGTGATCTTTAATTATCACTAACTAGCACCATTCAATTCCCATTCTCTTGCCAAATACCTTACCTTGTACACACGTGCCCGTGTGGTACTGAATCCGCGCGATGTGAATGTTTCAGACGTACAATGGCGTCCCCCTTCACCGAGACAATACCATTTACTACAATTTGACAGTACAAATACGAAGGCTGACTATTGCAAAATACGTAACGTTCAACCATAAATGATAGTAATTATTGAATAATTTTATTTTACAGTATATTATGAAACGAAAAATAAATTATTCTCAAATTTTTCGTAAATTAAAATATTTACTACATTCTGCGGCTAGTACAATACAGAGAAACGTCTACATGACGACAAAAATAATGATAATTGTAGAACCGTTTAGTTTTGAAAAAAATGTGAACCGGTTGATAAATCGATAAACATTCACGAAATCGATATATATAAATATTTATTGAGGCTGTAGACAGGCTATGTATAGGGTAATCCACATAGTGGCAACTCCCCTGTTACACCATAGTAAAAGGGGGGATGCGGAAATTAGAGGAAGGTAACCAAAGGTTAACTTGGGCCCCCGGGCTATGGTTTAAGGATCCTACCCGGCAATTCGCCTGAAAGTGATGCAGGGAAAACCCTATAAAAACCTGCATCAGGTAGGTCGGGCATTTAATACTTGCCCCACGCCCTACCGATGGCGGGAGATGGTCGCAGCTTTCTTCTCGCCGTGCCTTGACCAGTTTAGGAGGCAGCTGGCCGACTATTCCAATAGGAATAGCGGATAACTCTTACCGTTTGCCCAATATCTGCGACCCCGGAACATACACCTCTCAAAAACAGGTCGAGTTACCTCGGCATGTGGGAACCTTAGTTCAAAAAACCAGAGAGATGTGGAGGCATCCCCAAAGGTTTTTTTTAGGGTAACAGGCTACATAAGGGTAATCCACATGGTGGCAATTCCCCTTTAATAGCATAGGAAGGGATTTGTAAGGGGGGAATGCGGAAGGGTAGAGGAAGGTAGCCAAGGGTTAACTATGGCCCCCGGGTTATAGTTTAAGGATCCTACCCGGCATTCGTGTAAAAGTAATGCAGGGAAAACCCTAGAAAAACCTGCATCAGCCTGCAGGCCGGACTTTGGATACTTGTCCAACGTCCTTCCGATAGCGGAAGAAGAGTTTGCTGTAAGAAGAGTTTACTGTCCCCAAAGGTACTTCTCGAAATTAATATATTATTGCTTCTATTTTAAAATGACTGCATGTGATTTACAGGTATTCTTATTAATATAAACACAATATTTTACAATATTAAACACATAATAATATTTTAAATAAATATGGATTTTAGAATTTATAAATAATTCAAACAGTGAATGCAGAATAGTTACTTTAAATTGTAAGTACTATAAAATTCACTCTAGATATTAAGAAGCTTTACTTTCTATTTCCATATCTCTTGTAAGATTTATAATAATATATTCCACCTTTATAAAAATATCTTTGGTATGCTTCAGTTGTGAAACACCTGTAACACAAAATGTAAACGTTAAATGTAATTAAATACATAAATGTCTGTAACATTCATCTATTTTTTAATTAATTGTAACAAATCGTTGAATTCAATATGAGTCTATATTTAATATATTTTATCTAAACTACTACATTCCAACAGTCAGATCCCTATAGATGGAAGTTAAATTCTCTTAATGATTCAAAATAAACTGTTTGTCGTACCAGAAAACACTGCGTAATTTTTTAAATCACATACTACAGTAATACATAAAAACAGGGTTAATATTTCTGATATGAAGACGGAAAGTTTATATTTTGCGATAGATATGATGGGTATGTAGAGTGGTCTTGAAACGCATTGAATATATTACATCGGAATCTAGAAAGTAATATAACATATTCAAGTTAGCACTTAGTGCTATGTAAAGTTTCTTTTTTAACTACATGCAGATATATAGTTTCCAACCACTTGTAATTACGTACAGAATAAGTTTTTTTTCTATAACTTGTTCCCACGTAGCGATCTTTTATATTCCGTTTTATGGCAAAAAAATTACTTCAATTATAGACAGAATTTAAGCCGTAAGGACTAAGTCAAAGTATTATTGCCATTATGTAATTAG
The DNA here is from genome assembly GCA_037074705.1 of Zhengitettix transpicula. Lineage (NCBI taxonomy): Eukaryota > Metazoa > Arthropoda > Insecta > Orthoptera > Tetrigidae > Zhengitettix > Zhengitettix transpicula. The sequence goes on from CM073594.1 coordinate 51,602,199, forward strand.
TTTCATTTTTATACCTGACGGTGGTATTGAAGCGAAAGTATCCGCTCGTAAATAATAGGAGCAGTTCATCATAGAATACTTTTTTATTTCTCAGTATAAAGTTATTAAACTATTTTCCAACCCTGTTATAATTAACCTGCTTTAGCATATGTAGAATAAAATGTAATGTAATCCATATAATTTGTTATGATTATTAGAGATTCCATCCAGATCATTTAATTTTCTTAAAACCTGGGTACAGCGTAAATAATAATGCTTATGCAACTAGAATAGAATCTAACCTAATTAGTTTAGTGTAGAATGATGATATAAATATATAATATACGAGTCTTAGAGGTTCTGTGGTGATTTGACTTGAGTGACTGAAAAAAAAATCGAGTTTCACCTTGAAAGTAGACGGCACCGTCGTACACTGTTCAACGTTCTTCTTAGTGTCACTTGGGAGAGGACAATGAAATTCTTCTTTGCTGTTTTATGTGGTTTTAAATTTCTAATGTTTCAGGTGACGTAATAATTTCTCGTTCTGAGCCTCGTACTGATGTCAAAATATAGTTTTATCATTTATAGTTTCTCATAAATTTCCTATGACAATTTTTCTTACGTTATCCATTCGTCCATGCTGGTCAGTTAAAAAAACTAAATTTATTATGTGTTGCATTATTATATTCATGTAATAATCATGATAATTTATACATATAGGAAATATTTGCTTAAGTTGTTAATTTGAGTAAGAGAGGTACATTTCGATGGCAGGATAAGAACCACGCGTGTCTTGAATTAATACTACTACATAAACTAATCTTTATCAATAACCATTTGTATATCCACTCCACTATATGCCGTGAGCTGGAAGTCGTGTGGTGTTACTGCAGAGATGAGATCTCTTTAGAAGGCGTTGAAGAATGAGCTGGTGCGGTGTTCCTTTGTATCTTTTCATCTTAGACCTTCAGCTGAAAACGAACAAAGACTGTATCACGTTCTTATTTTATTTCCAATCCAGTTTTACTAATAGTATATTTTGTGACCTGGTCGTATTTATTTCGTAATTACGACCCGGTACTTGTTTGCATTTGGAAGGTATTAATATTCCTCCTGTGAGAGCAAAATGTTTCCATGTTGATAAAGAAGCATTATTACAGAATGTTATAAATTGAAATATACGTCTAATAGTAAAGAAACATTTAGAAACATTAATATTACTTAACATTACCGTATTAATTGTCCGACAATACCGAGGATGGATCAACTTCAAATATTTGTTGGTTTTAAATTACAGTAATTTTATTTCTATGATGACACTTTCTTAATTAAAACACTACAAATTTGATAAAATAAACATTTAGTTTTTTAAAAAATAAATACAAAATGCAGTAATTAAAGATCCATTCACGATTTTTCACCCCGGCATCATTTTTACATTTACTATAGTTTGGTAAATTGATGGTGTTACATTTATACGCTAACAGTACTCATAAAATTGTCTATATTTACCAAACTTGAACATACAAATGAAATTTTCAGGATTATTCAGGCCGATTTGAAACTTAAATGAGCGTTTTTGACGATCGGGACTGAAAAGCGGGGACCGACGCTAGCGCCTCTGGCGGCAGTTTTGGTTATTACGTATATGACGTATACATTTACAAAATGCTGGAGACCAGTTTCTGCCGCACTATACACTATTTAAAATGTACAGTTTGTGGATTCGACAAGAAAATATGAAAGACATTCATTCATTTAAGATAATTTAAAGTGAAAATACATGCAGAAAAAAATATATTAGTCCAATCATCAGTCTAGGGTGCGGAATATAAGCCTCTAAAATTCATACTTTCGGTTTATTAATCCTATGATGGTGCCATGTATTGTGAAGATGATTGGCCGTCGTTAACGTCAAGTAGCTTAACTGATAAAGATATTATTCGGGTGTTGTCTACGATTGAAATGATCAAAGTAGAGAGATGGAATAAAAGCGTAAGTAATGATTGAAGCTAATGAAGGGAAAGGTAATTCCAATACTTATAATTTAAGTCCAGGTCAAAGTAGTTAGTTGGAAGATTTTTTTGCCCAGCGAGTTTGGACCTCTGAATCCCATCCTCGCTCTCAATTTATTCTATCTGCTCGAGCAACCGGTCGCAGATGTTAAAGAGGCGAAAGTAGCAGGTTTTCTCGGGTTGTGACCCCGTGTCACCTTACGCGTCATCTGCCGGTGCCCCGAGTCTTCAGTACCCAGGAAAACTGGTTATTATCCCAACCGTAGGATAACTAGATAGGAGCAGGTGAAACTTTATTTTCAATCACCCGTGGCGATTATATTAACTCAGAAGAGTACTTTGAACCGGCCATTATTACGGTTATTGGTTGCATAATGATGGTGAACGCCAAGACTAATAAGAGGTGACTGAACACAACGCCTCAAAGACGAAGCGTCAGGAACAGATCCCGGCTGGTCGACGACGATTTATATTCTAAATTTCCAGCTGCATTCATGAAGATACTCTCATAGACGCAACGAAGAAAACATTGGGACAATTACGTTCATTATTTACGTTTATTCAATTGAAGTTTGATAATAGAAGATACTTCAGATGACATTTTAACATGTTTATTCGTGTAATGTTAACGATTTTTATCTCCACGAAATTAAAAAAAAATCTTGTGTGCATAAGAGTTAGTTAAACTTCCGACAGTCATTCAAAATATTTTTTTTGTCTTTTACTGAAGGGCTAAGATTCTCAGTATTCATCAATAAATTTTTTTAAACAGGTAATTACTACTTTACGGTTTATATAATGATACTCATTAAAATTCCTTACTAGGTGTTAAAGAAGTGGAAATATAAAAATGGTTTTGTTTTAACGTCATGTTATTATAAATTTATTGATAACACATTTGAATATTTCTGCAAATTTTTAGATATTCATTAATATTTTTTTTTGTTTTACCTCAACTGAAGAAGTTCCATATAAAAGAAACGAAATTTTGTTTTATTTCGTATTAAATTTTTTTAGACATTTGTTTTCCATTTTATTGATCTAACTGATGTCAAATAAATGAAACTAAATATCATATGATGACCTCAATATCATTAAGGTACTTTCTTAATAATTTTTTCTAATAGATTTTGTAACCCAATAATCCAATCAGGTCGTTTCTAAATTTCATAAAAATAGTTTCGTTAGTTTAGTATTTACATAAAAGTATTATAAAATTTTAAGATATCATGTTTATATTATAACTGTTTCATTTAAACATTTCGATATTCATAAAAATTGTTTTTCTTTTACTACACCTGAAGAAGTTCAAAAAAAGGGAAGCTTGCTAAGTCACGTCGTTACACGCTTACAAAACAATTATATTAATAAGCATATTTTAAATACCTAGGAAACAATGTACATTTTGTAGCACAACAAAATGGTGAGATATAGAAATTATAAGGTTAATGTCAAATATTTATTAATAATAATTTAATTTTCTCCAATTTTTATATTAAACTAGCTGAGTTCCTGGCGACGTACATAACTCCAGATACGTCTCCAATCTTTATTTTTGCTTAATTTTAATGTAACGTTCTTCAACCTCCATTTCTAAGGGTGGTTCCCTCCTATGCCGAAAAGGGTTTAAATTATTCCCAACAAACTCGGAAGAAAAACTATCTTATTGGCCCTGAAAAATATTTATCCGACGCAAATATAGGCCGTTTGAGCATGTTTGAAAATTTCCACCCCCGTTCAACCCCCGGGCCCGGGGGTGGTAATCGTGCCTTACGCCCGCAGTGTTTGTTTCCGGTTTGAAACGAACACGTGTACGAAATTTGGTCAAATTTTCTACACGGGTGTCAATTTGTAAGCGCAACATACACACAAACGTACACTAAATTTTATTTATAAGAAGAAGATAATAAATGACAACTATATGATTGTTCTGTTAATAAAATATTTTACAATGTCTGAAAAAATTTAAATATTTAATATTATTTCAATGCCCAAATTTCTCAAGAACAATAAAGGAAGCATTCTTAAGAATGGTACACGCCAGTCGCGAATTAACGGGAGACTGGGAAGAATAGCGATAAAATGAAAATGGCGACCCAAGTCGTGACACTGTGGAGATAATGAAGAGGAAGTTTAAAACAAGGAGATCTCAATTACTTGCGATGTGTGGCCAATGTGGCGGGTCACGCACGACCTCAAAGGTGTCCTTCCTGCCCTGGCGCGAACCTGATTAAGGCGTTTCCAGGGACGTAAATCTCAGACTCGTACTCTTGTCGACTGCTTCAATTCGTTCCACCTGTCCAGAACTACATGAGTTCCGTTCCTAAAGTCGCATAACGAACCACTCTATGAAATATGGTTGTGCTATTTTTTTTTAATCTTAAAAACGGCGGAGGAGGAATTCCACTAAATGAGGCAACTTGCCAGTGACATACAAACGAGTGTACACAATATTTATTGTGACATAACTGCTGGAAGCGAGAATATTGACGAAGAACCATCGAAATCAAATCGATTCGTAGTTTGGACTTGATTTAATATTTTTTTCAATATAAATTGTCGAAGGAGAGTGACGAGAGATGAAGAATTGTCAATAAATCAACCTCTAAGTTTTTTGTCACTCTGCAGGCATACTTTAATCTTAAATCATTTCTCTATCTCTCGCTTATTTTCCCAGAGCGAAGTTTCGAGTCACCCGAAGTAAAAGTGGTACGTATAAAATGTAAATAATAATAAAACGTTAAAATAAAACTGGATTAGGATTCTTTTAAAGTTTATAACATTTATTAAACTATTTTTCCCCTTCTCGTTTAACCATAAAAACCATTTCAGTATATTTAAATTTGTTTCCTCATTTTAAAATTCACTATATATTTTATTTTTCTATTTATTAATTTTGAAATTTTCTTATAAGCAATTATTATATTTTTATACGCATTTTTCTATATTGCGTGTATGTTTGTCACTTCTCTGTTCCTCATTTATGTAAATTTCCATGCTTCAAGCTTCATTGATGTGAATATATTGTAATGATTTGCCTTTTATTACTTAATATAAAAAAATAAACTTTATTACAAGAAAATACAAAAAAATACAAAAGTACATTAAAAAAATTTTGTTGGGCGCCAGCAGATATACATTGGTCTGCATAAAATTAAAATTAGCTCCGGCTTGATTAAAAAGTTCTCCTTCTCAACAGGGTAATGTGGGCGGTTCGGTGGCTATTCAAGAACAGAGTCTATTTCCGCACTGTGTAAAAGAATTCTACTTTTGAATGTACTTTACATATATTGTGATGCTTACTTTACTTGTGGCGTCAGCCGTGAATCACTGGACTTGTAGTAAGCAGCACACGATCTCCTTCTTCGGCCTCTCCGCGATGGACGTCCCTCAAAACCTCTGCGTCTCCGTCTCCCTGCGTCTCCCTGTCTGCCTGCGTCTCTTCTTACGTCTCTCTGTCTCTCCGTCTCCCTGCTTTTCCCTGCGTCTCCGTCCCCGTCTGCCCCTTTGCCTCACGGATTCGGAGTATTTGTTCGAACTCCGCCCCCCCCCCCAAATGATGCAAAAAAAAGGGACGCGAACCCGCGATTTCTTTTGGCCTTCTCAGGCAGAAACACGTGCACGCCTAATGTATTCATACTCAGGCCTCCTCAGGCCCGCGGCCCTTAAGGTTGTTATTCACTACAATATATATATACTGTCAAAAACAAGAAAAATGACAGGGAATATAAGTAAAACTTTGTAAATTTAGACTAAAATTTTCACCCACCTACTTGTATGTTATTTAAAGCAATTTACAGACATAATATATATATATATATATATATATATTATGTCTTTCAATTGGCAATTGTCAATATATATATATATATATATATTGTCAAAAACAAGAAAAATGATAGGGAATATAAGTAAAACTTTGTAAATTTAGACTAAAATTTTCAACCACCTACTTGTATGTTATTTAAAGAAATTAATAGACATAAAAAATATTTTATATAACTATAGGTTACAACATGTTTCAGGCCTTATGTAGACCCTCCTCTGGCTTATAAAGACAAAACAATTATTTTTAGATATATCAGTACAACGATATTAACCATTATCACAGATTCTATTAACGAGAATAGAAACTTATTAAAAAGCAAGCATTATCCGACCAATCACAGGCATTTATTTAAGAAAAAACAATTTTAAATTACAAGGACGGTTCTGTATATTTTTGTACCTTCACCAGGCTGTGAATATTTTTCCCTTAATTAATTTAACAATTTTATAACAAACAATTAGAATTGTATTCAAATACAAAATTATCTTATGTATAAATTTATAAAGCAAACAGTGAAACATTTTACTTAAACTGCCAATAAAAATTTTGGAAAATATTTGATAATTACTAAAAAATTCGGAGCACCATTTCAGTCTCAATGAACAAAGTATCTATAAGGTCAACATGTCAAGATTACAACCAAAGAAATTCTCCAAATTAATTTATATAAAAATATTTAAGTTAAAAAATATTGTATTATAAATTTTGCGAATTAAATGTTATTTTTAAATGTAACGTTTCTTTAAATTATATAAATTTTAGCCCAGTTTTTTTAAATTTCAAAATTTTTCACAATATAATTTATGACTTAAATTAGAACTCTCCATGCGTTGGGATCCAGTGATGCCACGTACGGCATACCACTTATATAGACCACTGAATAACATTGCTATTGTTCAACAACGCTGCTTTATTTTAATCGTTGTGATTGATACGTTGTCACATCCCTAATGAGAACTAACCTCCATCGGTCTTCTAATTTAAAACGGATTATAATTGAAGAGAAATATAATCCTCTTTGGATTTATGTCGTCAAAAATTTATAATTCCGTATTTCTATCATTTTATGATGTGGAATTTCGTTATGTAGGACAACTGTCAGAACCTTCAGTTTTTCTCTGATAATATCAGATAATATATAAAAGCCTGCCATTAAATTTGAAGACTGATCTGATTGCCAGAGGAGTTATACGAAACATTTTTGGCATTTGTACAGAAAGAACCTGGACAAGTTCCATAAACTCTCAGTGAAATCTGATATGTTCATAAATACAAGACGAGATTAAATTTATTATTTTACCAAACCTGTTAACAGTGTAAACTAATATGAGGAAGAGTGGAGAGAATGTACAGCCAAGAGATGAATGAGAGACAAGACGAGATCTTCACGTAATGCCAACACTTACGGCGGCAAATGCACTTCACTTTCGTCGAGAAGATAAAGCCGCGTCCCTAATTGTGGTCGTTGACGTCGAGTTTTTCACGTAGAAAGCTGCCGTCTGTGGGGTCGTGACCCTCTGGATGTCCCACATGTTATATCAGCCTCCAACAGCACAACTTCAAAAAAACCGAGCCCGCATAAACAACAACAGGAAAAAAAATTAAATTACCTTATTAATCGGAGCGTGCAATCTTGAAGGAGCCCTGGCGCTCTCGTACGGTCATAAAGCATGGAGATTAATTATATTCAGAATGGACAGTCTCATTGACCAGTTGATGGATCGTCAGTGGCTGTAATTTCGTTGCATTAGCTAAGCCTTCTTGTATGTACGAGTACATTCGGAGGCCCACTCAAGGGTCATCAATCCACAACACACAGCGTGGGTCTCGTCCATTGTAGGTACGTTGCTGAGAAATATTACAAAGCTCAGGTAAACACGCAATCAATCCGTCCAAAAGATGCCCAAAGTCCAACTGTCGACATATGGAAGACCAGATTACATAAATTTTCAACATAAATTAACGATTCTAGTTGCAGGTCTTAAGTTCGTGATGACTCACCAATCAACTTGTTAGGAGACTGGATGTGTTGTTACACCCCGGAGGATACCAATGCAATTGGATGATGAGAAACAAATTGGCGAATGGTTATTACTCTGCTTACGTTATATTTTATGGCTTTACTAATTGTCGCAATTGCTAACACGTTTTACGAAGCTGTGACTATAAATCTCGGATGTCACTTATCTTCCTGGAGTGCTGATTAGACTTTATTAACGAATATTATTTTTTTTAAATAAACAGATAATCGGCCAATTTGTCACAAAACAATGCACTATTAAACTTAATCAAAAATCATTACAATACTAAGAGGTTTAGTCTACAGTATTGGGACTTCATCAGTTAATAGACTGTTTTAAATGTATGCATATATATTGAAATTTATGAAATAAAGTTTGTAGTATTGCACTAAAACAAAAATAATTAATTGTTTCCTAACAAATTAGCCATTTTCTCTATTTATTTACCAAATTATAACTTTTCATTTAACTTAAGTATTAAGGAATAAATACACATCAGCAAATTTTAAGTCAGAAAATAATTTATTAATGTAAAATTCAACAACGTATCGTCGCTTAATTTTGCGACCTCATCAATTTAAAACTACGACAAGAACAAAACAATTACAATTATTAGAATAACATTTTAAAGAAACATTTGGCAGATAAAAAACAATTTAAAATAATGATAACTTAATTAAAGTCAATAATATTATTTTACTTAATTCATATCACCCTTAAATTTATCATTAGTCACATAATAAATAATGTCAAATGTAACAGTAACAATTTACATATTAAAATTGACAAAAAATGTAGTTTCAACGTTTTACTTTATATTGCTTGCTTACAACACAAATTAATTGTGCTGTTATAAAAGTATGGGGCAAAAAAAAATATTTTTTACTGTTTAAATAGTTATGGGCCTTAAAAATAAAGGACTAAATTGAAAATTTAGATAAGCAAATTGTAATTTATAAAATTAATTGTTTGAATTGTTAAGCAACATATATAGGCCAAAGCAAGAGGCAATTAAAAACTAGGTTAAGAGAACATAAAAATAATATAAATACTAGTATTCAAAATTATTCTGTTTAGTCTAAACATATTTATTTAAATAATCGCAAAGTAGACTAGTATAAAAATATCAATTTTGGACATGGAAACAAACTACTTTTCGAGATTAATGAGTGCTATGCCATATATCAGATCCTATAAAATAGCTAATAATATCAAAAGTGAGTTAACGATTTGAATAAAATTTATGACAGTTTGCTTTATTTATGTATGTATTTATGTATTGTCATAATTTAAAATTATAAAATTGTTTCCATTCTATACCGCACCCAACGATGTAAATTAATTTTGACTGCCCGTTCTCGTTTTATACCGAAGATTTACGGCACAGCAGTCTATCAAAATTTTGTAAGTCTAACAAAATTTATGTTGTTTGTTATCTGTCAAATGTTTATTCTAATCATTGTAATTGGTTCGTTCTTTTTTCTAGTTTTAAACTTAATTCTGATGAGGTCACAAAATTAAGCGACGTAACGTTGTTCACAGTAATAAATTATTTTTTCTGACTTAAAATTGGCTGATGTATATTTATTTATCAGTTTTCTTAAGTATTAAGAATAAACACATGGTAAATATTTTTTGTTGTCGTGTAATAGTGAAATGTGCTAACGACTACATACATATTTAGAAAAACACTAAATTGGAAGCGATTAAAAAACGACAGTAATGTATGAAAACGTTATTTGTAATAACTACAATGAATCGTGAAAAGGAAAAAGTTTTTTATTGGCTGTACAGGGAAATTTTTGATCATTAAAATCTGATAAAATAAGTGTAGTGTTAACAGATGTGACTTAACGTTGTTCTCATTGAATTCTATTTAAACTAATTTTATTTCTGCCTAGGACACTTCTGCAGTATTGCGATGTTTGACATATTTTAATAAAATAATGATAATTTAAGGAGAGAATAAAATCGTTCAATAAAAGCTCAGTTCCTGTGAGGCTTAATTAACTGATTGCGATTGAATAAAATGTCTACCGGGATCAGGAATTGAGCCAAAAACCTCATAGAGAAGAAATCTTGGCCGTGACCGGGAGTCGACAGGGACAGCTTAGTGGGTCAGAGCGACCACAATGTACTAGATTCGATAATTGGGCAGGTCGAAATTTTCATATCAAAATTCGCTAAAATTGTTTTTTTAAAATTTCATTCCAGACAGATTGAACCATAAAAATTACAAAGACGTTGACCATATTCACTGTAATATATGCTTTAATAACGGGTATTATTAAAATTTGGAAATGAATACTACAATTACGGTAAATTAATATTTTATTACTTCTTCAAGGTAATTATTATATTTTAACAAAAATATAAGGCGTAGAAGTAAAATAAATTCTGCAATACTTCATGAAGTTATGAATTTACTCATCAATTAAACTCTTTGAGTTGTATTTAAATAATTTTTTTCTGTTTCCCTATAATTGTGTTACGGTTGTGGGTGAACAGAATTGATATCTAAGCGTGTGCTTTTATGAAATTTCTGGTTCTAGTAAAATAAATTTCTGGTATTTTTATAATATTGTTTTTTTCTTTACTCCTTAGTCGGTAGCTGGTTACATTTACATATTGCTACATCCGCAACGAGGTGAATTGCAGACTTTTGCTGGAACTATCCGACTCTTAATGACGTACATCCATTAATTAAGATAGAGGCGGGTTTCAATTAGCTAAGTATGTAGGAACGGAATGTGCAGCCTCCTAGAGCATTGTCCATAGATTCTCACTCAACACAAAGACAAATACCGTCGAGCTAATCGTCTGAATGTCATTAAAACCGTTTCCTTCTCGGGTGTTACTCGAGAATTTAGTGGAGTGGCGAAGACTGGCTGGATAACTCTTTATAAAATTAATAATAACAGAAAATAAAAATTAAGTAATTAAATACCACAACAAACACAAATTATGTATTTTAAACACGTGTTGTCTAAAAATTTTTAGAATAAAAAGAATTTTGATTTAACATAATATTTAAATGAATTGCTACATCATTCGATAAATATTTTCCAAAATTAATAATATATATAAACGAAATGTCTAATGTTTATGGATTAATATTGTAATTTATGGAAATAGTAAGGATGAATATATACTTTTTTATTATATTTTTTATACAAAAAGCGTTTGTTTAAAATATTTAATTTTAATTTTAAAATTGCATCAATGTACATAAAATGAAGTCCTACATTGTGGACGAAACGTTGTGTATTTTAAGTTTTCAGTTAATAAATTACATCTGAAAAATTTGGCTGTGTTCACACATTTTTAATTATATTGGAAACTGATTCTGTTATCAGAATAATATTTTCTTTCTTGACAACAAAATTGTGGATAAACCGTTTACAACACATTTATAAGAACTATTGCTATCATCCGTTAGTATAACATTCATATTTCATTTCAATTAAACCAAATAAAATTGGATAAATTAAATACGATTGGAAATTAATTTACATTTAAATGATAGACTTATTTCTTTTGGTGGGAAAATCTACGTGACATTCTCTTATTGAATGTGCTTTAGTTGTAGTTGTTTGTATGCTTGGTTTCTCCAAACTTTTAAAATTATTTTACAATGTCTCTGCTAAATATAAAACCTCCGTAACACACGTTTCTTAATTTACGCGGTTTAATTGTTAATTCACTCGTCTCGGAGATTAATAGGTCCCCTTTACAGGATAATCGTTGTTTTTCTACATATCACATTACCCTATTCAATGGTTTTTAAAGAATTTTCAAAAGGATTTTATTTCTCAAGGCTGACGTGATCAATAAGAGTCAGTAACTTTCGTAAGGTCAGCTTGAAAGGGATAGATGAAGCGTCACAGTGAGGAGAATGCGAGACCGCATTGTCCGTATGAGGACTTGGCGGGACCAAAAACGAATAATAAAAAGGGAGGATTGTGATTGATTGGTGACGTACTTGGGAATGCGGAGGTACGTTGATAGGAGAGTGAAAGGATGGAACAACGAGGAGAAATATGGATACTACAGGATGGAAGGGGTCAAGGCTCAACTAGACCAGGGTCAGAAGTTACGGTGATTAAATTAACAGCAATTTTTCAATAGATGTGCAGCAAGAAAGACCATTATATACGCGTGGGTTCAAGAATTAATAGCAAATTAGTACTACACTTGATGCAACCGCGGGGTCACAAGATTCAATAGCAGGTCATCATCCACAGATGAGATTAAGATCAGAATTACGCTTTTGACCAGTTCGAAATAGGACGGAATTTCACAAGTCATCGTCGTAATCGAACAGGGGGATGGAATTTAGACATCCGCAATCTGATGTAATTGCCTGTAAATGAAATTATATTTTTAAGTTTATGTTAACATATTTTTTTTTCCAAAGACAGGAATGTTGGAGTGTACAATTCAGTTCATCTCACAAAGAAAATTTATTTCACCTTATTTATCAATTAAAAGTGAATTATTTTGTGACTGTTACACAGCTTAAAATATATTAGATTAATCTGGACAAATTAGTTGATTTCTGTGTATTTTGTTTTCTTATATGCCTTAAAAGTGTTTCCTGGAGTTGGACTCGATTTAATAATACGTCTTCCTTCAAATTTAGATTTTATAATTGGCTTCGTGTACCCTAAAAATTAATGAACAAGATTGATTTTCCAGTACTTTGTTCACAAAGATCTGTCAAGAAAGAGTAAATCAGAAAAAAAACAGAGAAATAGTAAATTCACTATCACTAATGAGATCGTATTTTGCTGAGTAATTTAATGTCACAGCCAATTTAACTGAGAAAAGGGCAATAATTAAATTCCCCTTAGGCTATGCGATATTTTGTTTCGTGATTAGTAAAACATCATTTTAGGATGCAGTTTTCTAGGATTTCTGGAATAACCGGTCCACTTAGACAAGGAAAAATAAATATTTAAGTTTTAGCATAAAATGCACGTTACCAAAATATTTTTATTGTAATTAGTGGAGAGTAGGTAACAATGTGGTGAGGCGAAAAACGAAACGCTTGTCTTTCAAACCAGCAGACTGCTGAAAATAACCTGAATGCGGCTGTCAGAAGAGCATAATCGTTGACCACGGAATTTTGGAAGACAAAACAGTTTGGAAGCTACGTTAAAAATATCGGTGATCGTTATAGAATCATCGCCAAAGCGAAAGACGGATGCTAGAACAGACACGCCACTGGATGCAATCGCCATCTTCAAAAATCATCTCGCCAGGATCAGTGGTCGGTAACTTCGACTTTGTTGAACAACATTCCGATTGAGTGACCAACGTAAGAACTCTAAAATCTGTTTTATACTGTTTTAATTCTTGTGCTGGGGTATGTACTATTAGAAAGGTTTTTTATAACCGGATTTTGTTTCTAATTTCAGATCCAAATAAATATTATATAAAATAATACACTTTATTTATTATTATTTGTTAGAAGGTTTTGAGAGGGGAATATGGTAAATCGTCCAATCCTACGGTTTCCCCTTTGATCTGAGAATAGATCTATTCGAATCAATTTATGAACAGTTTACCGTTCTTTGACGCAGTAGTTTATAAATTTTTTTTATTAACTTTGGCGGTGATTCGCGGAATCAATTGGGTTCTTATCGAGGTTTGTAAGGCGTGTTGGAGAGACAAGCCTGGACTGTGCGTATCTCCAGCACGATCTCTCCTCGCGCTGCGTCGAGGTATCATTTATCCTTGCACGAGACGGGTATATATATTTAATGAGGGAATTACGACGCGAATTTATTGCCCTAGAGGCGGTGTTGTGGAAACTATGCCAGCAACGCTTTTGACACAGCGCGCTCTCAAGGGTCAAGGCTGACCTCACAGTTGCTGTTTAGGAACAATAGCAAACGTGTCCGTCTGGTCGGCTCTATTGCCGCTAAACGGTCCCGTGGTCGTGACTAAGAGCCAGTCACTCAGCTGCCCCTTCCATTTAACACCAGACGAGCACCGGTAAATGAGGGAACGTACCAAAATCAGACCTCGCAGAGCATCAGACACCATCACTCGTCCAGGAACTCAACGTTCATGTGGCATAATACTTCAATAAATTAATCCGACACAGTTAATAACTATGACGAAGAAATCGGACATTCCTTCGTAAATATCCAATCTGAAGACCAGTTAAACATTTTCTCCAGACATTTACACACCACGATATGTAAAATAAAAATTATCTCGAAATGAGGAACTAATTACCGAATACAGCAATTTAACTGAAGCAAGATTTTTGAAATGAGAGAAAATATTCACACGGAGGTAAACTGTTTTTATACTGAAAGAACAGGAAAATCAGTTATTTATTGTACAACTAAAACCCGTTTACCGTGATAAATACAACCCATAAAAATATAATTGGCATTAAAAATACTTGTTCCGTAAAAAGACTGAAGATTAGTTCTGAAAAATAAGATAATGAAAATAATAGAAGAAAACATTAAATTAGTTTAGATGTGAATTTATAATTTTTCGCACAAACCCCCTAACTTGTATAATTAATTTTAATACATATAAATGGCACTATTTTTATATGAAATGAATCCACATATAATGAACAACTACACTTTTTAGTTATGAAAGTTGAAAAGATAAATAGCATTTACCTATTGAGACATAAAGGAGAACTTTATCTTATTTTTTTAGGGTAATCCACATTGTGGCAACTCCCCTTTAATAGCATAGGAAGGGATTTGAAGGGGGGGATGCGGAAGGGTAGAGGAAGGTAGCCAAGGGTTAACTAGGGCCCCCGGGCTATATTTCAAGGAACCTACCCGGCATTCGCCTAAAGAAATGCAGGAAAAACCCTAGAAAAACCTGCATCAGGTAGGTCGGGCATTGGGTACTTGTCCCACGCCCTTCCGATACCGGGATGAGTTTACTGTGGGGACGCAGCATTCCCTTCTCCGTACCTCGACCAGTTTAGGAGGCAGCTGGCCGATTGTTCCAATGGAAACAGAGAACAACTCTTACCGTATGCCCAAGGTCTGTGACCCCGGAACATACACCTCTCAAAACAGGCCGAGGTGCCTCGGCTTGTGGGAACCTTAGTTCAAAAACGGAGAGAAGGAAAGGCATCCCCAAAGGTACCCCCTTCCGTCTCTCCTACAAGGTTCTGCCTGCGAGAGAATAGCCCTCGCAGACCACCCAGGAGAACTTAAGACAATAATTAGTGAGAAATAAAAAGAGATTCATATATTATCCGCAAGCAAAATAATGATAAACTGGATTCTCTTCATTACTTAAATATTCTTAACTGAAAATTTGTCACAATTATTAGGATGAAGCGTGAAATTTCATTAATTCGTAATTACTTTTCCATTTATAAAAACATATTTTCATCCAGATATGTATTACTCTTAAGAAATGTTTTTAAAAATCATATTTTGCTAGTTGATTTCGTGATCCATAAAACTTTTGTTATTCTCTGCAATTTTCCGTCAATAAACGTGAAAGAATTAATTAATTCTTTTACTATACGGACAATTTATTAAAATAAAAAATACAGCCTTAATAAAGACTGAGAATACTTTATTGCTGAAAATAAGTGGCACTTGAAACGATTTTTGGAGTGTAATTTTTAACGAATGTTACAGAGAATAATTAAACCTCACAGATTATTTCAAGTACTATAGAATGCAGAAACAGACTAAATAGTAGTGAATTAAGCTTCGTCAATATCTGTTATTTCTAATTTACGATTTAATTTAATAAATTCACATAATATACAAGGAGGTTTATTTTTTTTACACTTATACTTATAAAATTGGAGTGTAAAATAACTTTTGAGATTCAATTGTCTTAATATAATAAAATTGACTCAGAAAACGGTCGAGAAAAATCAACAATTTATGAAATAAATTTCGTGTAATTTAATTCCATAATTCTCTACATATTTTGTCGTATTGAAACACCAAAAAATTATTTTTATAGCCGTCACGTCAGGAACTGTTCTTAGTTTGTTACATAGTTGAAGTGAGGATGCAACTCTTCAAAATTATGGACACATTTCACTTCGCGATATTATTTAAATCAAAGGTTGGTCGCCTGGGTATTAAAAAAATGTTTGTGTTTTGTTTTAAATATATTCGAAATTGATGAGAAAATTATTTTAAATGAGAATTAAGCGATAGTGACCATCGTATTACGACTCTTAGAAATTTTGAATTTTTTCCAACCACCGTTCTCGAGTGACTGTGGTGTTTCTAAGTAAAAGGAACGGTAAAATTTAATTATCCATGAATAATTAGTGTATAATCGCAGGTGAAGGTTTGGTGCGTAGAAAAAAAATTTGTGAGTTTTCGGGAAAACGTGGTGCAATGTATGATGTCAAATTAATTTTCGCTGGATGGAATTTGGCACACTGGATAGCCTCAGACATCTCCGGCTCTCACGAGGATGAGAAATCTAATAGTGCTAAATAGAGCACAATCGCAAGTGATCCGAACACTGAACTGAGAATCATGGACTGTATCCGTAACTATCCGGTGGCTGGTGCAACTCCACGCTTCAAGGTGATACACATTATCTGCAATTTCACTTTTGCGAATTAGCGAGACACGTGAAACGCACTTGCGCATAAATTAGATCGTAACGAGGTAATAACGGCCATAAATCATCGCTACCCGTCCATTTCAGGCCATGCGTGCCTCTCCGACCAATGCCAAAAATAATTGATCCCTCGAGAACGGCTATTGTAGTGCGGACCTCGATGCCATAATGCACGGTGGACGACTGCAACCGGAAATTGCCTGGATTGCGTCTACCTTGACTTAGTCGTCATTGCTTCATTTTATATCCAAGAAAAAAAAAAAAGTCGTGAAACCAGTTCGCACGGTCTCGAGCTCCAGAAATAAAGCAAACCGACAGTGTTCACTCTGTGCCGCCTATACATAAAGAACGAACTTCTTCAAGGTGTAGTGGATGAGTTATCTCGCTAAAAAACCACCGTTTAGAAAAAAATTATAATAGTTTTATGCAATATTTGAGGCTAAAGGCGAATTGGAAACTTGCGTCACAACATTTTGTAGCTTTCCATCACGAAATAATAATAATATTTGGAGATTACAGCTGGGATTGGGAAAGTAAGGTCCTTCAGGACTCAGTTGATCTGACTTATAAAACTTTAATTACGATGAA
This sequence comes from Zhengitettix transpicula, assembly GCA_037074705.1. Classification (NCBI taxonomy): domain Eukaryota; kingdom Metazoa; phylum Arthropoda; class Insecta; order Orthoptera; family Tetrigidae; genus Zhengitettix; species Zhengitettix transpicula. Next base: position 51,619,226 of record CM073594.1, read on the forward strand.
GGTCCAGTTGCGTCTAACTAAAATTAATTAATCGTGCTTTAAGGCTCTTAAAGTTTCGTATCCCACAGTTCCTGGAGTTGATCAATTGTGGCTGATTAATTTATGAAGACAGAAATTCAAAATTTAAAATACAGTTTAATTGGTAAGCTGAGCTACACGGGTACTTAAAGTTACACGATGGAATTTTAAATACTTGGCAACAATTTACTTTTATTTTTCTCATGTCCTTGAGGAGGACTTCTGGTCATCATGGAGAAAGAGTCACAGCTGGTCAGGGCGAAGGGAAGGGGATGGGTTGACTGATCAACGGTGCTCTCGTCGCGGTTTCCCGATGTGTCATCTGGACGTATCTGGACTCTCACGAATGGACCCTAGAGACGCGTCCGGTTCTGATCGCTCTCAAAACCTTTCTGTCCAGAAACTGCGCGCTTTTTTCCGCACTTCGCGGTCTACAAGACTCCACCTCGAGAATTTTATAAAATATCTGTATATTTCATATAGCTGTAGTAGTCCCACGACACTACGATCACTATTATCCCCCCCTTGATCTGCTCAGGACATAGCAAGGACCTGCCGAGGCGTCTCTCACAACATAAGCCAAATTCCCGTATTTAGGGTTGCCATAATTATCCCATTGTCTTTGACTGTTGATGGACGTAAATTTTCGATTGCCCCCCAAACGCCCTCCTCACGTGTAGCTAGTATTTTCAACAATTCAACTGGCGTTGAGTTCAGATCTTGCAGAATTCCTCGCTCATCAAGTTTTTATCTTCATTCTGATAGATGTTTTAATAATATATAAAATTATATAAAAAGATACAAACAACCTCTCTTTCAGAATGGGTCTGCGAGGGCTATTCTCTCGCAGGCAATACATGCGAGGGATGTTCTCTCGCAGGCAGAACCTTTTAGGAGAGATACGAAGGGGCTACCTTTTGGTATGCTTTTCCTCTCCGTTTTTGAACTAAGGTTCCCACAAGCCGAGGCACCTCGGCCTGTTTTCCGGGGTCGCAGACCTTGGGCATACGGTAAGAGTTGTCCGCTATCCCTATTGGAATAGTCGGCCAGCTGCCTCCTAAACTGGTCGAGGCACGGAGAAGGGAATGCTGCGTCCCCACAGCAAACTCCTATCCCGCTATCGGAAGGGCGTGGGATAAGTACCCAATGCCCGACCTACCCGATGCAGGCTTTTCTAGGGTTTTCCCTGCATTTCTTTAGGCGAATGCCGGGTAGGATCCTTAAAATATAGCCCGGGGGCCCTAGTTAACCCTTGGCTACCTTCCTCTACCCTTCCACATCCCCCCTTTCAAATCCCTTTCTATGCTATTAAAGGGGAGTTGCCCAGAGTGGATTACCCTCATGTAGCCTGTTGCCCTAAAAAAAACCTCTCTTTCACAACAGTTAAAATCGTCAAATGAAAATTTTACTATTATTAAATCCATAACAATGTTTAAATATCCGTGCGTTCAAGAATCCAAAATATCTTTCAGAATTTATTTTATAGACATTTTTTTTTCCTGTAATCGTCCACAGAATGAAAAAATTACCACAAAGAGAAAACGGATATTAAAACTATCGTTTTAAGCTTTACTAGGCTCTGATAGCAGATGGAGGGTAAAGAGATGAATCAAAGACACGGAATGAGACACGCGGTACGTAAAATAAAATGTCCACACGATATTCAACAAAGTTACAGAATATGAATTTCTCATGCCAATACAATTCACAAAATTTCCAATCTCGTTGACTGGAAAGAGACAGGAATTAAGGAATTATCTTAATTATGAAACAAATTCGGGGCCCTTTAAGGGATTATAACAAAAAATTGAATGCAAAAGCATTAATTAGTTTATTTTTAAATATATGGACAATTTATTTACAATCCTTAATAAGGACCGAGGATACTCTATCGCTGAAAATAGAAATTCCACTCCAAAAATCCCTTGAATGCAGTTTCATGCTGTTTTCAGATATTAACTAAGTCGATATTTCAAGTAACAGCTGAGAAATCCAATGAAAATATTTTTCTCAATTGCAGAACTGTAATTGAATGAACCAATAACATCGTCACCTAATTAAAATCTCACAGCCTTGAAACCAATATCAAAAATAAATATTAGTTTGAACTGATATTATTATGAAATAATGTGACATTAATATTTTTCCTTCTTTCGACACTTACCATCACATTAAAGAATATCATTTTGATATTAATATATAGGAAAGGAAACTTAATTATTTTTATAAGAACATCATTTATATAAGAACATCATTTTGATATTAATATATAGGAAAGGAAACTTAATTATTTATATAAGAAAACTTAATTATTTATATAAATTAAAATTATTAATTTTTAGTATATAGTTGGATCAGGAGGTCATTTAAAAGCGCTTTAACTATGACACGTAGTTAACTAATATTGACACACATTTTCAACTGTCTCTCCACGATTTCTCAAACTTTCCGGCCTGGGAAATTTGTTTAATGGACATCAAATTTAGATAACAAGTGCCGATAAACTTGTGACGCGAATTAAAGAACAATAATACTGAATGGATAGTTGAGATAATAGTTGTGCTGAGGCCATCGAAGGCCAAACAGGTACAGTATTCGCACGCTTTTTCTCGGCTAAAAATATAACAATAACGGCCCTTAATTGGCGGTTTTTCACTGGCGTGACTGACTCTCAAGGTACGCGAATTTAATGGCTTCCAATTTTACATCTACATCACGACGCAGATGACTGGATTTGAACAGCTAGAAGTCACCGTGTCCTTTCCTCGAGTAATAATCTGCCTACGAAATCCGTTTACGGGCTTTCGCAGTATTATTCCGCGTAGAGTATTCCTGGAACAATAACCCGCATCAGAATTGGGTTATGCTACTTCCTTATATGATTCTGTTTCTGAGATCCGGTTGCTGCAAAGGCAAATTAGCCACTTACGAGTAGGTAAACGGCATTATGGTAAAACAGCTCACATTATTCGTCATAAAATGTTTAATTAAAAAATTTTCAACGGATGCAACCATCAAGAACTCCACCGCAGTCCCTAATCGTCATTTTTATCGTTATAATAATGATTTTCGTCTGTACACTTTAAATTATTATTTATTAATGTAAAAAATTATACTTAAAATTTATAATTCAATTTAAGAATATATGGACCCTCATCAGATTTACAATAAATATGTAACTTATTTTAAAACTTACTCAAAATAATTTAAGGTTCTTATTTGACGTCTGTTTTTGAATTAATAAATCAGTTAATGACATTTTTAGAGACACTTTATATTTAATTTATAGAGTTGCGACGTTTCGATACGTGTTCGTATCTTATTTGCCTAAAATGTAGATATTTTAAAATTATTAATATAATAACGCTATAAATAAAAAATAAAATGTCTATTTAAGGTCAATAATTGATTTATCACAATAATTTAATTTATAAATTATAAAAAAAATTTAATCTTTGTACGATTTTATTTAAAATTTATTATATTTATCGTAAACCTGAAGAGGCTCCTTATCAGAACTGAAACATGTAAAATTAAATTATAGATTTTAATTGTCTGTTCTCGACTCAGTAATTTTTATGTTTATTTTGGAAATTAAACGATTTTAAAGAAATTAGGTACTACAATAATTCTTCCGCCCCTGGTTTATAAGCTTAAAACTAAACTCATGTCCTAAATTATTTAATAAGTATTTCTTCAAAATTCCAGGAGCTTTAGGCTATAGCCATAATTATCTTCTTGATCAAATATGTTTAAAATAACGCTTCGTTCAAAAAGAAAAAAATTAAATAAAAAATATAGTTAAAACTAATTCTCATACAGAACAATTCATTTTTTAATTTGAACCAGAACATTTTTATTAATTTTTGTTTAAAGCTCTTTCAGTTATTTAATTATGAATAACAATGTTTAATTAATGAAAAAATTAGTTCAACTATTTAAATTTATACTAAATGAATTGTAGTATGATTAAAAAAAAATTCAGTTCTACATAAATAAATCCAGTATCTAAATAATTATATATTATTCTTATATTTTTAAATTTTGTCCCCAAATACATTCCCAATTCCTTTTTATTAGTCGCCATTTTAATAAGAAAACTAATTAAATTTATCTAAACTATTATTATTTTTTAAAAAACGTGGAACTTTCGGCAATATTGCCGTAACCTTCTGCAAAAATAATTATGTATATTTAACTTTTTGAACATATTTTAATTTAAAAAAATCTATATGCAATCCTTGTTGAATTGAAAAAGGGTCTAAAAATTATGTTAAAAAAATTATAGAAATTATTAGGGAAATATTGCCGAAATTTCCAGATTTTAAAAATTAAATATATATTATACATCAGTATCCTTATCAAAATGACGACTGCTAAAATATTTGAAAATAGAAATTAAAAGTATAAATAATTTATTTATCAGCCATATTAAATATCAAACTATTGAAGGAAAATATTATTTTTCCAGTCCAATACACCTCCAGGTTTGAATCAGCCACAAATTAGACACTTTTATTTACATTAAGTGTTTAATTTGGCGTTGAATTAGATTGATAGAAATCATACATATAAGTTTGACTTAAAATTAAATATTTCAAGATTAAGTATTATTTTGGGATTTTTTTTGGAATTGTACGTATGAGACTGTCTATAGCAATCACTAAGCCTTCCACTTGTTCAATGTTTTAAGAAAATGTCAAATTAAATGTGAAAAGAAATTCATTGAAATTACAGAGACTTATTTTTTTTAAGGAAATTAAATGACGTAATCACGTTACTTCAGGACTAATTTCAAATACGCACCTTTAACCTGTATTACCTTTATATGATATTGGTTTTGTTGAAGTACTTTAATATGGATATGCTTGAAATAAAAGTTATAGTATAGTGATGGATCAGTAATTATGAAGGTGTTAAAAAGCTGGTTACAGTTTTCCATTTACAATGACAATTAAAAACGCACACATACTCGTAACAGAATGAATGAAACAGAAATATCCTAATATGGCGAATAGATTAAGAGATTTCATGTTGGGTAATGACAATGGAATGTAGGCTGATGTTATGATTAATTAACTGTCTTTTCCGTTTATAGATCTGTGACTATAACTTTATACTGTATAGGAAACTTTTCGCCACGCAGGAAATTAGAATGAATAGTTTGAATTCCTTCCAGTTATGACTAGTTAGACTTGATATTAAATGCACTCTGCGTAAATGGTAAATGCATCACGAGTTCATTTTAGCAATCTCATTTGGCGCTTCGGTTTTATGGAAATTGATGAGAAATTACTAGCGGGATAATCGCAAGGTGGACGACGAATGGGATATTTTATTCACTCGTGCGATGTGCTGGAATAAAGCACAAAGTCGTTAATAGGTCGCTTCGTGCCATATCTATGTTAATACATTGTGAGCAATTAAATCGTCCGTACGGAGGCAATTACCAGCTAATCGTGGCAGCCGTCCGCGCACCAGCTATCTGATAGTCTCGCTTTCGATGCCCGACACGTGTAATTCGTAATTCGCCGTGGGATATGCCAACATCTGGCAGCTGCAACAACTCAAACACGCCCATACTCCTATACAACAAAGTTACGAAACTTACGTTACACAGACACAAAACGACGTGAAAATGTCGATTTTAAGTACTTTAAAAACATTTCACCATTAATATCCTCATAATCATTTTTTTCCTCAAACATAAGCCTCTGTAAATTAATTCTAATTTACAATAAAGTAAAATTATGTAAGAAATTAAAGACTCGTTATATAGTGTTTGGAAACTCATTTTCCTTCCGCCGTGGACTCTGTCAATTTTTCAAAGAATTCAAGAATAAATGGAATATTAATACTAAATATTCCAATCACACATAATTTTTTAAAAAAATAAATATTAATAATGAATACTGTATTTTCACATGAGACATTTACATGCTATATTCACATCTCGTTTGAAATCATTGTAATACTTGTATAGTAAATATAAGTAAAGAAATACTTAAATATTTCTTTGGGTTTTAAATAGGAAACTTAAATCTAAATGATTTTTAAAAATTTACGCAGTAATAATAGTGTCTTCCGCATCTATAGTCGAAATATATTAGTTTTATATCAGTATGGAAGAACAACTGAAGGATGTCTGCGACGCTAAATGTATACTGACTGTCTGTCAGCTGCGGGCTGGATAGTTACAGTGAGCAATTTTATTAAAGTCAGACAGTTTGGAGTTAGAAGGTAAATATAAAATAAAATTGAGTTCGTCACCTGGTTTGCTCGTTCTTGATATTTTGAATCACCTACGAAAGCAACAAGGATTTCAGAAACGTTGTGTGGTATTTATTTTATCAGTTAATAGGCTCTATCTTTTTCTAATCGTCTTATAAAAATATTCAATGTTTTAAAACATTGAAATTTGAAAATATAGTTACCACATGTAATATAATCGTCGTTGATAATTTCCGTTTTTACTGGAATATAATTTGTTAACAAGAAATGGATGCATAACTCTTGAATGCAGTTTCATGATATTCTCAGATAATAACTCAAACGTTATAGTAACAGCTTTGATTTCTACTGGAAAATTTTTCTCCATTGCAAAAATTTAATTGTAAATTAACTTCGTCCCTTGATTCAAATCTCACAGTTGTTACGGTTAAACCAAAGTCTTGACATTTATAATGTTCGCTGGTGGCCTTTATATGTGATGCATTGCAAACGTTAGTCTTCATCTCACTGCCGCGTTGTTACAAATCATTTGAAATGTTATTCTTACTACTTGTTGCAATGGTATGCAGTTGATCTCAGCCTTCTGGTATTTTTTCTTACAAGTATGACATTAATTAAGTATGACCTTTTGTCCTCCTCAACGGAATATTCTGTATCTGATAAAAGTCTTTCATAAAATAACAGGCAAAGATAAAATTTATTGCATTATTTCTCAGATTTTTAAAAGCCTACAACATTGTAGACAAAGTGTCGTAAGGTAGAATGTTTCTGACTGTGCCTTGATTTGCAGAAAATTCTCTTAGAAGAGAAATTTATTGAAAGCATAGTTTCATGCTATTTAATAGAAAAAACTATTTTTTTTAAAAAAAAAGCATACAGTAATATTGTTGTAACTGTTTAACAAACCGCTGCAGAATCTTTTATCATCACAATGACTTTCTCCTGCGTAATGTGCAAGCAAGCTCTGAGTTTTTGTAGCCTTGATCAAATATGTTGAATTAATGGATCTAGAAATGGAGTTGCTCACTCAGACTCGGGTCGAGTAGTTTACCCTTGGAATGAACCAGAGCCAGAGATCAATCTCTCAGCACGTCCTTTTGTCCGCTTTTTGTTTTGCGACGCTGAGATTGCATTCTTCTTAGTTGTACACAATTCACAGACTTCGCTTCGCCCTGGCGAACGGAGGTTTCTTTGGAATGAATAATTCAAAGCGGGAATCGCCACGCGTCTCTGCAGTACAAAACGTCTTCACAATTTACTCAGAGAAACGCTTACCTTGACCAAAGCTCGCACGTGACTGACTGTGTTTTGTCTGAGTTTTTTCGTTTGCGACACCGACACATTCTACGCGTTGGGAAAGGATTAGGATTTATTTGAAATGAACACCATATATACATTTTCTTACATGAAATAAATGGGTTTGATTCGCCAATCATCGCTATGAAACTGATTCACAAAAGACAAATTGGACTTGGTACGAATGAGTACATCCATTATAATTTTTGGAAGAAAAATTCCCAATTGGTCTTATAAGAAGATGAAAATTGCCCATAATTGTGAATCCTCCAGACATTTCTGAAAAATGGTTTGATTTAGTAGGAAAGGCTAGGCTGACCTGCCGGGAAACCCAGAGTTAATCAAAAATAACTTTACCATCTGGAACATGAGGGTAAAATGGATTGCGTTTTTTTCCAGATGATGCGGAGATATAAAATGCGGGAGAAAAAGGCTCGCGAAGATAAAAGCATTGTTTTTCCATCGTAAAACCGACAGAAAGAGGGACAAACATTTATGCTGTATCTGCAACCATTAAAACTGATGTACGAGCATCGGAACAGAGGAAGCCGCATGAAGGTGAGATAATCACCGGGAAATATTCCACAAGAATATGTAAGGTTATGTATGTAAACTTCCCATAATTATTCATTCATTACATTTCTTATTAAATTAAATTTAATTGTTTTTTTAGTTGTTCTAATATAACAGCTATTCTTAACAGCCCTTACACAGTTATTATTTGAAATTACTATATGGTGGTGAACTTACAAAAAATAAAAAATTAATATAATCATTAATTACTAAATTTGGAATTTCTAATTTAAATTAATTTGTAATTAAACAAACTCACATTTTTATAAAAATATAAACGAATTTTGATATAAATATCAACACATTTGGTACGGTGGCAGTTTAATGTACAAATTAAAATGAATAATCAAAATAAATCACTTGAATAACACTACTAACGTAAAATTAAATCATTATATATATATATATATATATTCTCACTATTGAGATAACTAGTAAATAAATAAATAAACATCAGCCAATTTTAAGTCAGGAAAAATAATTTATTATTGAAAAATTAAACAACGTTTCGTCGCTTATTTTGCGTCCTCTACAGGAACAAGTTTAAAATTACAAAAAGAACAAATCAATGTTTAGAATAAAATCTTTGAGAAAAAAATATATATTTTGACAGTTTCACCTTATATTGCTTGCTTACAACTAAATTAATTCCATACTATTAGAAAAGTATGGTGTTAAAAATATTTTTAAGTCCCATACATATTTAATCATAGGAAATTATATTAAGGACAGAATTGAAAATTTAGATAAGCATAATGTAATTTATAAAATGAATTGTTTGGATTGTCAAGTTATATATATATATAGGCCAAAACAAGCGCTCATTAAAAACTAGGTTAAAATAAAATAAAAATAATATAAATAGTAGTATTAAAAACTATTATGTTTTGTCTAAAAATATTTATTTAAATAATCACAAATTATATTGGTCTAAAGTATCAATTTTTTTTGGAAGAGGAAACAAACTAACACTAACAATTTGAAAAAGAATTATGACAGTTTGCTTTTGTAATGTTTAATTTAAGTATTGCTATAATTTCATATTCTAAAATGTTTCCATTGCAAACCGCCCCCATCAATGTAAATTAATTTTTACTGGTCGTCCTCGTTTTAAATTGTACATTACGCCACTGCAGTCACAATTGAAGGATCTATCAAAATATTGTAAATTTAACAAAATTTATGTGTGTTTTGATCTGCCAAATGTTTCTTAGAAATGTTATTCGTATCATTGTAATTGATTTGATCCTTTTATACGTTTAAATTTGAACCAGATAAGGTCGCAAAATAACGCTGTGAAAATTAAATAATTTTTCTTACTATTATACGTTCTTGTTCGAAAGTGGTCTGAATTATCGTTATTCATAAGAACGAATAATAGTCATTTGAAACATGCAAGTGATATGTCCAGTATTATTTCATTCCAGAAGCAAAACCAGACTGTACGTAATGTGTCATATTCATTTGTAAAATAAAAATAAATTTCTGATACGAGCTTTAAAAGGATAGCATGTTTCTAGTTGTTAAATGACCCAGGCATCATTTAAATGAAATAAGCGGGTCTAGTGTCTCGTTTCTGAATTTTCCCAGCGTAGTAATTTAACGTTCTCACGTTCATGTCTTAGACGCCGATTTGTTGGTCGTGCAGCTCGTTTCTGCAAGCCTTTTAAAGACTCAAACAACCTTTTTCTTAGTGACTTAAGGATTTTAATTAAACACTTGCGGAACAATGAAGCGGGATGTGAGTGTAGCGAAGGAAGTTGGTTATGCTATTGGGTGATGATGTGTGAGGAAAGCGACGCAGTTCACGTGGCATGTAGGAGTGCAGTGTACTTCTGTTCCTCGAAACAGCAGGCACGGCCGCCCATTCTCATTCTGAGAATGCATAATTCGCAGACGCAAGTCGCAGTGACAAACTGAAGCGTCATCTTCGGTAACAATCCCTGTACCAAACCCCGCCTAAGGAACGGCCATTACTCGCCTTTCTTCTCCACCCAAAATACACCTCTGTCGCAACTAAGTGAGGTTACAATACTCGTTTTTGTAATTCAATCAAAGAATTTGTAAATAATAACTTAATTTACAGTACCTTGTGTACGGTAATCGTTAGAGACATGCTTACAGAATATAAAGTAATCTAATCCATTAGGGCGAAGCAGGAACGAAGTCCTCACTCAAAATTACGTAAATAAATTAATTAATAAGAAATAATTCACAATGTTATGTAATACATCATCCATTTTAACTGCTTTTAATAATAAACGTTTCAGTCACGATATTCAGTAGCTAAAAACCCTGAACTCAGTAATTATGTTACTTTAGAATTGAGTTTATCCTTTCCATTAGTCAATTACTAAAAATAATTGTACCAGTCATGTGCAATAAGTTTAGACTATATAATTTAAATTAATACAACACTACAAATAAAAGGAAATACACTGACGAGAAACTGAAGAGAATTTGAAAAAAAAATGTAATAAACATTCGACACATACAATTCGATTTCAACTCACTAATTTGAAAATTTAGATTTAAAAATTTAATTCTAACACTAAAGAGAATTTAAACAATACAGTAATTAAATAAAGCACATCACTTTAATTTACAGACGAAATCGTGTCTCAGAAGACCAGAAAGTTGTGCAGAACAGATTTATTATTTTTCAAGCGAAGTATAAATAATAAATATAATACGGTGAAATGTACAGAATTACAAGAAATAATTTAAAGAACATAAGAGTGTCAGAGAGCGACTCTCTCGATTATTTTAGTGCTTCGCTAGCAAAGAATATATCAAACCAAAAGTGGAGATATAATTACAATTCATAAATTGTTGCCAAAAGTTAAAATATTGTCGGTTTTTAATGTACACTTACATTCCTGCTCCAGAAAAAAAAATTCTAGGAGATATTAAATTTGATTTCAGATCAGGTAAGGCAGAGAGACGTCGACTCGGCTCCCACCCCACTCTCTCACCGACAAAAATAAAATTATTTACTATAATTAAACAATGATCCAAATATATTACATATTTACGTCATAAAATAATTTTTATGAAATTAAAATGTAAAAAAATAATTATGACTATTCAGGGCTGCAAAACCGTCCAACAGTTCGCCTAACATATGATTATGCATATTTACAATAAATTATTTAAATAGTAATAGGAAGCATATTTTTAGCAATATTTTTAGGAACAACAACATTTATACGTGTCAAACACCTACCCCAACAATCTAAATAATTATTAATTACTGAGAAAGGCCTGTTACGTAACATGATATTTGGAGTCGCAATGAATTTAATAGAAAATATTTGCAAGTTTGTGGTAGACGGCAAACTTAACTGTAAAAAGAACAATAAATCCAGAGCTGACTTTTCCAATAGTAAACAATGAATTTCATACAACATTCATAAATTATATACAAAAGGATTAATATTCATTAAATTTGTTTTCAAGTTGGTGATAAATGAGTTTGAAGAATTAAAAATTTAATGATATAATAATAGCAATAAAATATTATGTTGTTTGATGCCACTTTAATACAATATTCCCTCTTTATATATCGACTTAGCGTCATTGCGGATCATATTTTTAAATATTTAACATTATTTATTTTTGTTACATGTATCTATGATTTACAAATGGGAATCTGATGAATTTAGCAATTCCCTCGTCTCCAGTCTTTCCCACAGCCTGTCTCCGGTGGGTATTCTTCGCATGTCCTCACAACCTCGTGTGTGTGTGTGTGTGTGTGCAATACTCGTAACCCGGCCGATTCCTCTCGGGCTTTGATAAATTGAAACATTTCGTCCGTGTGAATAATTCATGTGGCTCGAGTATCGGGGGTTTGTACAAACGAGGCTCCACGACCTCGGGGTCAGCTAGCAGCACGCGACACAGCACGACCTCCTACAACACTCCTACACAGGCACACAGATAGAGGTAGGAGAACATCAGTCTTGGAAAGTATCATACGTTACTGTCTCCTTTTGAAAACAACAACAAATTGAAATTAAAGTGATATCAGTGAGAATTATAGTTAGAAACAACTTCCTGATGTTCAAAATTTGACTCATTGTAATAAAGATTAAATTCCCCTTCATGAAAACTAAGTGTCCACCGACGTCGACTGTTCCTCTTTTGGGCTGCCTACAATTGGAAGCTTTTAACTGTCTCAGACATTTTCCCCCTTCAGGTTACTTACGAGACACACTTTTAAAGGTTGTTTTGATATAACAGACTATCTGATTTTCTCTACAGATTGAACACTCAATTATTAACGCGTTCCTACTTTACAATTTCCAAGTCTTATTCCCTTTCACTTATTTATCTTTATCGTTCTCTCCAACAGCACATCACAATACTTTCCGTGATAATCTTGGCACGCTGAGATCACAGATAAAATGGCTAATTGCGAGTGCAGAATGCAGAACACGAGAAGGAGGAGGAAAGGGGGACGAGAGAGGGAAAATAAGGATAGTCTCGAACATACCCAATGTAAATACCAAGGTTCCAATGGAGAGCATCATAGAAGATTATCATGTACTTTACTGAAGTTGCTCCCTGTCAGTCAGCCTGTCCCGCTTAACTCTCTTTAATTTCTCCTTCAACGTTCCATTCCTTAAAGCAAATAAGATAGAAAAATTTCTTTTTTAAATGGTACAGTTAATCACTATAAACTCTCCAATCGTTGTGGATAGTCCATAATCAAAGTAATCAAACTTAATATCAGCTTTTCTTATTAGAATTGAATAAAATTTGTGTTAATTATTTCAAAACTGTCAGACGAAAAATGGAGAGAAAAATAAGTAAATAAATAAAAATATATTTATTTAGTATTTCTCAACATGTTTTCACTCAATTTTTTATCTGACAGTTGTTACATTATCTTAAAAATTATTACATTAAAAATAAATCCTACTGTGAACTCCGAAATAAATTTCATGGTCCATTTATACATAAGCTAATTCCAAAAACCATTAGAATATATACCAAAAATAAAATAACACAACACTAGAAAAAACAAATGAAAGTTACAGCAAGTTCTGTAATGTTTCCAAGAAAAGTTTAGAATTTATAACTTAAAACATGAAAAATTTCTTATTTATTTTGTGGTGACACGATTACGCGTGTGTTACGAATATTATGTATTATTCTATGAACCCTCAAATACGGAATTACGAAAGAAGACAAAAAATATTCTTAAATCTTATATTTCTTGGTGATGTGTTGAATTTAATGAGTGGTTTTCCAAATTCGATATTCAATAAATGATCCACCACATGAAATAATTAATTTGTTTTTCAATTAATCCAGACAATTGTCTTGATTTTACTCGCAAATTAAATAGTTTAAAGTATTCTAATATCGTTGAATATTAACGATATTGTTTAACGTAGGAAAGTATTTTTCTGTTGCTCCATTCTGTTCTACTTCATCTGTGTAAATGAAACGATAAAGTGATGAATGTTAAAACCTTCCTCTACCCTTCCGCTTCCCCCCTTTCAAATCCCTTCCTATGCTATTAAAGGGGAGTTGCCCAATTTGAATTACCGTCATGTAGCCTGTCACCCTAAAAAAAAAAATTTAAAAAAACGGGAAATAGGCTCAAAAGATTTCAATAAATTTTCATATCTGTAGTTTCACCTTTTCCTGGTACAAAGTACGATGAACAGTTCGATGAATTAAAAAAGAAGAGTGGGGATTTGATTGGAGATTTAAAACCTTAAATCGTAAATTCGTAACAGTCTTTCACTTGGCTCAGGTACTACTTCACTGCGGAGTATCGTTTTTGGAAGAACAAGCACCAATCAAAATCCGTCAGTCCGGATGCTATTCAGAGCGATCCGAAGATATTTACAGCATTCCATAAGTTAATTAATATTAAGTTAAGATGGATATAATGAACGTAGTAATGGTCAGTGGATTAAAACAAATTAACTACCAATACTTTCATATGTTATACACACATGTTTATATATTTTTTAAAGTTTCCATCTTGATTACTCAACCATAGGAATGTTTATACGTTTCTTTCTTTTACGAAACAATGTAGCAAAGCACCGGTATTACGGCTGGAGTTTCATAAATTGTTTCAACAAATATGTAGCTTCAACTTTATGACGACAATCTTTTGGTAATTGTAGTCTTTCTCAAAATAATTGATAATATTTCTTCATCACAGCCCCGAATAATCTTCTGAAGCAATCTTAGGTTATGACAAGGGGAGATGTCCACGCTCGCAGGCAAAGAAAATGTTTCTTTACGACACGTAAATTACGTCGAACCAGAATGTTTTGACTACTCTGCCGGTGTCACGGACGTTAAGTTCCTTACTGAGACTGCAGGAGAGATCAGAAAGGAGATATTTTTGGTAATTAACAGTTGCCAAACAGATAAGATGTTATGTTTGAGTGTGTAGTAAATTGAGGAGAAGGCCACACCCAGCTGACAGGCTCAAGTCGTAAGAAGGTTCAAACAGCACGATCTCGGCAAAAGCGTGGGATCTCAGAAGCGATAACAAAACTGACCTGCCTTCACAAGCCATAAACTCAATAAAATAATTAAGATTAAGACAATTGCTGGTCGTAACCGCCGTGTCCGCTGACGATGGAATTCAAATATGAAGAAGAGTTACCTGGATCAGACTTAAAACATCCACTCGAAAATCGAACAAAATTTATTTTTTAACAATTTAAGCTGTTTGAAAGCGATCTTTATCCTTGTCATATTTTTTTTCAATTTATTTATTTAGAAATACGACAACAAAAATATTTTGTAAATAAATACACTTGACAATTTTCAGAAAAAAATAATTATTGGCACAACAATTAAAAAAAATTAAATAATTTCACAAAGTTTCGTCATTAATTTAATAATTTATCAGGTTTTGAGAATCTCGTCACGAGAAATTCAAATATTTCACTCAAACAAAATTATTTTGCCAGTTATCAGCATATTATAACTGGAATAACTTTGTATTGTTTACAAATAATGTACAATATTCCAGGTCCTCCAATACTCCAAGGTGAACCTGATAAAGTCATAAATTGAGGACGTAACGTTACGTAAATATATTTTTATATCTTTCTTTGACAATTATTAATTTTTTCTGGCTTATAAAAATAGTTTACCATTCAGATATCATGAACGTATTTTTTTCCGTTTGCTATCAACTTACATTAAATTTATTTTTACCCTTTATGCAAATTGTTATTGTTAAACGCCTCATTTTAGAGAGTTTTCTGTCCTGTCTTCTTCCACTTTTCCAGATTTATCGGCAGTTAATTCACACAACTGAAGAAAATTAATCTGTGATGCTAATTTCTACGCTTATTATACGTTTCTAATCTTATTAAAATTTCAAATACCAATTAACTGCATGTATTTTTATGCAATTATTGTTCAATGGTATTTAAATTATTTCTAGCTGGAAATGTTTGAACGTTCCAGCCAAAGAGGAAAAAGTAAAATTTTAAATAAACAAATTATAAAATCTTTATACAAGTTTGTTAGACAAAGACAACGTTTTGTTTTTACATTAGGACCTCTTCAGGTATTAATTAATTAGGAATCCTTTAAAATATGAAACTTTCAAACTTCTTATAAATGTATGTTTTATATTTTAAATGACTCCTAATTAAGCGGACCTAATATAAGTAGGAAGCGTCGTGTTTGTCTAAAAATTGTATGAAGTGTTCGTCGTTTGTTGATTAAACTTCTAATTCTGATTCATTTGGCCGTTAATATTTATGTGAGATAATTTTCTATTTTTCTCGATTCTGCCGTGTTCGTAAGCCATGATTTGCTTAACCTTGGTAATGCAAACATTTTTAATTCAATAAATTGCCATGAGTTTTCGTAACAAGACAGCTGTGTTTACGTCGAACCCCGTCCTCGACTAATCGACGAATTGCGTGAATTGAAAAGCTCTCCGCAGAACCAGCTTTATCTGATGGTAATGGATGTTGCTGAAATCGGTGGACGGACGTCGAGGGAAGTTCTCCTTGATCATACAGTCACGCCTCGGCTAATTGGAAACAGACACGACGCCAGTTATTATTAATCCTAACATCTCCGTGCTAAGGGCTGTATTTATACAAACAATCGATTTTCCGTCCCGGTAACGAGTAAGCAATTGCGTAATCCCATGTCGGTTTTTATCATCAGTCAACGTCGTGATTCCACGAAGAGTGGGGAGGAAAATTAACTTGTAACGAGTTGCAATTGTGAATTACTGTCAAAATTGGATTCCAGTCGTGTGGTTTGTTTTGTGTGTTATTATTACATGGATCTTTCTTACAGTCTACCGAGGTACAAAGTTTACCTAAATGAGAACGTAGAAGAAAATGATATGTTGTTGAAGGTAGACAAGTAAAGAAATTAAAATTTGAGGTTGCACATTCTTACTAATTATCTTAATTCGTTCACTGAAACGTTGATGACGTTGGAGTAGCTGAAAAATAATGCAACACTTTATCACACTGGTCCATCTTTAGAAGCTGAGCATTAACTCGGGTGGTTCATTGTGTGTAGTGTAATTTAGCTTCAACTAATGTAAGTCTTTCCCTCATGACAGTAATAATCATGATGACTTTAATCAGTACAAAAATAATTTGAGGTCCCGAAAATAAAGAAACGACAAAGACACCGCCAGTAAATCTTTTTTTTCTTTTAAGGTTAATATGAGCAGAAAATATATTATATATACTCGAAAATAATTTATTTGGTAGTTTATCAAGGAATACTATTCATTTAGGCGTATTTAAAACGTTACAAATTATTCAAAGACATTTTCACAACTGTTCTGAATCGGTATAGCATTCAATAATTAAGATATATTAGTGAATACTCCATGATTAAAATGATAAAATCCTCGAATTTGGTTAGGCGATAGTTCATTAATAACTCATGTAAAATTGCTTATTTTATCATAAATTATCCTATTTTATCGGTATAGAGTGCCCCGTCTCTGGTGAATATTTGACAAATTAAATCTGCTTCCTCCCGTTGGTCGGATCCGGACTCTGTCCTTCCTTAATACTGGGCTATTTTTTACTATCTCACCTCACTCCATCTATTTTTATCCATTTTACAGTACGAATATCTCAACTATATACTTCTATCTGCTTATCTCCTATCTTTAGGTTCCCCTGTCTGTGATTGTATCTGTATAACTTCACCGTATTTCACTGTAGAATTTATTTCTTGTCTCTCATTGGGTATCGCACCCCGTAACACTGGTTGTCCAATCATTTTAATCCAGAACAACAGGTATTCAAGTTGGTTCGACTCCCAGTCCTAAAAAAATAATTCTGTAGGTCAAGGAACTCTAAAGATGTTTACAGTTAACAGCTTCTAAAATAATCTCTGGGATTTATAGTTCCATTTTTATCTCGGATGTTGAACTTACTGGGTGGGACCCTTTTTCCCCTTTAATCTCCTCGTCCGACATTAGGTTCAAGACGGCAAACCATCTCAGTTCAAATGCAAATAAAAATTTGAATTTATCATACAAACTATTAAAAAATTATCGTTATCCGAATTCATACAAGACAAAATTTAAATTTTATTACGGAATCAGAAATTTATTGGTTAATTTTTCACGACATATATTCATATGAATATAACTTTTTAATTAAATTACATTTAGTTGAAATTCGAAAAATTTGTAATTCTAGAACGACTCGAATGGATCATTTATACCACAGAACTTGCTCATTACATTTTCTGGATTTTATATTTGCTACTGAAATTTATTGTAATTAAATTGTGAAAATATTAATAAGAAGAAATTCATAGGAAATTATTAAGAGCAATTGTTCTTCCGTACACGTAAACGGTTCTATAAAAAGAAAACCCTTAATTTAAACTCGTTATATGGATTGATAAATTAGTTTTATAATTAAATTTAAGTGGCGAAGAGACTGCACCAGCATGGGTCTGAAATAAATTTTCTTGTGATTAAATCTGTGAATAAATGGATAACAGATGCTAAACAATATATCACGTTTAATTTAATTGACAGAAAAGCGTTCAGTACGAATATTTGTTACGTAAAATTAAAATATATTGTTTTTCAACAACATTCCCGCATTGGGATACCTGGCGACTGTTTCTTACTAAAAAAAGTGACGAAATCGATATCTGCAATATGTTTCGTACTTATCGACTCGAAGAAGAAAAGGAAAATTTCGTTTATTAAGGCAAATGTAGTTTGATAAAGTTTAGTATGCAAGATAAAGAAAACGACGTTATAAGAAAGATATACTGAATACAGATATGTCAGTTCGAAACCTGTTAAGAGGAACGTACTGGGTGAAGTACAAGAATGTTGCAAATACGAAAACATTAAGGTTGATAAATTTAATCCGACTGGTAGGAATTGGCTAGGTATTCCACCCAAGAGAGAGATTGCTCCACTATGCATACAGCAGCAATTACAAAGTCACGCATGAATAATCTCAGACCGTAATTTATGCACGTGGTTAATTAAAAGAATTCTCAGTATGGTGCTTACAGGCTGACGAGTACAGAAAGGCATTGAAGTTGACGTATTTATCTCAGGTAGGTATTTAAAAAAAAATTATAAAGCAGGAATCGCGCCAACTAAATCAACTTTTGCACGTCCTGGAACTCTTACGGTGTTTGACAATTAAAAAACGTGAGTGTGTACTCAAATCAGAATACCTCAATTTTCTGTTAATTTTTAAATATATTAATTTTTTATTCTTTCCGCACCACATTGTACCGGTGACCCTCAAAATGTATTTTTCAAAAATATGATTGAATTTCTTTTTTACTTAGACCTAAAGACAAAATAACTTGAGGAAAAAAATTTATTTCATTTTAGAAAAATAATTCAGGCGAGAAAGGATTAACGAATAGATATGGTAAAATATATAAAATTACTAGAAATTAATAATGGTAAGGACACTAACTGATTGAATATCTAATAAATAATTTTAGAAATGGAAGATGGTGAAGATGGGGAAGGAATTTTGACGAAAAGATATTAAAACCATAGAATTTTCTCCCCATTTTCGGAATATTAATGAGGACGATCCGAGGATAGTTCTTGATACGGTGAAGCATGAGAGGTGTTCTGCTTTCCTGTGGGAGGTCTTCCCGTCTTCAGCAGCCCATAGTCCGACCAGTAACCTGTCCGCGAACGTTTGCCTCTGGGGATGGTGGCATTAAGGCAAATGAGCTGAGCATTAGACGACCACGCTACCCAATCCGCTTCCTTCCCTATGACTAACGGTCCCTTTAAACGCCACCGCCATGAATTTTAAGTGCTCACTCATCGTCCTGTCGACTTGATATTATTTTTTAATGAAAGGACGATAACGATCTCGTGTTAAAGCGTGTACTGTCGTTTTCTCAAATTGTTTAATGCTATGTTACAAAGTCTGAGAAAAATAGTTGCGATGAATTTCAAACAGGTATGGTTCTTCCTCTATGGGTCTCCCGCTGTGTTTTGTTACTCGCGGCGGACCTCTGGGCGTAAGGAACATGATCTTTGCTAATCTGCATTCCACTACAACGAATTCGCTATCTCCGTGGGTAGATACAGTCAGTATAACCACTCAGAACACAGAAGAGATAAGGAGTTTGTTTCAGAAATCATTTTGGTTATTTTAAAGTGTCTAATATATAAAGATCAAAAACTATTTTTGGAGGGTTACAGAAACGTTACTGTTAGACAGAGTTATTGAGGTACGTTATAAATATTTAAATTTTATTATTATCTTTCCGTAACAGTCTCGTTTGAAGAAAAGTCGCATATAGTTAAGTCCATGAACAGAAACTTTCGACAGCAGTTCCCACGAAGTTCACTTAAATGATTCTATATATCTCGTTTTGTTAACAGCATTGCGAATTTAAAACATCGTCATATTTTAGTGTAGACTTGCATTGCTACTGCCAGAGGCAAAATGCTTGGGATTTTAGATGAGGTAAGCCACTATCCCTACTAAATCTTCCCATAAATACCTCGGCGTAACCCTCGACTTCAAACTAACATGGACACTTCCCACCTTAAAAAATAATACTCCACAGATTCCACAAATTAAAACCATTACTGAACCCGAAATCTCCTTTATCCTTCACAGCCAAAAAAACTCCTTTACACATCCTCTCTGATTTCATTCCTGTTATATCTGGGGTTCGGCCGCTACCATCCACATAAATAAAATTCAAATATCCAAAAATAAAATACTCTACTTTATGACTAACTGTCCTTGGTACGTTACTAACTCTAGACTCCACAATGACCTAAATATTCCCTCAACACAAAAAAACAACCATAATTCAATCCGCCCTAATCCAACGTAATAGAAATCATTAATTGTTTTTAAATAATTTGAATTGTTAGCGAACAGTTTGAATTATAGCAATGATCGAGCAAAGCAACAATGAGCGGCGAGCTCTGTTCCTATTATTGAGGGTTCGGAATGGCGATTACGCGCGCAAAAGTATGGGCAGTTTTCAGTCTACCACGAGAGGAGAGACATTGTAAAAGTTAGTCTACGGCGAGGAGCGAAAGAGTACAGTTTGAGTCTACAGCGAGGAGCAAAAGAGAAAAGTCGAAGTCTATGGTCAGCAACGAAAAGAGAGACATTTTAAAAGTAAATCTTCACCGATCTACTTAGAAATTTTCAATCAAAACCGATAAATAATTCTGTAAAAGGCTAAAATCTGCAACTCATAAGATTCCTGTAAGCAAGCAGTTAGTTGGACCGAGTAGATGTGCTAACAATTAGTCAACGGAAGCAAGGGTTTGCCTCTTTATAAAGAACTTGAACATTTTCGTGCTGAGGGAAAACGAAATCAGATAGCTGACCAATTAAGAGGATCATCAGAGTTCCTGGGAGCCTAGTAATCGCATTTAAACTTCATAAGTGTAGAATCTGTGAGAAAAATTTAGAATCTGTGTAAAAATTTTGCAATATAGTGTAATTTTGAAGCGCTAAAAGAATGCTGGTACAAGCCGAACAATGCGTAAGTAACCAAAACTTTAATAAATCTGTAAACGCTAACTAAAAGGGTAAAGTCAGATTTCGTTCGCTTATCTTTCATTTATCAGCACATTATTTTGAAGTAAATTTTAAACTGTATTTGTTAATAAGATCATTCAATAATTTTCACTGTAAATCATCAAATCCAAGAAAAGACCCTGAGAGGTTAAGAGATTTTAATTTTATTGTAATTGTTTGAAAATTTTAGAAGCCACAAATTAATAAATAAATTTTGTTTGTTAAAATTTTTTTATAATTTTTTAATTTTTTTAACATTTTCATTTTGATTATTACATTTAATGTCACCACAACGTGGGAAAATTCTTTAAATAAATTAAACGCTTAAATTGTTGATTATTACAATATATATATATATATATATATATATATATATATATATATATATATATATATATATATATATATAATTCATAACTTCCACTTCAACCACTCGCTCAAGAAGCAACTACATTTCTTCAAGTTAATTTTAACATGTTAAGGTCATCAATGTATCAGAATTGTAAAGTCGTCGGATTAAAAAAAAATTTGTAGATTAAAAAAAAAATAGGTAAGACAGACAGTGGTCGCGACGGCCATCATTGGATTGCATCCTGCCTCTTCTTACTCTAATTCTCTTCAAAGAAATACAGTTATTTACTGTAATTTAATAATTATTGTAAAACACAATTAAATATATACGACATAAAATATTTTTTCCAGATACTGTGACTTCGTTCATCATATTGGAATATTTAAAATAATTGTCGCTGGTCAGGGATTTTAAAACCATACAACAGTTCCCCGAAGAAATGTATAAATTTATTGTTTAAAAACTTATTCAGCTTTTTATGTCATTTTGATCCGTTGCGTATTAAAAGATTATTAAAAAATTATAAACAAAATATATTTATTCAGAGCTTTAACCTTGTTTCATCATACACTTCCAGTCATCTTTGAAATTTTTGTTGTGTTCTTGTGACTTGTATATCTTTACAATTATTTACGCCATTAGCATGAAATAATTATATTTTTTAATAAACATGCGGAATCTGTGTATTTTATTAAAGTAAATTTGTCTCCATTGGCCCCATTAAAGGAAGCTTCGTCCTGTATGAGAAGAGAATTACATTGTTCATTACTCTGTAATTATGCATTCTGACAGTTATAAAACTGTTCATTTCCCAGACGATCAGATTGTTGCGAACGTTTCTACAATCGTTGCCGACACACCTTTTAAAATATCACGGCTGTATCCTACTCTGCGACAAATCACGTAATTTTTCAGAAATAAATTACTCCAAATGGGTGCGTGCTAGATGTTACAATAGAATTGCAGCAATAGGAAAAGGGAAACTGACCTATTCTTATCTGTGAAAGTATTTCTATTTTGCATTATATGCTAATGCGTACGTTTACAATGATTTAGAAAGAAGGGTTTATAAATCAACGTGGAATTTCAGTGTCACCTCTATAAATTTTAATGTGAACGTCAAAAAAATATGACTTATCCAGGATTTGTTAATAATTATTA
This sequence comes from Zhengitettix transpicula, assembly GCA_037074705.1. Classification (NCBI taxonomy): domain Eukaryota; kingdom Metazoa; phylum Arthropoda; class Insecta; order Orthoptera; family Tetrigidae; genus Zhengitettix; species Zhengitettix transpicula. The sequence continues at coordinate 51,641,897 of CM073594.1, forward strand.
ACATAATACTGGGTTCCAGTGTTGATTTTTGCTCGTCGTATTCTGAGTAGTAGCATAGTTGCAACAAATTAGTATTCAGAGTACTACCATATCAACGTCTTTCGTAATACATATATTCCAAATTAATAATGGAAGCAATTAGAACAAATCGTTTTAACAATGAATCTATACAGCTGAAGGACATTTATGGCCGATAGAATTGGTGGTAATTAGCAACGCGAGGCTATTAGGGAAAGGAGCTTTGCGCATTAACGAGGCAGTCTCCACTTGCGATAAAATACTGTTCTACAGTCTTACAAAAACACAACACAGTTATGCATCGTAATAGTGGTGGAGCCATTTCTCGAGGATAATGGAGACATTCATTTTAAAAAACTATAAGGAAATTGCTATTAGAGCACGTTTATTTTTAAATTATTTAGACCTGCTACTACGACCTTCCAAATATTAAAACACGTTTCACATTCTCTGAATAATAATACTGCGGTTCCGTTTCCTCGTTATTATAGATTGTTATCCGGGAATTGTGGGTAATTAGTGAGTATACTTCCTGATGGATGCGATAGTAAAAGAACAACATTCACTTAAAATATATGTTTTTGAAATTCAAAGGTAGCATTGAACAGGGTACTTAAAAAAGAATCATTAATTTTTTTAAAAAATTCATAATTATGATATCGAACAATGCACTGCTAAAAAGAGGTAACCCTCGAGTTTCACGTGGTTCCTAGTTTTTAAATGATAGGTTGCCTCGGCTACGGATCAGCCGTGATGAACAATATGATTCGGTCTTACACGTACGTCCTACAATGTAACCGGAAGTCACTGCATGTGACTTCGTCTTGTGTGAAGAAACTAAGCAGTCCTTCCATTTTATGACGACAGTGTTAGACAAAAATATGTATAAAAAAATGGTAGACTCAGAAAAGTGTTTTCTATATTGTTCAACCAATATCTGAAAAATAACTTACAATTGGTAATAATAATTTTCTGTTATCTACCTAACTACCTATCTGTTTTGTTTTCTAAAATTCATATTTACTGTTGATAACTTACTATATACCTTAAGAATGAATATTTCTATTAATAATTTATGTAACTTAATTCTTAGCACTTTCTGTTTTGTTTTCTAAAATTCGTATTTACTGGTGATAACTTACTTAAGAATGAATATTTTATCTATAAAGAAGACATTAATTATGTTATAGGGTAACTGTGGCTTTTGAGTTTTGTCAACTGTTCAGTGCAGTTGTGTCGCTCTAGGCTCTTCTTGACACCTGAAGAAAAGGACAAGGATCCCAGAAACGTGTCGTATTTATATTATCACTTATTTTGTATGTATTTGCCCATCTTTCTTATTATTAATTTTCAATCAGACGTAAATTTTTTCCTTTCAATTAATGATTTACGTAGCTAAATTTTTGGTACTTTCTGTGTCGTTTTCTAAAATTTGTATATACTGTTAATAACTTACTGTATAATTTACGATTGAGTATTTTATCTACAAAAAAGACATTAATTATATTATAGGGTAACTATGTAATTAAATATATGTTTTTTATTTTAAGAAGTTTAATGAATTGCTTTTGTTTGACTATGACACTCTTTTTACTCTTAATCGACTTGAATGAATCTGAGAACAACAATTATTATTACAGGACAAAAAATCAGTAAAGGAGATGGATGTTATATATATTTTTCTTCTTCTAAAATTTATAAAGATACCATAAATCGCAATTATTGTGGACAGACAGGCAATAAATAGATCTATTTTTTTGGGTGTAGACAGACTATGTATAGGTTAATTCACATAGTGGCAACTCCCCGCTTATAGCATAGGAAAGGGATTTGAAAGGGGGGATGTGGAAGGGTGGAGGAAGGTAGCCAAGGGTTAACTAGGGCCCACGGCTATAGTTTAAGGATCCTACCCGGCATTCGCCTAAAAGTAATGCAGGACAAACCCTATAAAAACCTGCATTTGGTAATTGTCCCACGCCCTTTCGATTGCGGGAGAGGGGCTTTGCTGTGGGGTCGCAGATTACCCCTCGCCATGCCTTGGCCAGTTTAGGAAGCAGCTGGCCGACTATTCCAATAGGAATAGCAGACAACTCTTACTGTATGCCCAAGGTCTGCGACCCCGGAAACATACACCTCCCAAAACAGACCGAGGTGCCTCGGCATGTGGGAACCTTAGTACAAAAAAACCAGGGAGTTGTGAAGGCATCCCCAAAGGTAGCCCCCGCCAGAGCTCTCTGGGGAGGTTTACCTGCGAGAGAATCCTTTCGCAGTCTTCCTTGTGTTTTTTTTCTAGATTTTAAAGATATATATATCTTCATATACCTAAATTTTCTTGGAAAATTATAGTGAAAATGATTTTTGTAAGTAAATATTTTTCTCGGACCTTTCACAGCGACTTTACTGTGCTGTCTGGAAAGCGATACCAGTTTAAAAAAATGGGAAATGTTTCCCAGTTTGAAAATATCCTGATAAATTGAAACGCGGCTCCTATCTGACTTAATGGTACTCAGCTAATGGTCGAGTCACAACAAAGCGAGTTGGGTAATTTCTTTCTATTAGCACGAAGGTTGTCGTTGATACATATTCCCTATAAATAGAAGCGGTTGCATACAAAACTATGCGAAGGACAAGAAATAGATCTCTAAAGACTGGCGCTTTGACAGTATTTATTTTTCCACTCCGCTTCGATTCTCCGCTTGGCTTCGTAATTTATTTTTCTACCATTTTATCGTTGCTTGGATACGAGACGAGTGCAAGAAGCTTGCATTGGCCGGGTCGTTGACGATACCGGTTCTTCTTGAAAAGCGTTCAGAATATTCTTTAACTTATCCCACAGCCATATTAATGTTACACTACGATCGCGACAAGCTATTTACATAACATTAGAGATAATTATATGTTGTGCACGTTATTTGCAGATTAAATATCCTGGGATTATCTCGAGAGTAAAACCAGTAGTGCAATGGATTAAATTTTAAAATCACAAATTATTCTACATGTTTTGAAACGCTAATTTAAAATTTCAAGTCATCATTAGTTTAAAATTTAAGAAGTATGAAGAAGTGTTGAACTACTCGTCTACCTTTAGATGATTTAAAATAAGTGCTGTTCCTCAAGATAAAAGAAGACCTTGTTTTCTGAGTTGGGATGTGAGTAAACGTTATACTGAACTATATTCAACGAAAAATCCGTAAAATAACTGAAAAACGCAGACCGATGAAGATAAATCTATATACGAGCGTAAAATTAAGAAAACAGCGAAGCAAGTCAAGAAATTCAAAGACGTAAAATATAACATTAAATTAATAAGGAAATCTGATCTACTTTAATTCCGATGATTTAAAATATAAAGATTAATTTAGAGTCAAAATTCCATTTCCAATTTCAACTAGACTTTAGTTTGGTTGATACGAGTCTTTATAATTAAAACTTGGAAATATTTAACGTAAAATGATGGTAAGCTTCAGATAAAACAGAAAGACGCCGATTTATATCGTTTTAAAAGGTGTTCGGAACAAAGAAAGTAAAAGTTAATTAATCTAGGTTTTCCCGGTGAATCGATTGAATAATTTTATTAGAAATCTTAATTTAATTTAATAAACGATTCTCGGTTTATCAACCTGGTTAAATTTTTGTCAGAACACAAAAGCGTACCTGATGACGCTGATGATCTGGTAACATGGATTGAAAAATTCAATATAGATCAAATGGACAAGTTGAAGATTTGTGTTTTTCATGATTTTTTGTCATTTTAAAATTAAAATGGTTTTATTTAAAAAAAACTATATGTTGCATCCTTGTTAAATTGAAAAGTGTTCTATATAATTAGGTTTTCTTTGTAAAAATAATTATAAAAATTTGCTGAAAATCCTCAAAAATAAAGAATTTGAATGCGATGAATTGATTTTAATTTGTTGATTGATTAAAAACACTGTGGTTGATTGTAAAATTAAGAAATTATCAATTATCAGCCTTTTTAATAATAATTCATATTTTTTTAAAGGAAAAAAGTATGAGTATTTTATAAATTGAGAACGAATGTGAGCGAAGAACTACAGTATTTTCTTATACCCACGATTCAATTTTAAAGAAGTGTCTCATTTCTGTAGGAATTCGTTGTTTTAATTTTTTTGGTTATAATTCCCCTTGCGTCATTTCTTTAAAAGTTTTATTCTTAATTTTATTCTCCTTTAAAATTAGGTGAAATTGTGTATATTGAGTCATATTACCTCAGTTTACCTTGAAATTCGAGATCTAAGTTCTCTAATGTTTTTGTTCGTTTGGTTGTTGCCTGTCTGTATTGTGAGACAACTAGTTTGTTCTCTTTATCGTCCCTGTCGCCTCCTTTCGTGGCTGGCCGCTCCTTTGTGCGTGATGCCCTCTGCTCTCGGCCCTTTCCAACGGCACATTACCGCAATTATCGATTCCGCATCGTGGCCCTGAGTTAATCAGCGCGTTCGCGTATCCTTGGACATTCCTTCACCTCCTCCTTGCTTTGTGGCCGGTCGCACGCGGGAACTCGCACTTAAATGGACGTATCCAATACTTAATGCCGTATAAATATGTAATAGCAGATCGTGAATCATAAATATTGATAATGCTACGTTCGCCGTGAAGATTAGTTTAGTAGGCAACGCGGCGAAGAACAACGAGGGGAACGAAAGGCTGATTGCGCCATCGAGTTAGCGGCTCTTTCGGAGTTTTCGTTAGGACCTTTTTTCGCTTCGAAATCGGACAACGAGAAATTCAGAGGGATAGGGCCAGAGTTGCAAGCACAGGCCTTGTAGGAGCCAACGATTATGGTAACTGAGAGACTCATCTAACCTTCGTAGCATTATGAGAGCGACAAGTATGAATTACAAGTGAACAAACAGATAGAATAGCAGATTTTGTTGTTTTCATTTGGTTAGTCATTTACTGAAGAATTAGGACAAGTCAAATTACTATTACATTCATAGATAATGCAATAAACACTGAAATTGTAATGAGAATTGTAATAAATTACCATTTTATTTTGTATTATTTGTATAATAAATTAATTTATTGTACATTTTTTTAATATTGTAAGCATTAATTTTCTTACGTTAATTGAAAGACATTTTTATTGAACAATTTTTTAATCGATACCGCAATGTACTATTAATGAGTTAGTGAATCTTTTGAATCCTGGAACCCTATTCAAGGGAGGACGAATAAGATCGCATTCGTCATTGCCGACTACATAACCAGTAATATTTTTAATAATTTAATGTATTAGTTCAAATCAGGAAAATGTAGGTTGAATACCGGATGAGCATTACAACGCAATTATTTGAACGGGACGAATTATTCCATCCTGTTCGCTGTGACGTTAAACACCCACAATACCATGCCTCATAAATTTCAATAGTAAATGTAAAGCCGTAGAATTTGTAATTTCGTGCAAATTCATCTGCTGGCACCCAACTATATAATATAAATTTATGTTGTAAATACTGTTCATATAATTAAATGTATTATTTAGGTGTTAATAAATATTTCACTGTGTGTGAATTTGTAAAATCTTTGAGTCTAAAAAATTTTGATTTTTTAGTTGTATTATCAGAGGATTCTGATGCTGAACACGAATTTTCGAGCAGCTGATTTTTTTTGGGAATACCAGGGTACATGATGGTAATCCACGTGGTGGACACTGCCCTTTAATAGTAAAGGTAGGGATTTGAAAGCGAGGATGCGGAAGGGTAGAAAGAAGGTAGCCAAGGGATAACTAGAGCCTCCGGGTTTTGGTTCAAGGATTCTACGTGGCGTTCGTCTAAAAGTGATGCAGGACAAACCCTAGGAAACCTGTATCAGGTAGGTCGGGCATTTGTTACTTATCCCACGCTCTTCAGATGGCGGGAGAGGGAGTTTGCTATGGGCACGCAATATTCCATTGTCCGTGCCTCAACCAGTTTAGGAGTCAGCTGGCCGACTGTTCCAATGGGAACAGAGGACAACTCTTACCGTATGCCCAAGGTTAGCGGCCCCGGAACATACACCTCTCAAAACAGGCCGAGGCGCCTCGGCTTGTGGGAACCTTAGATAAAAATCAGAGAGAGTAAAAGCCATCACCAAAGGTAGCCCTCTCCGTCTCTCCTGAAAGGTTCTGCCTGCGAGAGAACAGCTCTCACAGGCTGGTCCTGATTCGGTGTGTAACGTGACGGTAAGTAAATATTTACATTTACTACAAAACATGCGAGTGATTATAATTTTTTTTATTACAAAGTATACACAACTAAGAAAAATACTTTAAGAAGCAAGAAACACAACGAACCCCGATAATATTTATTCTTAAAATACATGCAAAATATTAAACACATCAGTGAGAAAATGTGTAAAATAGACAATTGTAAAATGAGAGAAAAATTAAATTCGGAAAACGATTAATTAGTAAAAGTGAAGAAAAAGGTATTAAAATTTTTTAAAAACAATCAAATAGAATTTATCATATACTCGATGAAAATAAGCGAAACCTACTTTATTTTTAATTTGAGTTTTCATCTACTCAGACAAGAATATGTGGGAAAAAACATTACTTTCAATTAAAGGGAAAATCCGAATTTAGTTATTAATATATATTATCATTCATTTGCAAAATTTCTCGATTTTATTAATTAATTGGTTAGGATTATCACCATAGTATTATTTTGTTCCCACACACTAATATAAAACAGTTTGATAGAAACTGTGGTAAATGATTAAAATATTATTCGTAGTCGTGAATTTGAATCGATCACTGTAGAAGTGAATGTAGGAAATATAACGAGCGTCTTGTGAAGTGGAAGGTACGATAGACGCTCGAAATAAATTGGCAGCTTTTTACTGTCGACGCAAGATCCCAAGTCGAGGTCTGTATTTCGGCGCCATTTTCATCAAGCAAAGTGCTGAAAAGTGCAATTGCATCTAACAACATTTACATTGTCATCATTATTACGCAACATAATAGTTTTTTCGTTCCATGAGGACAGGTTGCTTGTGGTGACGTGTCCCTTTTTTTGCGACAAGTGAAAATTATGAAAGCCATTGTCAAAATTATATCATAATCTTCTAAGAGATATACACGGGAAAAATGTCAATACTACTTTAGCACCAATATTAATGATGGTAGAGATTAATCGATTGAAAAACTCTGTGTGATCAGTATATAACAGCAAGTGAACACGACAAATCTTATATAAAATCCATTTTAAATTAATTAAAATAATTACTTATAATTACATAGTGGTAAAACCATTAAATTAAAAATTAGTTGAATGCAAATTCGGTACAACTATTTTCAGATGAAGTTATTACTGATTTTTACTTGATCAGTAAGGTGTTTAATTATAATAAGTATACTTGTCAGACATATTTAAATTTTACAATCAGATACAATAAAAAATTAATAAAGAAACAGACAAAAATACAAGGTTCCGCCCCTAATTTAAATAAAATATACACTTAAATAGGTGTTGGTAAATTTTTTTAAAAATTATATGATATTGAATTATTTACTTTTTTATAAAAATAGCCAAAATATTATATTAATATCAGCAAAAAAACATGTTTAAGATCAAGGTGTTTTATTAATATCAGCAACTGTTGATGCAAAATAAATTTAGTGTTTCTCAATTTTTATAGTGAAGTTCTACTTGACGCCAAAAATTGTTATGAAGTAAATTTTGAGTTTTACAAGTTTTATTCATAACTAAATTCTTACATTTATCCAAAAATTGATGTTATGAAGTTAAGATTTTTTCAATTTTTATACTAATTAAAAAATTATCAGATAAAAATTAAGGTTATTAATTAATTTATGCTACAAATTTTTTGTCAACACTTTTATAAGTGTATATGCTTTTTAATACTAATACTAAAAATTATTGTACACCTGATGAAATCCTAAATTAAGGACGAAATTTACAATTCCTTTATAAAATTTTCTGTCATATTTATGTATTTATCGTAATATATGTAATGGTGTTACTTAAAAAATTAAAATTATTATTTTCCTATTCCCTACTATTTAATTAAATGTTACTGTTGCACCACTCGGAGTATATGTATGTAAAAAAATTAAGGAAATTGTTATAAGTAACGATGTGATATCAAAGAACTTCCAACTTAGATGACTGAAGTAAGACTTGCGTCCCGCTGAGCAGCAGAAATATTGCCTGAAAATTAACTTTCACAACGAACGCACAAAAACTTCTGGAAGCAAGAACCTGGAAAAACTAGCCCGCTGGCTTTCTGCGGGTCCATTAAAAATCTATCATGGTACGCTGCGATTTGACAGAAATATGTTTCCATAATTTGTCAGAAATTACCCAAAAACGCGAGTGTTAATTTTATAAAAAAAGAAGAAAAAGAATTTGACTACATAAATGTCATATAATAACTTAATCGTACAAGGGAGTAAAGAATACAAACTGGATAAATTATGTTAGTTAAAAACGGATTATGCCTATGAGGCATTAATTTAAATATAAAAACTTTATTTTACTGGTGATTTAATCTGATAATTATTCTCTTACAAAAAAACGTAGTGTGACAGAATCTGTAATATATAATAGTGAAGAAATATTGCATGTTATTCACCTTATAAAGTATCTGAGAACTATCAAACATTCTAATGACAGTTAAGATATTCCTAAAAATCCTGATTTATTGTTACAATACAATTTTTTATATTTAATTACCATAGGAACTTTTTATTTTGGTGCGTCCTACTTGAACTTTGAGAGATTATAATAATTCGTAACTATTAAAGTTAATTCGAAAAATTTTTAATAAATAAATATTCTGTTACATTTATTCGTTTTGCACTCAATATTAACATGTAAAATAAATCTTAAAAGTCTAATATGTTCTTTACTTTCACGTCAGACCATTCGATTCAATTATTTAAAGACTCAATCAATCATAATTTGTTTACTAATTGCCCACGTTAAGTATTTTTTATGACACTTATTTGAAATGTTTTTTATGAGTCCTCATTTTAATAAGAAAAATAATTAATAATATTTTAATAATTCTGAGTATCTCGAGCTTTTTAAAAAAATTTAAATATTATTTTTCATTCAACAAGAATATTATGTATAAAAAATTAATTGGCAAGATTAATTTTCATTACAAAAATTACCTCTGTAATTATATAATTTTACGTGAGTTTTATTAATCGCATATCCGTCATATTAAATTAAAAATTTTTTAGGGGAAATAGAAAAATATATCAATAATATCAAATAAATCTGAACCAATTTTATATTCAAGGAATATTCTTATTACAGTTGTTGAGTTATTTAATCTGTTCCAGGGAACAAGTCACACTTGACCGATCCGATGTGCCAAAAATGATAACTGGAAGGCTGTTTTATTTTTAAAAAAATTACATTTTAATCTCTTAGACCCAACCTAGTGCACGTAGCCTTTACACTGGGGTTATTAATTTGGCAGATCTGGGAGAAAATTCGACGTGTGAGAAAGAAAAAATTCTTTCAATCAGTTTTCCACCCAAACATCGTGTACAGCACCTAAATACCTTAATATTTGATTCCTGACGTCCGTCAGAATTGAAGTCTCTTTTCCCATAATCTCAATGACGCTATTTCACTATTCGATTCACAACAAAGAACAGATAATTGTCAATTTGAACCCTTCGTTTTCCATCCAGGATCATACTTTGCATAAATGGGGTCAATTTGACGTCATTTTGAGTGTTGGAAGAAACGTATATTGTGGACTTCAAGAAAATCTTTTTAGCCGTTTTTATAGATCGTCTGTGGGAATGGGAATCCGCAGGTCTGGATCGTGAGCCCAGTTGGACAAGGAAGTCTGGAGAGCCAGACGCGAAAAGTCGAACCGGTTTATGAGGCTCACAGATGAAGAAGATATTAAGAACCGATCTCGAAAGGCCTAATCTGAGTCCGTATATCTGCTCCAGAGTCGATTCTGGAGCCAATTACTGAGGGGAAGTCGTTCCAGCAACCAGCCACGTTTCTTACTGTCGGCAATGCTCAGTTGAAATCGATATGCTGCCAGCCAGGCCCGATTTGGCCTTTACCAGTTGGTTGATTTTTAATTAAGCGAAGAACAGCCCATTCAGTGACATTTACCAGCTCGATCCAGTTGTGTTAAGTGCAGTTGAGGAGCTCAGCCAATAGAAATATTTAGTAGTCAAGGTTGTTCAACAAGGGGCGGTGAAGTCTGAAAAGGGAAACGCCTGATGGATGAATAGAATTGAAGCTGGGATGAAAGGCAATCGGAAAGAGTGTAAGCCCGGAAGTATGGAGAATCTCCATCAAATATTTTCGAAATAGTATTAAAAGGTAACAGTCATTACTGTTACAATCCAAAGTTTGTTAACATCAAGACTTGCAACCACGCAAAACAGAAGAAAAAGGTTAAAAAAATTCGTCCTGACCATCTATTTCCACTTTTTTTATTAAATCACAGCTGATGATTGTCAATTTAACAGAACATAAGTTTTTTAAAAGGAAAACATAATTCTAAGCATATGTTCAACTTAATTTGAGGTTGAACATACGTATTAATCTTCGGTGAGTTGTATTTGAAATTTCTGACTTTTACTGTAGAAAGTGGAATATCGTAAGGCGGACCAGATATCCTTGAGTCACCTCTAAATTGCTTGGCACCAAACACTTCCATCTGATTTACTCCTGTTTCTAGGCAACAATCACCCCACCACTGATGGTGCCAACTCCCTCGACTTTACTAGTTCTCGTAAGAAGCAAAACTTTACGAACCGAACCCATTATCCAGAACCTATGTCTGAGCGTTCATTGATGTCCAAGCTTGTTACTCCTACACACCGCGAATTGTGATCACACAAATAACTACACTTCAGTGCCGACCAGATTATCTCACTCAGGACAATTCAATATCCATTGGAATTAAGCGGACAAAACGTCTTAAGAATTAGCATTAATATTTTATGACACATAATTAACGTGGTAATAATGAAACCAATTTTTTTTTACGATGATCATTCGAAAAGACCTCCACCCGACCTAGAGATGCCGCTAGCAGGAACGAACAGTAGTTGTATTTTCCGAAATGTGCTACGCGGTTAAGGTTTTGAGTATAAAATGCTGACGGACATGGAACTGGAAGAATTGTTTCAGTTTTTTATGGGAATTGAATATGGGTGGTCTAAGTCATTTACAAAAAATAAGAACTCAATTTTACAAAACAAGAAAGTAGCCTTTCTCAGTGCAGAGAATAATTTAAGTCTTTTCGGGCTTCTAACCGAGGAAACAATTGTATTGGCGACGTTTCGATGACGTTCACTGCCATCGTCTTCTAGCAATAGTGTTAGTTTGGTGTTATCTGACCTGTATTTATTGAGGAGCGTAGGTTACCCTCACGTCGTTGTCGTAGCCCGCCATCACATGACTTTTAGTTACTCAGCACTAGCGCGTGCCTCATCACGTGACCCTGTCCCCCTTGCTTATTACCTTATAAGGCCTGATACGTGATAAGGCGGGATTCCAGGCGATGCATGCCATAAAGCCTGAGTCTTTGCTGCGTAAATAGATGCAAAGTAACTAAAGAGAAGACCATAGCTGTGAACGACATAGAAAAGTCGTACGTACAACTGTTTTAAAAAATATTGTTACTTAACAATTTACTTTTCTTCATCACTTACCAACACGGGTAAAAAAAAGTGTGTATGTGTGTGTGTGTATATAATTAATAGGAAACTGTTCCTTGCAGTAAATCAACTTGAATAGTTATACTATTAAAACTCATTCTTCCACTCAATTTTGATCAAAATGCATAATACAAATTAATGTTTTTATATTTAAATTTTGATAATTTCAGATACTACTCCATTTTTATTTTAATATATAAATTTTAACGCTCATCATACTAAAAATATTAAAAATAATTAATTACATAGTTATATTTTATGGAACATTTTAACTTTATAATTATTGTCAGTACTTTCACGCAGACTGCGTGATTATTATCAATATAAAAAATCCAAGATAGATGAAAAAGATGTTAAGATGTTGAATGCTAGTCACTGCACTTATTTTATTTTATACGTGAATATTTTAATTTCAAATCTGCGTACATTTTAGATTTTATAACTTACATGATACTTATAAATTTTACTATATTATTCTCTAATTTAGTATCCATTCTTATTTTACACAAAATAAGTTTATAAATGTTATACTACCAAATGTACTGGTATTAATATTAAAATATACACAAAGAGTAATTTTAATTATTGGTTACGTTAAATAACCTACTGACAAAAGTGTTCGGCAAACATTTTAAAATTCATACACCAATATAAATTTCGTCGTAAGATTTAATAAATTTCACACTTTGATCACATTTCTAATATTATAGAATAAGTTTTAATATCACTTTTTTTAAAGTATGTAAATCTTACGTGCCTTTATTAATTTATTTTTCCATAGACATTTCAAAGTAATAATTTATAATTCAGTTATTTGCTGCACAACCACTCTTTTTTTCCTGAATCTAAGTGCTCGATTCATAATATGCATGCAAATTTGATAGATATTTCACATTCAAATGAAGTCATAGTTTGTGCCGGAATAGTGTAATCTAAATACTAAATACAGCCTTCAACAGCTTCGATTGGGTGGACTTTTTCTTCCAATAAATATTAAAAGCTGCAATCATTGCGTAATTTTTGCCAGACAACTAATTACTGTCGGTTCTTGTCTGAGTGGCAACTCATCTCAAGAAACTGCGTTCTAGAGAAATGTCTCTAGGCCATGAAAACCTACGCTGACGTAATTTACAGTTGCAAGCTAATGGCCACAAAGTGTAAATGGTGTCCAATTAAATATGAAAGGAAATTATTTATATATAGCACATATTACGTATTACGAAAATGACGAGAATTGAAGTATCTTAAAAAATTTTACTATCTTCAAGAGCATAGCCGTTATAATATAATTTTTTTTGCTTGATATGAAAATTTAATATTAATAAATCTAATATTTTTATATTGAATAAGAGTTTTAATCACCTCACATTTCGATATCTTCAAATGTTTTACTGAATGAAACTTCTACCTTAATCCACATTCATCTTCACATACAAATATTCATAAAATATACTTTTTAAGCGAAGCTACCATTCATTTTACATCACAATTACAACATTATAGATTTAGTTACATTCATTATAAGTTTATATATAAGAATGTAAGAACAATAGACTGTTTATACATACTTACTTTATTAAAATTTAAAAGTTCGACATCACCTCGATAAACTACTAGATGTTCCTTAGAGAAAGACGTACCGACAAATTATGCACAATTTATAACCTAGTAATTTGTAAGTAATTCATTTTAATAATAAAGTAAGCAAACAATTGGTATATGAACATTATAGTTATCCTTAATTAAAATAATTAAATCTTATTATTTACGTGAGTAAAATAACAAAATAAATTGAAATAATGGCCAAATAAAAACAAGAAATAATTTCTTAAATAACAATTTGTTCAATATATATATATATATATATATATATATATATATATATATATATTATACGTTTAGTACCTAATTTTGGACTTTATCAATTAAAAAAAGAAGAAGTTGAGATCTTAATTAATATTATGCTGTAAAACGTTTCCAATGAACTTGAAGATTATGATAATTTTGATTGTATAAACTCCTAATATTTCCAGTGATTAAGTTCTAAACAATTATTTATTAATAAAATAATTTTACCTAAATTTAATTTCAATTTAATCGGTATTTCGTAATATATATTTTTATTGATTTATCAAAAAATCTTGAAGTTCCACACATGATAATAATGTAGAAGTATATTTATATTAATCCCTCTTTTACACTAATTATTCAATATAATATTACTCAAATTAGTATATTATTTAATCATTATATTTCAAATTATCCCACGAATTTTGATAGTTGTAACTGCAATATTAATCATATATAAAACAAACACTAAGTTGCTTCATGCATGCTTAATGCATTTAATTAACTAAATGATCAGCTAAACGTTTCCAGTGTTTAATATGTAATTTATTTAAATTAAACTATACGGATGTAAATAAATATCATTAATGCATTGAAGTTCCTTCAATCACAATTAAACTACCTGGTCATTAGTAACGAGAAAGCAATCGTAATTGTCTTTATAAAAGTGACCATTTCTGAAGTTATGTTAGAAAGCTTTTTTCTTTTTTTCTCTTGTAATCTATGTACTTACGACCCTTCATGTCTTTGTTATTTCCCGTTAGTTTTATTTGTTCCACTACTAGAATCGCCGTGAGTTTGGACTCTTTATTAACGTACTCCCACATAACTCTCAACAGAATCAAACCAGTTCCGGTAAAGACTGGCGTTTGTATATTACACGTCTCGTATTTTACGAAGAATTTCCCAGACGGCAAAGTTGAAAGGCGTTGATTGCTATCGCGATTTCGAAATAGATTCTGATCGTAACCTTTCTTTTGGCTTTTTATCGCGTTTTCTTGTTGTAATGACGTGACAAGTGAACGATTCATAGCTCAGCCCCGAGGTAACGTTCGTGGTTGATTTACGGGCTCCTGAGAGGTTAGGCCACCAATGTATTAGGCTCGATACGTTCTGATCGACAAATATAGCCAACTCCTCTTCTTTAAAATATGAGATGGAGGGAAGGTAATGAAACTTTGGAAAATAGGGCGGTGAAAGTTCTAAGACAGTACCGGAAATCTATTTACACTTCAAACTCTAAAACACCTGTCTCATTGTACACAACATTTATCTCATCATTGACGATATTATTCCAAGGACAATTCTATTTCCGTAATGTGAAAATTGTCCTTTCACGAGCAGTTGAACTGAAAATTTTCTTCTTTCTCACATAGTTTAAAATTAGCAAAAGGATTCAAGACAAACCACCACAAAATTGGTACGAATAACTGCGTTTAGATCACTCGACGAAATAATTAATGTGCAACATAAATATAACATCATACATAGAATTGTTGTTATAAATATATTTTATTTCATTTATTATTTATTAGTTCAATGAGTTTTAACATTTTTAATTAATTATGCGTTCAATTCCATCTAAAAATTATGACTCTATCCACATGCCGTAAGCTACTCGTGAGGACCTATGTAAAATGATTCAATTCCACTCTGTTCCGAAATTTTAGTTTTTCAGAAACTCTTCTATCCTTGAACAAAAGCTTCAATGAATTTAATTTGATCAAAGTAAGTTGATTTAATATTTTTATCGACCACTTGCCAGACAGCTATGTGCCAGTCGAAGACCAGTTGCGATTGGCTGAGACGAGGCGTGAAGCTTGGCTCCAAAGACTGGAACGGTGTATCAGACTGATGAAGGGCAACAACTTCATCAGTCTTGGTGCCCAGACGTGGGCTGGTTCGAACCGGTACAGCGACACTCGTTAAAAAGGAGATCCAACCAAATTGTCAGTGTGTGGAACCGAAGAGGTTGAGGATCAACAACGACGCCGATGGAGGGTGATCAGTGACGAAACAGCTGGTATGAAAGATGATGGCAATCAGTTTGAGATTTCTTATCTGATTCAAGACGTGGCTTCACATAAATCAGATGAGGCAGGCATTATACCAGGAGGACATTCTAGTGCTGAAGAAGTCAAGACGGAAATTTTACTGCAGCAATCAATAGACCCACAGGTACAGGAATAATCGACTAGTTGCTGGAGATTACACGCTGTCAGCAATCTCTTGGGGGAACCAGTTGTGATACTGACGACCATTAATAGCTTCAGATTCTATATAATAAATTCGGAGTGCAACGCTGAACGATTTCCATGTGCATAAGAACGTACTGAATGACTGTCATCAAGTAACACACAAATAATAACTGTACAGAATTTTAAAGTGCTCTACAGATTAAGTTATTGAAACATTGTCGTACTTTCGTTGCATTGATGTATGGATGGTACTAGAACCTTTTAAGATGTTGTGCATCTTTAAAAATATGCAGGGGAGCAATTAATATTCGAAAATGAAAAAGAACACTTCTAAATGATAAATAAAAGGATATTTTATTTTCCTTGTGAACATTGATGCTTTTATTTTCATCCAATCATTACTATAAAGTTTTTAAATATGTGGTAAACGATCACTATATCGATGAATTGACGAATGTAAAAAATATCGTAAGTTTATAGTTTGGACGAGGGTTAAAATTAAATAAGGCCTATGAGGATTTTTATAATGAAAAAGTGTATGAAAATATAATGCTGGATCAAAGTGTGAAATAAAAATATATTTCTGAATCATGGTGCAGATTGTGGAAAATGCAATAAAACATCGAGAATGGAAAAATACAAAAGTACTGAACATCAAAATGATATTTAATAATTTTGTTCTCTTTACCTGAGATTTGGTCTTCTGTCAGAGCAGGCTTTTGGCTTACTCAAAGCATTCTTACTTCAGAACTTGATCCGATTTTAATAAACATGAAGGTGACATGAGTACGAAGGTCTACTGCATCCATAACCACTTATAAACCGGAAATAAATTGCAAAGTAAATCGCCCGTCTATTTAGTAAATGCACATTATAACAGTCTGAAGCTATAACTTCGGTTGTAATTTCGTCCTATTATTCGTGCTGCAGTTATACAATATAAAGAAATTAAAATATCAGAGAGATAAGAATATTTTAATGCCAATTATTGCATTTGATAACATTTAAAGTGAGTTATTAAATTAACTAAAATTACACAAAATCTCGTGCAAAATCAGCCGAGACTACTGATTCATCTATCGGCACAGTCTTACACGTTTGGCCTTTATATATATAGTAAAATTTTAACCAAAATATTGAATAAATATTAATTTAATAATTTATATTCTTTCATATAAACCCTAATACGTTCGTTTAAATTCTTTATCAAATAGAAAATTATTTTTAGTATATTTAAAATTTTCTATTTCACAACTTTCAAGTATACATTACACACATATTCTAAGAATATAACAGATTGAGGATTATTATTTTTCAAAATTTATCGTTAAATTATTTTCACTTTACAATTATTCAGACATTTTATCAGAAAAATTCCATCAAAGGGTTTTATATTAAAAATGTTGCAAATCATCATACAATAATAAAGCGCAGACTGTAACATAAATATTATTATTAAAAATTCTTAATAATGAAATTGATGTGCCTGAGAAAAAGACCTAATAAAATAGGATTCAAAACGTAGAACAATTAGGTTTATGAAATGATTTTCGTATCATTAGTTCACTGTCGTTAATGCTTATAATAATTTCACGTAGTTACTCCGATAATAAAAAAAAATTATATTCGGTATCATTTCTGATTTTTTAAGATGTTGAAAAAGGTTATAATATGAAAATAAAGAAATTTTGGAATATTTTAACATCGTATTGTTCTTACAAGGAAACTTTCCTTTTCCTAGGTAATGTAATTTTTTTTCTTTTCCGAGGAATGAAATTCTCTGCGAGTTTTAATCAGTAGCTACTTTACAGATTAAAGCTAATAATTATAATAATATAAAAAAATTAAATTGGTCATCATTTTTATAGATGAAGATTTTTGAAACGGTTATAATATGAAAATAAAGAAATTTTGGAAGATTTTACATCGTTTTGTTCTTACAAGTATTGCTTTTTTATCTCGATAATCTTTTCTTTTCTTTTCGGAGCAGTGAAATTCTCTCCGAGTTTTAATCATTAGCTGCTTTACAGATTAAAGCTATCGCTGCACTGTTGTGTGCGCCTGTTTGTTCTACTGGGACTTAGAGCGAGTCCTTTTGTGTCATCGTGGTGAGTCGCTCCATTAGCCTAATGGATCCTTATGATGATGAATTATTCCGACGACACCCCCAAGCTCCACTGTGCGTCGTCGAACATAAAGCTCGCTGGTTTATGACGTGAGTCGGTTTCCTGCTCGTTACAGACAGTAGTTCCATATTTGACCGCCACTTCAAACTGCCACCATAAAGCACTCGTATTTATTATGCCCTACAATCGCACGCACAATTTCTGGAATGAGCTGAGTGCAGCTTCAAATCAACATCACCGTCGGCGTGTTACAGCTGAACCAGTTACGTAAAATTAGTTACGATCCTGTCACGCAGCGAACATGTCCATAAGGGACGTATCTCGTTTCTTTAATGGGATATGGAGCGCGGAGATTATTCAAGTCTTCTTTTAACTGCCACCCGTATCTCAGATACGAGATCAATTTGTCGCATATATATATATATATATATATATATATATATATGTATGACTTGGTGGCATATTTAATGCAGTTGAAGTGGAGTAAGAAATGAAACAGGAAATGTTCCCCGTGACTGAAGTTTGACAACGAAACGGACAGCGATACCACAGTAATTCTGATTCAATAAAATAAAATGATGAGGAATATGTTAATCATGTGTACCACTGTTTCATTTTCTCATAAAAGTGAATCAGGGCCACTAATTTCGTGTATATATACTGCTTTATAGAGAAGCTGCAAACTCTAGCTGAGAAGCGCAGTCACGAACCCTCGCCCTCTTCTGAACTCTAATAAATCTTAGGCGTCAGTGTGCACAACGCAGCGTAATTAAAAGGCGTGGTGCTTCTTTATCACGCAGACGCCGGTAATTTCTCATTTGCTTCACGAAGAATCGGCCTTCTGTCATCTCCAAAGCCGACGAAAATACCTGCTGTTCTCACCGTCGAGTTGGTCAACCTACTGTGGGACAATGCTCACAAACAGAAAAATAAATCTGTCATTTTTTCGTTTCTTCTTGTCCTCAGATAAACGTTATACAACCTAATTTCAAGAGTCGCGATTTATTTAATTAGTTGTTTTAATTTGTACACTTAATTATTCTGTCTATATAAATTATAACGTTTGTTAAATAATTTCCTCAATTCGTAACCTACATTTTTGGGTAGTCTGCCGCATTAGAATTTTCGTAGATTTCCTCAATTCATAACCTACATTTTTTGGATAGTCTGTCGCATTAGAATTTTCGTAGATTTCCTCAATTCATAACCTCCATTTTTGGGGTAGTCTGCCGCATTAGAATTTTCGTAGATTTCCTCAATTCGTAACCTACATTTTTTTGGGTAGTCTGTCGCATTAGAATTTTCGTAGATTTCCTCAATTCGTAATCTACATTTTTTGGGTAGTCTGCCGCATTAGAATTTTCGTAGATTTCCTCAATTCGTAACCTACATTTTTTTGGGTAGTCTGTCGCATTAGAATTTTCGTAGATTTCCTCAATTCGTAATCTACATTTTTTGGGTAGTCTGCCGCATTAGAATTTTCGTAGATTTCCTCAATTCGTAACCTACATTTTTTGGGTAGTCTGTCGCATTAGAATTTTCGTAGATTTCCTCAATTCGTAACCTACATTTTTTGGGTAGTCTGTCGCATTAGAATTTTCGTAGATTTCCTCAATTCGTAACCTACATTTTTTGGGTAGTCTGTCGCATTAGAATTTTCGTAGATTTTTTATATGTGGCAAAAGAAGTGGTGATATCGCACAATTTTTCTGTTGTTCCTTAGCAATAAACGTTATAAGAATATATCGGTAAAGCGTGCTGAAAAGATTTTCTCGGTCTGAACCTTGCTTGTACCAAGATGGCAAAATTAATTTAACAAATGCTGCGCTTTACATTTAAACCGAGCATGAGTATTTGGAAAGCATTTTTTTCTACACCTTTTTTCATTAACACTTAAAAATTCTGGTTGATTTTCTGTGAACGATGTAAATTAATTTTAATACGCTCGAAAAACTAAAAAATATTGTCGCAAGCCTACGTCTCACAGTTTATCAAAGTGCAATGAGTTGAGTGAAAATAAAATCACTGACCCCTTATACTTGAAATGGAAAGTAATCTGCTTGATATGCATAGAATGTTGCGATTCGTCGATGAAAAGATTACAGTTATTCGGAAACGGAATTCTAACTTCACGGCGCCTCGCCGTTAATTGGATTGCAATGTTAAGTACGTACGTAATTTAATAAGCAAGCGTGATTTATCTTGAGACCTTTTACGCGGTTGCCTTGATTAGTTCATATTCGCTGAGTATTTATCAAGCTCGTGGGAGTAAGAGGAGGAGGATAGGATCTTGCGATGGATGGAAAATGGACGACGCCGGCGATAAAATTACACGTCGGATAAGTAAGTGCCTCGAGATTCCATTTCTCATATCAGGAACTTTTCCTTCCAGAAGTGCGATGTAGCCATTATGATCCAATCTTCATCCGTCGTCCTAACAACTAACATCTTCATTTCTCCTTCCTCGTTTTTCTTCAGAACTGATAACTCTTGGCTTGTGACGTTTGTTTTTGTCCTCAGATAAACTTTAAATAAATCGAGACTCTTAAAATTAGGTTGTATAATTAGTTGTTTTAAGTTGTGCACTTAATTATTCTGTCTATATAAATTATAATGCTTGTTATACAATTTTTGGGTAGTTTGTCGCATTATAATTTTTGTATTTTTTTTATATCAGGCAAAAGAAGTGGTGATATGAATATCACACAACTTTTCTGGAAACTTGTTACTTTCTTCAGGTACAGAGAAAACTAAAAATCACGAGACCCTAGAGCGGCACAACTGCACGATTCAGTTGACAGAAAACAATGTGAAGAATTGTTACTAGTAATTGAATACATTGTTAATAATTTAAAATATTATTTAAAAATATTCTTAGTCATTACATTGAAAAACAACATCTTGAAATTGTTTTTACAAAAATTCTCAGCTCTTTTAAGATATATGTTTACACAAAACCTTAATTTCAAAACTTCCACCTTCAAACACTGGACCATAAATAATTTAATATCCAGTTCCATCAAAGTTTATTATTTTACCACCTTGAATCATGAATTGAGTAATACCTCTGTGGGTAAAGAGATCTTTAAATGAAGAGGTTTTCCAAATAAACAAAGACCTTTCCATCCTGTGCAGAGTGGTTTAAAATTTTCTGATGCTTCTTGTAAAGTTCAAGAATAATCGTACCCACTAAAACAAAAGCAGAAAATATAATTATACTGTTTACTCTGATTACTTAAATATTTGCTTATAATTAAGAGTATAGTTCAATCTTAGCAATTATATAAAATAGAAGATTAATAATATGGGAGAACAATTATAGCAAAATCATATAAAATGAAATCTTTGTTTGAAAGAAGAATTTAATATTTATTTATTTTCAAAAAAGACGTAAATGTTTCACTTTTATGTCTGTATCCTTGAATTTTAATTTCTTGTATTCAATTATCTTATTTTCTATTATTATTTTTTTTCGTTTCATAAAAATTAAACGTTTGTTTCCGGAAGAAAAATATGCCTGATTTTTCCAGTTCAACTTAATTTGTTTCTAACTTTCAAATTCACCATATCATAAAAATAATTCATATGAAGTACTTAATAGGATATTTTATATCTCGTATCAGGTATCTTTACATTCAGTTTCAATCCGCCACAGTGCAATAAAAATTTTCTGCCCTGATTTTACTGACTTACACAAAAATTAAAATTAATGTTACTAGGATTATCTTTTTTTAAAAAAAATTATTAAACGTGTGACGCTTTGAATACTTCTGGTTTTGGTGTATGTTAAATCATGTGTGGCGCTTCATTAATTATTAAATTAAGTATTAAAAATTATGAATAATTTACGTCCTATATCGTCCTCATAGTTGAAATGTAAATATAAATAATAATTTTAAATGAAATTTTTTCAATTTTAGTAATTAGTGTTAATAATAATTAGTGTTAAATAAACGGTACATATTTTCCTATTACAGCAATTATTAAATTAAATCAATTAACAAATAAAACTGTCAACTCGTCAAAAACAATTTATTTAAAAATAGCACAACGTTCCATTTTTTTAAAAAAAATATTTAATTTATTTCCTGAAATTCATTCAAAAAAATTTATCATTTATGAAAATTGTATAATATTACAGAAAATAACTTATATTCACCAATATTTTTAACTACACATGAAGAAGTTCCAAAACCACGAACGTAACGTTATTTCTGACTTGTTGGCTTTTTAAACTGAAAATATAACGATTAATATTGAAATTACTTTTCTATAATGTAACAGGAAAATATTAGACAGTTTAATTCTATATTCTAGGCGATATAAATATTGTTTCTGAGTTTTATTTGAGACAACGTTAAAAGAAATTTCTTTGGGTTAGAGTCTTTCTGCAAGGATCCAATAGGACCTTATTTACAAATACTAATTACGGTCTACCAGAGGAAAGATAATTTCTATCTTCGGTAGCGAATCAAATTTAATGAGGCCAATCTGGAACGAATTGTGATCAGACTGATAATAACCGGACGGAATGTGTGTTTGCCAATCAAACTGTTGACAATTAATTATTGAATATGCCCTGATTACAGTCTCTGTAAAAGCAGCTACTTTACTTCTAATGATCTGGTATAAATTAATTATACTCTTTCTGCGATTATTACAACCGTACGCGGGAAAGCATGCGAAATTGAAAATTTAATTTAATGACTTATTTTAGATACAGAAGCTTTCTATTGGTCTAGGACGCCCGCAAGTTACTGGTTGCTGTTTAAAGATAAATTGAGCTCGTTTACGTACAAATCAGCTCAAATGTAATTACATGGCTCTATTTTCTCCGGTAATGTATATTGTTTGCATATTTAAGTGTAATGAATATGGATAGTTAAGACACGAAGTTAAATCATTGAGAAAAAAATATTATCTAGACCTTGAAACTTGAAATTAAAATGACGTCATGATAATAATATATTAATGAGTCTTTGCCGCATCTAGTTTTTAGTTAGCTTTGAATTTACAATGTGCTGGTTGTCGATTTCGCTCCATAGTTAGAATTTAAAATTGAAGGAGATGAATATTGTATAAGTTGACAGATTAGGAGGAATTTGGGAATAAATTTGACCGTACATTAAATCATGTATATAATAACAACGAACAAAAAATGTCAAAGGGATTTCAAGACTTTCTTTTAGGATTTCTACTTAATAATTGAAAGAGGGTGAGTCAAAGAGACGCAAAACTTCCTGTTATAAACTGGACGACATTTAGAAAATAGAACAATTGACTCAGTAATAAGGATAATATTACAAGTAATAAAATAATTAAGTCGTATTCTTCAGTAAGCGGTGAGATGAACAAACCTGGAAGACGAATATTATCAGACAAATTCTGGACCTGTGACTTTTTAGACATAAAGAGTTCTTATGTGTAGGAAAAAATACTATTACTCACTTTCCCACTGTTAAATATGACGACGACGTGTTCAGAACTGTAACATATAACCTGCCACGCCTCACATATATTCAAAGGCTCAAGCAGAAAGCCGAATAGGAGTTGCGACGTAAACTGCGTCATTAGGCTTCCAACAAATTGCTGTCAGCGTTGAAACAACATAATTTAACATAACTGTAATTAAAAATTATTCATTTCAGAAAAGGAAAATAATCAGACATGTCTGAGAGCATTTTTTTTGTATATGAAGTTGTATTTAACATTAATTGATGGATTCCGTGGGAACCATTTTTTTTAGAATCTCAAAATTTGTTCCAAAAAATATTTTACGCGTGACCCAACGTCGATAAATTACGACCTGATAGCAATTATCAAGGTTAAGAGACTTGTGGTTTGAACTTATAATAAAATGCGTTGTATAAAAAATATTTTCTATTAAATGTATTTCAGTTTAAGTCTTGCAGATTGAAAGGTAACACCGTGACAACTGCCACAAAGGTCATATTAAATGACAGCGTCATCTGATTTTATGACCGCTTAGACTCACCTCCCTTTGTGGACCACGAATTGGCACGACTACTACGAAATATTCCTAACCAACTAGTAGAAGTTCTTTGTGTACTGACCGTTGACCGTCATCTTATGTCCAACCGCCCGCTGTGAACACAAAATATTAATTTGAAACACGTAGACAATCAATTTTTAATTCTTTATAACTATAAGATCAAAAACTTCTTCACCGGTTCACCTGTTTCCAGGTATTTTTTTTTTCATTAACGTAAAGATTAACGTGAACTGTTCCTAACTATTATTGAATTTCAAAGTTAGTAAAAAATTAAACCCAATCTTAATGTTCCAGCTAACTATCAAGAGTATAAAATTAAATCTGTAAAATATATTTCACTTCAAGGTACTGTATTAAAATCATCAGATATTTAAAGTTATGTACCTGCTGTAACTCACTTCTAATCTGGACGTTGTTAATTTGGCTTGAATGTCTTGTTAATGCTAAACACGGCATTTCCTCTCTATCTTAATTGGACGTCCGAAATTGAGCGTTTTTCTGTTTGAGGTTTTCCGTCGGCGCACCTGCCTCGTTTCTTGCTCCATAACTTTGGTATTTTCGACAGTCTGTGCGTGCGTTTAGGCATCTTCTCACGTTTAATCGAAAGTGTTTAATGGTTACCGGGGTAATTTACGGCATTTACCCCCGCTGGCAAATTCTGGTAGTTAGTGGCACATGGCGGAAATTATAAGACGCCTCTTAATGAATTGCAAGCAATTAGTTGTGCCTGGATTCCTCCGCCTTTTTTTTTTACCTTCGACGCCTTTAGTAGTCTGAGAGATAGTTGCTATACCTTACAGAGTAATGGCTGATTAATCTCTTTCTCTTTGAGAGTGAAACCATAAATTTCTGGTCCACTTTAACAACCGGTCAACTCTCGTATTTACTTAGCTACTGATTTAGCGAATCCAGTTAGTTTTAAATAAATGAGGTGTTCGGCAGCTGATAACATAAAAATGTACCTGTAATACAGCTTATGCATGAAAATGAAGTAGCAACCGTTTGCGTGACTGAATACAATTATCTGTAGCAGAAATAAAACAATACTTTAAACGAAACGTCTTCATAGTTGATTTATAGCAGAACCTGAGCTCCGTGGCCAAGTGACCTGCTAAAATACCTTCAATCTAATGGTAACATGTGGTCTTTTAAATTTCAAAAGGAACGTACCTCATTGGCTCGTTGTCTTGATTTCTCAGCTTTTCCTGACGAAGATTTAAGATTGTTGAATTTATAACCAGTCTCTTCTTTTAAACTTTTCTATTAGGGTATTAGTCAACAGTAAAGGCCAAATAAAAGGTAAGAAAGGATTTCTGTCAAAAGTCCGATGATCTGGTATCTTCAAACAATCGTGCTACTTTACCAAATGGAATATTCTCAAGAATATAATCCTTTTTTTATTAACTTCGTTCTCAAAGTCAAAGTTCAGGAAAATGGTAAATGTGAAACCATAACTGCAACACAACAGTAGATTTCATGAGATCATAGATTGAACCAGAAACTCAAGACCCTACGACGTTTTCCCATCAATCGCGATTGGTATAGGAGTCACTAGAATCATTATAACAGATCCATCAATACAATCTCGGGTGTTAATCCAGAAACTTCACTTTTAACATACCCCTTTCAGAATTAGACGTTTCAGAAACAAACTAAAGATTTTATAAAAATTCAGCTCAATTCCGAGATTACACCATCATCAGAACCACACTTTTAACTCTGGATTTGAAATTTCTTGAGGTAACAATATTATTTAGATCATTCGGGTATTCCATTGTCTTGGAGTAGATAAGTAAGAAAGAAAAAAGTGAAAAAGGCAAAGAAAAGTAAAAAGAAAGAAAAGCAAACAAACAAGAAAATCAGAAAGAAAGATCCAGGTCAAAGCGATGACGAGAAAGATTCTCTAGAAAATCAGAACAAAGATGTGGAGATAAACTTCAAGCGAAAAAAAACAAAGGAAAGAAGAAAAACACAAAGGGAGAGACAGGGTGCAAGAAAGAAGTTAGGTTAAACAGATGACGTGAAAAATCGTCAGGAAGTTCAGAGAAAGATGTAGGAACTGCAACGTTTCAAAGAGTACAGAAAAAACTGTTCGTCATCAGGGAGAAAACAAAACACTCAGACACGCAACATGAGAGTCCGGACACTCATCAAGGGGGCAGACCTACTAAAGTCGACCTGATCCTAGACTGACAGCTGTCCGACTATGTTGAGTCGTTCGGACCTAACTTGTTTCTTGCACACTGACTCTCTTTTTCTGTTTTTCTTGTTTCCTTTTTTTTTCTCCTGGAGTATATCTATACATCTTGGTTCTCATCTTCTAGACGATTTTTCTCGTCATCTCTTTTACCTGGCTCTTTCTTTCTGTTTTCTTTCTAACTTTTCTTTACCTTTTTCACGTTTTCCTTTCTCACTTATCTACTCCAAGGCAATGAAATACCCCCCAATAATCTAAATAATAACACTTTTAACTTGACCTGGCTCTTTCTTTCTGTTATCTTTCTTACTTTTCTGTACCTTTTTCACGTTTTCCTTTGTCACTTATCTACTCCAAGACAATGAAATACCCGAATAATCTAAATAATAACACTTTTAACTGATAAACGTTTAATGTATCATGTTTGTTTTCTATTATCCCCAATCTTTTTTCATAGGTTGTCAATTTGAATAACAGATATTAAATAAGCATTTACAAAAAAATTTAAATTTCGCAATTAAATAATTTGAAATTGTTTAATTGTTTTTAGTATCCAAATAAGTGACTGATGGAAAAAAAAATTGGATAATGCATATTTAGCAAATAATTATGTATCAGTAATATTAAATATTTTTAATTCTTGAAGTAAATACTCATAAATATTTTAATAAAGTAAGGGATAATTTCGTGAACAAATTAACTGGTAATAAACCATATACAAAGACGAAACTCGTATTAACGTTGACCAATATAAATCAGGTAAAATTTTTGAAAATTTATCAAGTTCTGTTTTCTGTTATTTTACATTTCCCATTACGTGTCCAAGAGTAGTGAAAAAGAAATTGTAATGAGGGCGTAAAAATAAAGTAAAAACAGGTTAATTTAATGTCATGGGAGAGCGCATTCAAAATATGGAAACCCACAATCCAATGTCGGAAAGACTGGCCCCATAAAAAAAAGGTCACTTTAGTCAAAATATACGTTACAAATTCGTAACTAACTTATTTTAAAATTAATCAAGTACTTCAATGGGTATTCTGATTCTAGTTCCTGTCTTCTTCATTTACTCTTGGAAACAAACCATCTTTCACTGTCGTTTCAACGAGTTTCATATTCTGTCCAAAACACCTTTCTTATTCGTCTAAATTGCTTCACAAGCAATTGATGACGAGAAAAATCATGTTTCAGTTGATCTTTGATTTAATTCTTGTGCCCACGTCGGGAAAAGTCAGGTGACTGGAAGTGAGTTGTCCAGCCTACAGCGTTACTTGAGGAAATTGGAAAGCCGAAAACGAATGTTGCAAGACAATCAATTACAGACAGCGGAAGTGGGAAGACCAGTCAGACGATCGTCTTCGGAAAATTTCCCTTCTAATGTTTTTAATACGTGGTCGTTGACACACCGTATGATAGATCAAATTTCTCTGTCCGACACAAATTTCTGTAATATTATTCATTCAATTATTCTCCAACATACAGGCCAAAGGTGTGAACAATTTCCTGGTCTCCCACTACGAAACCACCCATGAAAGTAAGCTACGTCGGATCTGATAAAGTCTCCCACACTGGTCACAGTGCGTTTCCCTTCTGAGTTACGGCAGTCGCGAGTTGGGCAAGGAAGTTCCATTTTTTTTCTCTCCTCTTTTTCTCTTGGCGTTCCAGGCAGAATGTTTCCCAATCGAAGCAGGCGCCGAATTACAATCCCACACACTCGCCAGCCTCGAATACTAAACCACAGTCGGCTGCTGCAGCTTCTTTTCTTCGCGGCCTCATTTTTGGGTGATATTTCAAGGAGAAGCGCTCGCTCTCTCGGCGGTGATGTCACCTGGACTACTACACAAAAAATAAAGGAGGAGAGAAACCGCAATAAACCCGCTACCTGCTGTGCTACCTGCTTCCCCAAACCGAGACAATTTGAGACGACTGAATTAAGTGTATACGGAAAAAAAACTTTCAATGATGCATGAACGGTTAGTCAGGAAATCCTCGTTCATCACGTAAGCTTCGAACAGTCGTATTCAATTCATAAAACACTAATATATTCTTATTTTATTTATTGTTTCGAAATATAAATAACCGTGTGTACTTGTCGTTTACTGTCAGTCGAATACATGTACTGCCATTAGTATTCCCTGAAAATTGCTGTAATCCACAGACAGTTCAGAAAATATATCAAAAAGTAATTAGGATTTTCTGGACTTTTCTTTACTTTAAATTCGGCAGTCTGTTTGCCCTTGAAAAAGAAGAATCTGTTCAGACGTTACTGAGTTTATCTCATTCAAAAAGTAAAACACTGTCCAGTTAATCTTTTATTTATAAGAAATATATTATGTAGGATATACACATATTTAATCATTACTAATTAACATGTTTCATTAAAAAATTTGTGTTCCGTCATAGGAAAATTTAATACTGACAATTTTACCTCAGAATATCATTGAAGGAACATTAAAGGTTGCGGCGTTTTTGATTGGTGCTTGCTCAGCAAGTGGCGTGACGGCCTAGTTGGACTAGTGTGCCAGTGAATTCTTGACTCGAAATTCGGCGAGGAAGTAGAAACACTTATATCGAAATTAATGGAAGTTTGTGCTTGGTTATTATTAATTCTATCAGTTCTCGGTTGTGGGAATAGAAATATGACTTTAAATGAATTTACAAATAGTTACTCAAATTTCTTCATTAACTATTATTTATTATTTTTAAAGCTTCTAAATATCAACATATTTCCTTCAAGCCTTCTTATCAGTTTTGGATTATTATAACCATCTGTACGATACCGTCAACAATTTCAGTGTTTCTACTCGAAAATTAAATTAAATCATAATTTACTTAAAGTAATTTTTACTGCTATGTATTTTTATGGTAGCACTAACAAATTTTTAATTTTCTATTAGTTCTGTGACAAACCTGATAAGTAAAAATACCATGGGAATTATTAATTTTAAATCGCTTTCCTTAGGGCTCTGAGAAGTTTTATAGTTAAATATTTAAACATTCGTAATTTAAAAGGACAGAAGAAGTGTGAATAATTAGTTTGTTAATTTGAATGGCAACTTTATAAACGTAGTGCGATAATGTATGCAAACACTGGTGATACAAAAGACTGTGGATTATTAAAACGAGACAGAAAATGAGGAGAATTTTGAAAAAAGCATCTCAAATATTAGAGGGGTTTATAATGAGGTTACCAGAAACACTGACCCCCGCAATGTAAACTATAGTAAACTACGATAACGGGACTTGGAAGGTAACATCAAGTTCAAAGTAGTAGTTACTCGTAAATACTATGAATTGGAAGGTGAAGCCTATGGAGTTGATAAATTTATCCCACTAATGTCTCCAAAATAATGAATAGATGAGCCTAAATGTGGTATAGGTATGGAATTAAAAACAGAATATATACTGCTATAGCAAGTGAAATGATCTTCGTTTGCGTGTGGTGTAATCACCTGCAGTGAATTGTTGAATACCTTTGATGAAAACTGACCGCCATCAAGCCAGAGAAAACCACTGGCCAGTACAGGACGTGAGACGAAGCTGCAAAACTCTGCGAGAGTTGACCACTAACAAGTGTGGGATGTGGTAACTCTAATAGACTTTGGCTAATCCTATGTCACGCTCGACTAGTACAACAAACTAGATCCAAAAACGTTTCGAGGAAAATTATGGTCTATCAGGTTTGCACAAGAAATATTGACAGATGCTTACTAATTTTGAATCTGAAAGCGTAACAACCGTTATTTTACCATGAAGAAAAATTCCTGAGCATACAGAGTGGCTCCAGAAATGTTGCATCGATGGAAACACATTTTAATCGGTCTCAGAAAGAATTTCCTGATCGTTTAACGGACCCAAATCATCTTTATACATATTTTAAAAGGCTACTGGTCTACCTTTTAATAATAATTCTGTTACAAAAAGGTATTTAAAATTTTACCTGTTATTTCAGTGCCAGTTAGAAACAAATTTCTAAATTACGTTCCCATTGTTGACAAAACAATATCTTGCGACTTCCACTATTAATGTGGGATATTTCATGTCCTTTTATCGAACATCTAATACGTTTTTTTCATTTGTGCATATATTTATTTGCGTATACGTTAGCGTGTCAACTGGGATTTATCGCATTATCAGGAAATTATATAGATACAAACAGAAAAAGCGGTATTAAATTATTATAATAAATCTTCCATTTCTGATTGGCTACCCTTTCCACGTCTGTCTCCGACAGCGTTTCCTGTTCAAACTTTTCCATTCCGATTAGTTTTTCGTCTTCGCGGAGAGCTTGCCCGTCCTTAATTCCTACACTCTGTTCCTATTTCGACTTTGTTGCGAGGTGAGAGCCTTTTTCCCACGGCGCGTCTCTGCTGATGGACGGCCAGGGCCTTGCATAATGACAGGCGGCACGCAAGGAGGCAGCCATAACGATCCTCATTACGTCAGCGCGGCTACCGCGGGCCAAACGGTGACGACGGTACTGTACCCTCACCTCACCAGCCGCCAAGAAGAAATATCTGCCTACGTAAAATAGTGCTTCTAAAAAAGAATCAGTGAACATGAATTTTAAGGTCTGAGATTTATCTCTCCACCTAAATTTCAAGCTATGCAACCAGACTTGGAACTTGTAAATAAACTACCAAATAGTAAACAAATCTGTTGCTCTGAATAAGCTTACTAATTTTGTTTTCTAAATACTAAAAAAAAAATCCTTATTATCGTATAGTTCTCAATTTTAACAGCCCTTTAAAAATCCTTCCTATGGTATTAAAGGAGAGTGACATCTGAATTACCCTCATGTAGCCTATCAGTCTCAAAAAAAATTCAACATTAATCTTTACTTTCTTTGCGAATGCACGATAAGTCGGATAAAATTCATAACGCGTAGAAAAATTAAATACTTAGGATCCAGAGTGATCTTAATGTTGCGTCCTGTTTAATTATCAGCAACATTTTTTTAATATCAATGTTATTTCAAAATTTTACTGTAATTGGAGCTAATGTGACCTCAATTCTCTACTTCAAAAGCAGAACTGCTTCGAAAACACCTCCTTTTATTTTTTACGGACAGGAATGAATAAATTTGATCATGAATGATTGTCAGTGTAGTGTGAAAATAGCTATTTTACCAGATGGGAAAGTATCAATTTTTAGGAACACAGATGAATATCATACAGATTCATACAGTCCTAAAGTTAGGCCATGAATATGATGATGTAGTGAACTGTAGGTGAAGCCGGGTTCTGGCTATACAATGGATGGGGAAGTCTCGTACCAGGACTGGACTCAACTCGGATGACTTACTTGGTAAAACCCCCCGTGTACCAAGCAGGTTCAATTCACGGTCCGGTCCAGAGTCTTCCATCCTGATACCTTAATTCAATCTCATGGCCCCTATGACTGAGATTTGATGAAGCTTCTTCTGTTCTTTATAAGTATATGATTTGTATATAAATATATCTATTATTGTATTTTCATATTTATATGCATCCAATTCACGTTATACCTTCCACAATGATGGTTCGTACTGAGAAACGTAAATCCGTCTAATTGCTTGTGGAAGTAACACACGGTTATTACCGACATATTGACGATTGTGCATCGGCCACATTATCGTAATTGGAATGCATCGAACACGTACGTGTTCCAGAAGGATCGTTAACATATTCCCCTGGAATGCAGATCTCTACGGGAGGGCGATAAGGCGCCTTCATCATCGTAGCTACCGGCCTGGATTCTTATCGAGTTGCTTCGCATTAGCTACCGAACGCAATAAATGTTTCAGCCTGTCCATTACCGTTTACAATTGGGTTATTTCCGTCGTGATTCAATTCAGCGTCGAGTTACAGCCAAAGTTGAGCGATTTACACAATATGTTCGAACGGTTCCGCCTTCACGAGAGACAATCTGACTCATGGTCATTAAAGTCGCTCTTCCATTTGACATTTATACCGTAGGTATTACTAATACACAAAGACGCCATGTTGTGAATCAGCGAGTGCGTCACAATGTGCCAGGAACCAATCTGCATCAAATATCAAAACCCTGAGCCAACACACACGTCAAGGACGATCTTAAGATTTACCGAACTATAACACTATGAACGTGGATGATATGCCTCGGAAGTATTTAAACTACTTTGGGACTGATGTGAAAAAACTATTGACATTTGAAATTAATAATGACCACAGACGGAATACAAATGGAACAAATTTAATCAGACTATTATAGCAACCGTAATAATAACCAAAAAACCGCTCCACGAAGATGATTCAGATCTTTACTTCAGCCTTAAAATTATATGCCATAACATTTTTGTTTCACTAATTCAGTCCTTTGTTTACATTTCACCAAAGATTATTTCACAGTCAATCAAAATGTTACTGATCACTTAAAACAGATATCACCAGCGGTGCCAACTTAACTTCTCATTTAGATTCTTTCCAGTATACAATATTAAATACATTTTAAATGCATAACAAATTCATAATAACCTATGTTATACATTCGCAAATGTTCCACTAACGTGAAATCCTGAATTCAATAAATACAATTTCATAAACTACTCCTCCGATTAATCGTCGATGTTCATAATTAAAAGTCATATCTCCTTTTGAAACAGAGAAAGGCAATGAAACGATTATATAATGTATATAAAGGAGACCTACTTTGTACCAAATGCTTGTTACTTACTACACGTGGGTGGCTCAGCAGCTGTAATGGACGTATCATTTGCTACGAGAGGTAGTAAAACGTCGTGGACAGTGCAAAAGCGAAGGAGGTACCGAAGATAACTTTAGTTGTGGCGGTGGGAGTAAAGAAATTATTGCAGCCACATTGTTTCCAGTCTGTAGATCACTGTTCACGTGGGTGTAGACATTAGATTACGCCCAGCTTCAAGTCAACAAATCAGCTGCACGGACTACGTAGTACTATCGCCCAGTAGCAACGTTTCCTGATTCAACATTATTAACTGTTATGTCAGTACGAAACAATTTCTCCTTTCTATTTTGTAGTACAACTGTTTTTCCTACCCAACTGGCGAACTTGTTGCCACGTTTCGCAGGATAGATTGCCCATAAAAACTTAAATTCAGCACCCTTCTCCACTTTATTACAGCAATCTCTACAGCCCATAGCCCGCCATAGGAGACATGGTGATAGGATCTGCTGGCAGAGCTATCTTACGCTGCTGGTTTTTTTCTCAGGATTTTGGCCTCCTGAGGCCTATACCAGCCTTTGGCTTGCTTTTCCTAATCAGTGATCGATTTCGCTGAACTAAATTCGAGGGACCGTACAAGTTGGATCCTTGATGAAGGAAACAATTGTTTAGGACTACCTTAAGATGAAAACAAGCGCTCTTTGTAACTAGTCAGAGAGTCTAACTGAAGAACAGTAGTGATGTGTCCAATTTGAAGCACAACAGGTCGTCGGAGTAGCTTCCGGTGTAATGTAAGGTCGATGACTCTCACGAGTGAATCTGGTCCAGGAAAAACAAATTCGACGCGTGACAAATACCTTGAGAGCCGTGGTGTGAATCCAAATAATTCTAAATTATGAACTTCGTTAAACCATTTGATTCTTCGCTGGAGAGTTTAAATTGGTCATCAAACAATTGTATATAAAGTATCATAGCTTCAAAACGGTGTACGTCATAGCACATAGCGTGACAACTTCAGGTTGAACATCAGGTAAATATATATATATTTTTCCGCCAAGGATTAATGTAGAGAAGGGACTACAATTTTGAACCAGAAGATTTCCCTCATAATTATTTAGGTTTGAGTAATTACATGTAATGTTTATTTTGTTTATAAATATTTGTAAATTACGATGTCTAACTTTATGTATGAAGATTAACAACGTCATCAAAGAATTTTTATTTCCATTTTCCACTTAACAGACCTTCTCATTCGGTTCTTTTTTTTTACAGTTTCTCTTCAACGAGCTCCAATGGATCCATTTGAAATCTAAGAGCAGCAGTGTCATAGTGAGGCAATAACGTCCGAAGACCGGTGACATATCGACGTTTATCCAGTTACTCGGTCCTCGATGGAGTTCTCAAAGTGTTCATTAGCGACTGTGACCGCGAAGACAAAGATGGCGGCTGGACCCGGAGGATAAACGGCCGTAATGGGTCACGTTTCCTCTGATCACGAAACGTTCCGAGCCATCGACTTTTAGGGCTTCCGAGGACCCGTTCAGATAACCGACGCACTCAGATTCAATTTGAGGATTCCTCTCAGACTCCTAGTACCTCGACTAACTCGCTAAGAGCTGGACGGCACTCAACAGATAAAAGGAAACAGGTTACAGTTTATTTCTCAATGAAATGAAGTTCTCCGACGCTGTGTGGATGTGGATTTAATACGCGCATATTATTAATAATACTTATTTCGTATTTTCCTCTGTGACGCTGCTAGTGAAGGTTGATGCCACTTGTGTGCTTCTGTTTACTTTGCAGTTAAGGAACCGGGTAGAGAAAGTGTGTAGGCAGGATGCCCCGGCCAGGCGAAGAACCCGGAACTGCGGCGAAGGGAGCGGCCTCTTCAGAGGACCCAGGTCAAGTGCAGAACGCACACACCCCCGCACATTCTCACCACACAACTCTCATGAACACTGCTCAAGAGCTGTTATTTAGCTCACACCTTTAAAGAAACGATTGTGGATAAGAAAGAAAATTCCTAACATGAATAAGAAAGTGAAGATATTTGGTAAGAAAATGGAAAAAAACATTAACTAAATGAAGCTCCTTTCCATAGGTAAGATCGAAAAATGTACTAAAATGTTTCAAGCATTTAAGATGCCCGACAAAGATCGGCTTGTATTTATATAATTAAAGGATATTACTGATCGGTTGTGAAAACATTACTGAAGTATTTTTTTTAAAAAAAACGAGGTTTTGCAGGGAATATTAGTATAAAATATCATGATCCGTGTTAAAAAACAATATCTGCCATCTATAGATGAGAGAGTATTCATTGTGACTATCTGCAAGCGTCGTAGAAATCATATCCCCAGGAACACAAATCATAATATCGTGAGCGAAGCGTTGTATTAACTTGATGAATGAAATTTTGTCCCTTCTATATTCATCTTAGACTTATACTTTCGAGATTTAAATTCGAGATAACTACTCCGATTCAGTATCAGATCTGAAATGTAATACAGACGTTTCATTTTATTATTTTTGTGCTTCTAAAAGAGAATATTACAAATAAAATGCTATTTTTTAATTTCCTACATTATAAATGTGATAATAATATAAATTCATAACTGCTTTGAAGAAGTTAATGATATATTTAAATATCTTTTTTAACGCATAGGCTGTGTAAAAAATAATCAAGAGCTGCGAATTAATTGATACTTTCATAAGTAGGCAAATTTCTCTAGAGCGCCTACATTGAATTTTAAGTAAATTTCCCTGAGTCTATGATTTCATGCCGATATCGTAACATCGACGAATCGTTCTGAGATAGATAGAGGAAAAATTATTGATTTAAATTATTATGACACAGACTTAGATTCAAAGAAATATCATTATTCCGTTTAAAACCTTGGTAGCATTCTTTGCCATTGCAATTTTAGTTTTTATATCTCTTTCACATGTTCCTACATTTGTAATTATTGACCCAAAGTATTTTAAAAAAATCACATTTTTTTTTAATTTTCCTGTTTCGAGTGTTTTTTCTACATCTTCTCCTTGGAATAAAAATTTAACAAAGGAAACAAAAATCAAAATTCATAAGAGCGTAATACAGAACATTTTATGTTATGGAAGTGAAACTTGGGCCCTGACAGAATTACAAAAGAACAAAATTAGAACAGTAGAATTCGATTATCTGAGGACAAGTCTTCAAAAAACAAGACAGGATAAAATTAGAAATGAACTCCTTTGGAAGGAAATGAACGTAACCACGTCTGTCGTTAAATGGATTGAAAATCAAACCCTTAAATGTCACGTACAAAGAATGTAAAATGGAAGATGGCCAAAAGAAATATACCAATGGTCACCTCCTGGAAAAAATAAACGGGGCAGACCCAGATTAAAGTGGGAAACCCAAGTGAAAAAACCATAATGGAGGATAGGAATTTGGAAGAGGGAGACGACAGACAGAAATGGAAATTGAAGACGGCAAACCTATAAAAGCCGAAGAAGAAGAAATACCATTACATGAGAATTATGCAAGAGTATTTATTTTAGTAAAAATTCAGTATTGAAGGTAAAAATAATAGTAAAGTTAATATAAAAGGTTAAAAAAACTGGTTTATGATTGG
This sequence comes from Zhengitettix transpicula, assembly GCA_037074705.1. Classification (NCBI taxonomy): domain Eukaryota; kingdom Metazoa; phylum Arthropoda; class Insecta; order Orthoptera; family Tetrigidae; genus Zhengitettix; species Zhengitettix transpicula. The sequence goes on from CM073594.1 coordinate 51,678,242, forward strand.
TAAAATAAATTAATTCAAACTTTTTTACATTTGATAGTAGATTAAATTTTGGAGTCTTACTGAAGTTGACAGGGTAAACATAATTTTCACAGACGAAGAAAATATTATTGTTTTTATTATATTAGGTACAATGATAGACACACGCTTATATACTTAAAGTTTTAAAGTCGATCAGTTGGGTTTATTTGTGGGTAGTTAAGTAACAGGTCTAGCTGGATGATTACATTTATGAATCTTGAATGCAAAGCGGGGTGAACCGTTTGTTGAGAGAGGTCAGTAGATTTCCCCGTACTGCACCAGACCGCAGGTGAAAGTGGCGACGAAAGTGCTCTCGCCCATATGTCGCATTGTTCAAGCCGTGGTAAGTGAATAATGACGGGTAATGGCCGCTCACTTCAAACACACCGACGGGGTGAGGTTGCAAGTTCGCTCTTAAGCCCTCCATCATCGTCAGTGCCTCTCGCAGGGCTGCGAAGGAAATACACATGCACTTCCTCCAAATAAGACTATCAGACCAGAAGAAGAAAAAAAAATACTGTACACAACGTCACGTGCGCTGATAAAATTTAAGGATATTTTATTTCAAGAACAGAATTACAAAGGTAAATATTCTGAAATAATTGGGGAAAATTTATATTCTCCTCATCTGCCCCAAAGGTTCGAATAATATGGCTCGAAATTTCTATAGAAATAAGGTCATATAATCTAAGGCGGAAGAATAGGAAAATGAGGATGTGTTGACACTGCAACTGTTGGTAATATTAATATTTATGTAGAGGAATATTCTTCTTTACGTGTAGGTGATTAACCGGTGACCTCAGGAGACTGTGACAATACATTACACGCTGTTATGTTGGCAGTCTGGGTGGGCGAGATGATTGCGCAAGGGATGCGCAAAGCTCCGAGGAATCCGCTCCTTGGGCGGCGTCGAACCAGGCACTTTCTAAGCCCCGACTTTACGACGTGCTTATGGGAGAATCACGACGATAAATTAGCGCGTATGACAACCGCCTCTCTCAACAATGGACCGTACGGCGCTACTTGCTAGCTGACGCCTCCAACGGGCTAATCAGCTGATCGGATGTTCGTTCTTGCTTCAGATTTCCCAGAAACCTAATCGTTAGCAATGCTCATTACAGCATTCGATGACTGATTTAGTACCGTAAAAGCTATAATTATTATTCCGTTTTGCATCTTCAATGTTGAATTCACTTCCACGAAAAATAATAATTCAAGACCACACAACTCACAAATAAAGCCAGTAATTACTCGTCATGAATTAACTGTAATTTACCTGTATTAGAAATTCGTAGTGGATCCTAATTTGTAAATTTCATTTCACAACTGCACACTAACTACATTATATAAAGCCACTGACTCACCGCCTCATCACAATATCACCGGAGATACTCAACAAATATTTTCAGACTTATTTCGCATCTAGAATTTTTTAGTACAAAGGGAGGATAAGGAAGATAATTAATAAAAATTTAAAATTGAAACTGGAGACGATATTCCAGAAGGTTGGAATATATCATATATCACCCCTATTTTTTAAAAAAGTTTTTTTTGGGGGGAGGGTAACAGGCTACTTGAGGGTAATAGCATAGGAAGGGATTTTAAAGGTGGGGTGAGGAAGGGTAGAGGAATGAAGCCAGTGGTTAACTAGGGCCCCCGGGCTTTGGTTTAAGGATACTATCCGGAAATTGCCTTAGAGTGATGCAGGGAAAACCCTAGAAAAACCTGCATCAGGTAGGTCGGGCGTTTGGTTCTCATCCCACGCCCTTCCGATGGCGCGAGAGGGGTTTGCTGTTGCGTCGCAGCTTTCCCCTCGCCGTGCCTTGACCTGTTTAGGAGGCAGCTGGCCGACTATTCCATAACATATTTTGTATTAGACAATCACAAGAGAAGATGCAAATTAAACATCAAGAACTACATATGGCATTTATCGATTTAGGAAAGGCTTGTGATGGTATCCCTCGACATCTATTATGATCGGCAATGAGAAATATGAATATCCATGATAAATGGATTAATATTGTTAGAAGAAGCTATAATAATACTAAAGGCAAAGTTAAAATACAGAATAAACAAGCAGAAGAATTCAGAGTGAAGACAGGCCTTAATCAGGGATGCAGTCTATCACAGATACTTTTAAATATTAATTTAGATCAGGCACTTAATTTATGGTGTAAAAAATGTTCTCGTATGGGCATTCCTATAGGAGACAGGATACTACATTCATTGTTGTTCGCCGACGATCAGGTAATATTTGCAGGAGATGAAGGGGACATGACATACATGAGAAATACGCTCATGGAAGAATATAAAAAATGGGGACTGAAGATAAATTTACAGAAGACAGAATACATGTGTTTAGGAAAAGATGTAGAAGACATAACACTCGAAACAGGAAAAATAAAAAAAGTGAACTTTTTAAAAACTTGGGGTCAATAATTACAAATATAGGAACATATGAAAGAGATATACAAACTAAAATTGCAATGGCGAAGAATGCTACCAAGATTTTACACGGAATAATTTGGAATAAAAATTTAACAAAGGAAACAAAAATCAAAATTTATACAGAACATTCTACGTTATGGAAGTGAAACTTGGCACCTGACAGAATTACAAAAGAACAAAATTAGAACAGAAGAATTCGATTATCTGAGGAGAAGTCTTCAAAAAACAAGACAGGATAAAATTCGAAATGAACTCCTTTGGAAAGAAATGAACGTAACCACGTCTGTCGTTAAAAGGACTGCAAATCAAACCCTTAAATGGTATGGTCACGTACAAAGAATGGAAGATGGCCAAAATAAATATACCAATGGTCACCTCCTGGAAAAAATAAAGGGGGCAGACCCAGATTAAAGTGGAAAACCCATGTGAAAACCAAAATGGAGGATGTGAATTTGGAAGAGGGAGATTGGAATGACAGACAGAAATGGAAATTGAAGACGGCAAACCTATAAAAGGGGGGAAATCGTGAGTAGAAGAAAATTACCAAGATCGGTGTCGAATTCATGGTTTTGGGGATCACTAAAATAATGTTTCTTATATATTGTCAGTTAAAGTCAGCAGAATAAAATACAGATATCATGTAATTTCCCATTAACATTTCTTACATATATTTATTAATTATTGCAACGGTATTTCTAAAATAACTGCATTATTCTCACGAATTATTTCGGCTTGTGTACTTCAACTATTTGAGAATAGATACAACAAAAAAACTGTTACAACACAAACGACGATTAAGTCTAGTTTAGTAGCCGACATTTAATTTAAAAATTCAGGTGTAGGAGTGAAATATGTTTTCCTTTTCGTAATAACGATAGCAGACTGTAATTATGATGAAACGTTACATTAAAGACCGGAAGTCTTCTTTCTCGCGCTACCCGCCGACGCTCAAGACATTGGGTCACGTAAAACAGTAATTTCCCAGGCGATTAGTCCTAACAACTTTATATATAAATAGCTATTCATTCTCTTTCATGAGACCGCCGATAATTGACAACTATTGATTATGTTGTATACTCATTATTACTTAATTTTTGTAATTCGTGCTTCACACTGTTGGCGTGTAGTTTGAAGTAGCGATCTAAGGCTACAAGACTAATATAAATGGGAGAATATAATATCAGACACGAACAAAATTGAATATTTAAATACACGATGCGTTACATAGGAAAAAAAATTTAATTCATTAACTGACTTAAAAATTAACAAAAATTAATATTTATCTGACATTTAAGTATAAGTATAAGTATTGAAGTAAGCACTTTTTATTAGAAGAGAAAAATTAAAGGAAGTTTACGTTAAAATTATAAATTTTATAGAGATAACAAAACTTTTATATTTAACAAATTTGGTTTTAGTTGAATTTAAATTTTAATATGTTAAATTAATGCCACAGTTTTTATGAGAATCTAACTTTCAGGGCCCCTTATCGGCCTCTAATAAAGACAGAAAAAATTAATTTAAATTTACAATAACAGAATTTTATACCAGTAACAAAACTATTAAAAATCTGAAGTTATATGTCTAGCAAAGTTATAGAAATCTGCCGGTAAACGATAATAATAAAAAACATATTTTATATACCATTTATTTTGCGCACACGTGATTATTTAATTTTATCCAACACTAATTTCACTAACAGGCCGTAGCACTGATTTTTATTCTCTTCTCACTTTCCAACACTTCTGCAACATTTTCAGAGCCTTTCTGTTTCTCTGAATATCAAAGTTTTACGCAGGCTCCCAAACACACTCTGTTATCTGAATATCTGACTGATGACTCCATTCTGCTCGCTGACTGTCTAAATGTTTTACTGTTCACATTCTGCTCTCTGACTATTTGAGTGACTGTATATCTGCGTGACTGGGCGCCTATGTATGCCTTTTCGACAATACACCGTAGGAACCATTATAGTCCCTGTATTCTCGCCAAACAATAGTGTTCTTTACAATGTTCTCGCCAATAATTCAAGAAACAATTTATTAATTCATGACATATTTGTAATCTCTACAATATATTTATTTATATTAGCGAATAAGTCAGAAACTGGATATTTGATGTATTATTATTTTTAATTATTGCATTTTCAGTGAAAATATGAGTATAAAATACATTCACATCGTGTAGTATAGATTTTGGAATTACATCAGGTGGAACAATGGTGGTTTAAAAAATTATGCCTAAGACTTCTGCGCGCGAATGTCCCAGTGACGTCATCACGCAAACATTGCGGATAGATATGTATATAAATATTCAACGAATTCAGAAACATTTAGAATGAGTTAAAATTAAAATTATATCCTCAAATAATGCAGGATTTAAAAAGAGTTTCTTAAAGTTTTATTTGTTAATAAAGAAGAAATGCGATTTTTTTGTAAACATATAATCAAAAAAGATTCATACTGAAGATATTTTAAATTTATTTAAAAATTCATAAGTAATTTTCATTGCAAGTTGAAGCCGAAATGTCTGAGAATTATGTATTAAAATTCAAAAAATCCCATTGTAACTATAAGGCCCTCAAGAGGATGTTCTTAATATTTTAATAAAATTTAATTGTAGCGGCAGGAGTTCCCAAAGCGGCAATGGATCCAGGCTCTGTTACTTTGTCGGAAAGTCAAATATGGCGTATGCGCGCTAAAACTCGATACTACGATAGTCGAGTTGGTGACGGGACATTTCGGAGGACGGAACAAATGATACAAGAGCAGAGACTAGCCGTCGTTTAATGTATCACTAAACAAAGTTGTGAATTTAAGACAAAGTATAAAAACATTCACGGAAATATTATCCCGTATATATCGCGAAGTTAGCGGTTTTTACGTCTATCAGCAGCCAGGAAAGGAGTGCAGTTTGTACGTCTGTAGCCAGCCAGGAATAGTAAAGTTGCAGTTTAAGTCCCAAGTGGTAAAAAAGGACTAGCAAATCTCTGAATCACAGGATTCATATAAGGCAAGCGGTCACCAGATAGCTAACAAAAAGGAGGATCATCCGAGTTCCTGGGAGCCTATCAAGGTTGACTTAAAAAGTGTAAAATCTGTGAGCCGATACTAAAATCAGTGTAAATTTTTTTTTTGCAATAGCGTACTCCCGAAAACAAAAAGGAATGCTGGAACCAGCTGGACAGATGTGAGTAACAAATTACAAAATTAATGATTTATGTAAACGTAATTAAAGGATAGAAGTCAGATTTCGGTCTATTTTAATTGTCAATCAGAGTTAATTTATTTTCTTTTTAATTTATTCCTATCGACATTTTGTCTGGGTGAATTATAAACTGTGTGTTAATTAGTTTTTTTAAAAAACAACTTGTTGTGACCATTATCAAACTCAGTGAAGGCCCTGAGATTTAAAATTGTAATTGTTTGTGAGTTAAAGAAACAAAGTGGAAAAAAATAATTATATGTTTTAAATTCTTGTTGTTATTTCATTTAATTAACGTCATCTTGATAATTATTATAATATATATTGATATTTTTTAGTGAATTGGCTACATGAGGGAAATCCTCATAGGGGAAACTCCCCTTTCATAGCAAAGGAAGGGATTTGAAAGAGAAAGGGTAGAGGAAGGAAGACAAGGCTTCACTAGGACTGTAGTTTAAGGATCCTACCTGGCATTCTCGCAGGACAAACCCTAGAAAATCTGAGTCAGGTCGGTCGGGCATTTATATAGATTTATTAAATAAAGCTCCAGTTTTTCATCAACGTACATGTATCACATGATGAATTCCCTAATTTGGAACGAAACGTTGTGTGAGCATTTTCAACTTTAAATTTAAAAATTAAATTTAGTTATATATTAAAAATCCATTTTTTGTTTAATAAACTAATACTTATCACCTGTTAGATTAGCTAATGTACCACAGAAATTAATAAAAAATATATTTCGCGTGGTAATATCATTGTTTATGGTATTACTATTTTTAATTTCAATTGGCTATGTTCTGTGAACGTGAGACACATTAGTTACATTAGTTTGAGAAAAACATTAAGTCAAAACAGGGAAAGTAATTAAATTGAATAAAATAATTATTCTAATAAAGATTTTTTCTTCTAAAAGGAAATTTATTACGGGGTTAATATGTTTCTGAATTTCGCGCCTAGTGAGTGGAAACTTTGGTGAGAAGTGAGAGGTTATTGGAGCAGCGAAGTGTTGTCATGAGAGGACGATTCTCTCACGTTCGCCCTGGGCGTCGGGCGCGAACAATGGGCGCTCCTCTGACCTCGGAGGGCGTGCCTCGAACCCAGCAGGTGCTCAGCGAAAGTCTCCTAAAACAGTCCACCCTCGCGCCAACATTCTACGCTCTGATGATCCGGGTCAATTAGGCGTGTACATCTGCCTCCAGGTCTCGTCACCAGCTCGTAACTTCTCAAAAACTCAATAGATTCAGCCGAAAGGAGTCGTCAATATAAGATTACTTTGCCAGATCTACAATTAAGGAATATGAAGTTGCTCATTTTTAATCATATGGGGGTAAATAAGTTGGCATAGTCCTGCGTCCGTATTCTCTTCAAACGACAAGGAATCAGTGGAGATTTTCATATTCCACTCAGTTTCATTTAGAGAATTTAATTTAATTAATTTATTATGTTAAAATAGAATGGTCAATTAAATTTCGTTATTTTTTTTTCTTGGGGTAAATGTGTAGCCTCAGAATACTTGAACTTGATGACTGTTCCTTGCGGAGCTGCGATTGTTAATTGCCGTGGTTTCTCGGGTCAGCATTGAAGTAGTGTTAATTACGAGCGTCTCTGGTCGTTAATTCATCTCCCCGGCGTAGGTTATCTTGAATGCGTACGCAGTCGTGACGGAGAGAACCCCTTTCCTTCCTGGAAGGCTCGCCTCTGCCCCGAGGTCAGGTCCGCCATGGCTGAATGGTTAATAGTCGGGCTTTCCCAGCACCTCTCCTCTCTGACTTGTCCTCGCATCTCAGGAATCCGCTTGCCGGAAGTCGGCCTGCAGTCCCGAGCCTCCCCATTCGAGTCGTGACTAACCTCTTATTAGCAGATATGTAAATCGCGAACCCCTTACGGAAATCAGAAATACCCGGAGTAGTGTTTTCAACCACGTGAATCAACGGAGTGGAGAAGAACAAACCAAATGACGCAGATGTAATCAACGTCATTTCGAGACCTGCAGTCATTTATTTTTAGCCTCTTACGTAATTCTTTGGCCAGAAGTCTTCCATGTCCAAGTTCAATCACTAATACCTTAATCTGAAACCGTTAATGGGAATAATTAATTATTTGTCCAGGCCTAATATTCCTCCCCTTTTCATATCAGATTCCCGGAAACCTTTCCAAATTCACTCTCAATCCTTTCATATTTTCATGTGTAATGTAATATGTACTTCTTTCATCTCTATACTTTTAAATTTTTTTAAAAAATTCTAAACATTTGTAAACAAAATTAATTGTATGCCATTTAAACAGTTCCTCGCATTGAAATGTTATTAATGTATTTTCTGTGGCATTTAATTATTTTTTCCTGTACTTATAGAAATTAAAAAAAACTCTACACATACAGTATATATGAATATATATTAAAATGTTCATATATTTTTGATAAAATCACCAGAAAGAAACCTTGTATTTACAACATAAAATTAATTTCTTTCTAAAAATTTCAGGACTTAACGTCTTTAAAAACACAATAATTTGAAAAATTAAATACATTTCACTGTAACTGTGTTAATCAGTTCGAGTTACTTATTGATTAATTATTTATATAAATAAAAAAGTCATTCAATTTAGACTAAATTAAATTATTATTGCTTTCAGTTAATTAACTGACTTCAGTTTGGTGAAATTCCTTAATTATAAATACGGACACACTTAAAATTTAATTCATAATATAAAATAATTACAATACATTTAAACGGCAGTAGTTTTTTTTAAACAATTCACATTAATTTATTATAATTACTTTTGAACGGTGTCTGCTCTCTGGTTTGTTTTATTGATCAAATATGTCTCAATTCTTTTCCAGTTAATTTTTTAAAACTATTTCTCTTATTTTTGAGTATTTTATTATCAAAATTGGAAACTGATTTGATTACGTATTTGAATGTTTAAGTGCATAATACTTAGGTCTTAAACTGATTTGGCAAAACAAAATAGGGCTTAAGTACAATTTTCTGGGTCTTAAACTTATTTGGCATTATGAACTATTTAATGAATGATTCTCATTTTTTCCGGACCAAACTTTTACCTGGTTTTATATACACAGAATTATTTATTAAATCAAGAAATCTTACCGTTCATTAGAAAATATTTGTTTGAACTTTCTTAAAGCCTAAAGCAAGATACTCCTTAAATTATGCGCATTATAAATCTTACTGATGACAGTTGGTTATAATAGTCAAATCAGTACGCCAAAAAAAACAAATTACTATTCTATGGTTTAATCCTTATATTCTGAACACTGATAAATATTTATAGACGCTCTTCCTTTCCACGAAGCTTTTACAGCCTGATTTCCTTGAAGGCTCATCAGATACAGTAACAAGTGGCTGATAGTACTCGAAGGCCCCCTTTTCAAGAGCTAATGACGATTTATTTATATTACAGGGGGGGTCAGATAGTTAAACGCGTTAATAAGACTCAAAGCCTGTTAGAGCGCACTCACAACTTTCTAATGATCGGTGTTGGCAAACCAGGGCGGTCTTGGTAGGTAATAAGATAATGTAACACCTGCTATTTGCCAAGCGATTCTTTTTAACCTGAAAACCGCAGGCCTTTCCCGTAATATTCCCCCCTACACAGCAAGTAATCCTAATATGGAGCGTTTAACCTAATTACATAATGTGCTGCATCCAGATGCAGCTGGTAACAGCATAATGAGGCTTATAAATTAGATCCTGGAGTACGGAAGTGGTCCAGCGACGAGTGACAAACTACTGTCACACATATTAACCTTGTAATTTAGATTGAAAGCTTATAACGTATTTAATTGGAGTTTAAATAATAAAGAAGCAACCTGTTGGTTAATTTGATTTATACGCAGCAAAACTATAGAATTAAAAGGATACAATATTTTAAAAAAATTATTTGACGTATGTGTCATTATCAAAATTATTAAATGGGGCCATTTTTGAGACACTTAAATCAGGAAGACATTAGGAAGAAAAATGAAACATACAGAGCTCCAGTTACACTCGCAACGTCTGCGGTCGTTGACGTCGGTAATGATGTGAAGTTTGTCATCTTCATTACGTGATAACTTCCTTCAATTCCGGACTTATTTATATATATATATATATATATATATATATATATATATACGCGGATAGAAAAGAGAGTAAGTTAATAATTTAATGCAAATTGTAAGCCAGTCTTGCCATGGCGGACAAGAAACAGTTGAAATTTTCGGAAGTGTTTTTTTATATATTTATATTATATTATCATACAATGCTTAGGTCAAGAAACTAACCACTCCGTAAGCCCCATTATGGAAAATAATATTCAGAAAATTATTTTATAATTATTTATTTATAGGTTTTGATGCATAGATTTATTCTAGAATTAGGTATACTTAACAACTCTGGATAATTCATTTACTCACTGAGTGTATTTGTAATAAATAATTATTATTAATTTAGTACAACTCGAATAAGCATTTATTTAATACGCGAAATAAAAATTATTTACCTATGAGTTATAAGTATCTGTAGGTCGCACAAAAATGGATGAAATATTAACTTTAACATAGTTCCTGGTAACATTAGACAATTTATAAACAATCCCATTATATTAAAAAGTGAACTTAAAAAATTTCTAATAAATAACTTCTTTTCTGGAAATGAGATTTTCAAAAACAATTATATTTATATATATAAATTTCGAATATTAATGCATTGTTGAATATTAACTAAGGGTAGTCATTAATTAATTAAATATTTTATCGTTAAAATCTTTATGAAAATTTTAAAAAAATTATTGAATTGATATTAAAAAAAATTATTCAATTGATACAGATAAAAAAAAGTTGTATCCTGATATACATAATTATTATGTAAATTAAGTTATTAATCATTCGATATATGTCCACAGCAATGGAAAATGTATGACTCTTTCCACGTCAGTGAAGATTTTTTTCTCATGAGGAACTATGGATAATTAAGTGATTCTATTCTATAGGCCATTGTCTCACCGTCTTTCAATTATAGATTTTCTTCCACTACAGGAAGTCTCGTTTCCAGATCTAACTATTTCAGAAGAATTGACTCACCTCTCGTCGTAGAAATTGGCTATTACCGCTAAATGAGTATGTTAAACTAGAAACTGAAGTCTTGATTGTATTTAATGCATTAATTTTTTTAAAAAAGAATTAAACAAAGGTTGAAAGGAAACATAAAAGCAGGAATGTGGGATTCATTGCACGAACAAGAGGAAGTAAAGCCGGAAGCAGTTAAGTGATTCATTCCCTTGTCTGCAGTTTTAACGACATGTGACGGATCAGGGGAGGGGAAAGTCCCTTAGTCACAGCATCAATGTTGAGCCTGAAGCCATCACGGAATATCAATCCGCAGGAAGGTCAGAGAAAATTGCAACTAAGCTTCCTCATGTAAATTATTTTCCTAGATTTTATACTTCAAATATAGCTACCAAGGTCTGAGATAGGAATTACGTCAACACATATTCCCGTGCAGGAAATATATATTTATCAAACTGTCACTTCTTTGAAGATAGTTTCGATGTTCATGCAAATAATATTTGCGAATATTTTTTTTTCTTTGCACTCCCGTAATTTAAACATCTGTTAACCAACTTCTTTGATATGGTCAGGATATTTATTCACGTAACCTTTTTCCATTCATTTGCATTTCATTAACAACAACGGATCCTTTTCTTGCTGAAGAATGCAAAGACAGTAATATGATTCAATATTTCATTTAAATTTAATTGACATTTTTAATGGAATATAATAAATTTGAAAACTAATATTAATGTTGTTACATAAATAATTACTCCCTGGATATTTTTTTTCTTTTTAACATAAATAATATTTTACATTCATTATTTTAATGTAAGTCATAATATTATTTCGGTCCCACGTAGAACATAAAAATTACAAGAAAGTTTTCTATGCGGACGATAAATAGGAAGTCGTGTCAATGAAATATGTGCAGTGGTTCACTGCCCTGTAATTGTAGTGGGGGTAGTCAGGAGCTGAGTTTAACACGAAGCTCTGTTACGGCGTGTAAGAACTATACTGAAAACATTGTCGCATGTATAAATATTATGACAAAAAAAAGATAATATAAATACCACACAACGGTACTGGGATCCACCTTGCTGCTGTCTGTATTACGTGTTCGTAAGAAAATAATTAGAGTTTGAAGAACGTTAATGGCGTAGTTCCAGCTTCTCTGCAAAGAGGACGCTTCCAACTCACTGCAATTCTCCCCTCCACCTTCTCCCTTCTGCGCGTCTGACACGACTTGCTGTATCTCACCGACCAATACGTTATTAAATATTTATAAATGTATAACATAGAACGTACATTTATTTTCTTCAATGTGAAATGTGAAAATATTCATTCAGAATAATCGCCAATATATCAGAGGAACGATTTTTTAATTTATATATAAAAATATAAAATTAAGACCTTTCACTGAAAAGTGTGTCCTTTACGCATTATATTAAATCTGAATAATTTTAATTCTATTTTTTAAATTTTGTTTCTCACTTAAATCTTTTTCGACGAAATTCCTAACTTTCTACATTGTTCCTATATTCTACCGTTTCTACTAATCTTCCAATAATTTGCTGATATTGATGTGTTAAAATCTCAAGCTTCATATTTTCAAATGTACACATTTGTTTCCCTGTTGGAAAATAGATAATACGCAAACTTTTTCTCCTAGGGAAGTTACGTATGTGACGTAATTTAGCTTCACCGCGTAAGAACGAGTTCCTAGTGAGATTTATAATATTTTGCGGTCCGGAAAAAGCACAATTTCAACGGTAGGGACTTTGATCAGGCCGCCTTCGTCTGAGTGAATAGATCCTTACCTCTTTCTTTGAGCTTTTGCAGCACACCGCGCTTCCTTCCAAGTCATTTACCCCTTGAAGCCTTGGGTCATTAGCAACCCACATCACGTCATTCACGTCTGGCACAGTGGTGAAAGTCATCCCAGCGCTTCACCAATTAGCTTCAAGGAGGCTCATCCAGACAATAGCTTTCCATTGGCACTTAAATCGCTTTTATACTACAACTTTTTAATGCATTTCATATTATTTATAAGCAATGTTTTACATTATGTTATGAGTTAGATAAAGCCATGATAATATATTAAAAATGAGTGTTGATGATTTAGTAACCAACGAAATTGCATTAAAAACAAGATCCACTATTACCGTAATAATACAGCAGTTTATATTAATAAAACTGTCTGTCAAATGAATTGTGAGATTCTTACATGCATAACTGTCATAATATATTTTTCTGCGAATTAGTTATTTTTTTCTTATAGGCTCACTCTCTTCTCCATACCAAAATACCTGTCCTGTTCAGTTTCCTTTTACAAAAAATACTTCAGGTCAATTTTTTAAGCCCCCAAAAAACATATTTTCGCGTCATTTTCTGCGGCAAATTAAATACGCTGTTTATACTTATTTCACTTTAATTGAGCCAAATTACGTATAAACGATTCTATTTTTATTAATTTAGCAAACATAATGTCGCATTCCATGTCCGGAATTTTTATAGCGTGAAAATGTTAGATACAACGTAATTCTGTCACAGTCTACCAATTCCCTTATTCACACCTGCGTCAAAGTTGGTTTAACCTCTCAGACTTCAATACTCGACGGTGGATCTAATTTGAATATTCATACTATACGGCAGATATTTAATTGACTTGGTCTGTTTCAGGAAATAAAAAATTGTGGAGTACAGAATTACATTTTAGGGAGAAGTGAAAGGTACGGAGAATGGTTAGAAAAACGTTTCAAACGTTTTAAAATATGCTCCAAAATAGTTTTTTCCCCCAAGAAAATTACATCTCAATTATGGATGAGTAATATTAAAAAATGGCGTAGTACTAAATTCAACCTGAATAACCAAACTACCAAGGAGACTACTATGGTTCAAAACAGAGAAATACATGTAGACACTGGGAATTTTTAAGATTCTACTCAAACTAATATTAAAGCTTATTTCAAAACCAGAATCGATAAATAATACGGACGTTGTTAATACCACAGATAATTACAAATTAACGGAAATAAATACGACTCCTCCAGTACACTTTGAGAAAAAACAACCGACGTATTACAGCTTTACGTGTATAGAAAAATTGACCTTTAAAATCATAGATACCTTTAGGAAAGACGATATTAATTATGTTAAATTAACCGTTAAACCAGTTAACCATATACAAAATATACTAACTAAGGTTAAGAACAGGACAGAAGAATTCGTATACAGCATCCCATGTCTCAATTGCCCAAAAACATATATAGGTTATACCACAACAAACATTATAACTAGAATGCATCATCATTAAAATACATTAAAACCCACAGCCATAAGCAACACAGCGCTGTCCACCCGCACAAAATTTACTAACCATGAATTCGATTTTAATAATATTAAAATATTACATCATAATAATTATAAAATAAAACTTAGAATAGCAGAAGCAATTTATATTACTCTAAACAGAAACAATATAGTTTATAATAGAAAAGAATCTTTAGAAATAGAAAAACAATATGCATAGATACTTAAAATATTGATAAGTAGAACATCCAAAAATAATAAGAAATTGTAACCAATTGTAAGCAGTTTTTTTTGGGTATCTATGTTGAGATGTATATGTTTACATGCATGTATAATCATATATATGTATAGTTAAATAATAACTAACAACATGATAAATCGATAATATAGTATCATTACTATAGTATCGATTTTCGATTGTAATTACACACAGTGAACCACCAAATGGAGCAGTCTAAGAACAGACCCTTTGGAATAAACAAAATAGTTTTATATTAGTGACTAAGTACCTATAGGTACTAATATTTTTTTAAGTTATTGTGACTTTAATTATATGACAGGAAGGTATGTTATGCTGATGGTTTTACAATGTATTCTTAACTTGATTTTTTTTATATAATTAGTAACGTTTGATTGTTCATTCATGATGATTATAACAAAAGAGTTGAAAGCTTCCAACTAAACTATAAATAAAACAGACTATTTGTATATATATATATATATATATTTGTTTGTCTGTATGATCCTTATACAAATCTTCACCGGTGGAGAAAATTTCACTAAATTTCGTATACGTCTTCTTTACGACCAGGAAACAAACACTGTCTGGACGGAGGTGTAAATATTAAAACATGTTAAAACAGCCGATATTTGAGTCTGATAAATATTTTTAGTGGTGAAAGAGATTGATAGGATGTTATCTAAGGATGTTATCTGACTATAATTTCAACCCCTTACATCACGGGAACGGAGCACCCTTAGGGTTGGGGGTGGACGCGCGTTGCAGGAAAATAACGCTAATACAATCGAGATTGGAGTCAAACACAGTTTTATGGAAGTAGCTGAGTTTAATAATGACAATTAATTGGCCATCTATGCCCCCGATGGACGGGGGTGGAAATTTTTAAACATGTTAAAACGGCGATGTATTCGTTGAATGAAACTATTTCAGGGTTAACAAGTTAAACCCCCTTCGGAACGGGAGGTGAACACATTTAGAGATAGGGGTCGAGTTTTGTTATATAAAAATAACGCAAAAGCTACCTAGATTTGAGTCAAATTAGGAATTATGGATAAACGACATCTCGGGCAACGCCGGGCTCCCAGCTAGTCATTTAATAAAATTAAAAACTTGGAGACTGTTTTTGGTTTTTTCTGCTCATCATCGTTTCAAACGTTAATTACGTTCTAATTACAGCTTCTTCGTTCTCCGGGAATCAAAGTTAGAAACATTTACACAGAACCGAGAGACATTTTTTAAGGTCATTGAAACAAATCATTGAACACTAGGTCTCATTAATCAACACTTATTCAGTCCCACTTTGCACGCAGGCCTAAATTCCTTGTCTAGAAACCCTTACAATCAATTTATCTGAGGCTGACATAACTTCCGCACTCTTAGAGAAATCCCTATTCATATCGTGTGCTGATTCATACACGAGTGAAGCGTGTCAGACCGAGCATTATTCTAAAAAAAAATGGCGATTTCGGTCTCTTCGGCGTTATCTGACTCCCCGCCGGTCAAACTTGTCACCTCATGATTCAAACCTGTCCAGAACGGCGAGTTTCCTATTTCCTAGGTTCGTTTCCTTTCTCCGTACCCCATATCCAAAATATTGCGAAATATCTCTATAGTTGTGGTTGTACACCTCTGCCCTGTACATAGTCATATCGACCATTACAAAAACCGTAACCAATCAAAACTGGTATAGAAGTTTTATATAATATCATTATAAATGTGAGTAATGGAAACTATAGAAATAAAATACTGTTATGAATTATGTAAAATACGAGTATAAAATCACACCCATTGGTTCATTTTACCTCGTGTACAAGCAGACACTATTATACTCAATAACTGCTATGATCCCTTATTATTACGTTAAACCTTCTGTTTTCCCATTGTTGTTGCTCTCTTATTGTTACGCTAGTCCGTCGGCTCTCCCATTGTCGTTACGTTTTCGTCGCTTTTGAGTGTTGTAAACTGATCAGTGCAGTTGTGTTTCTCTAGGCTCTTCTTAGCAAATGACGAAAGGCACAAGGATCCCAGAAACGTTGTGTGGTATTTATATTACCTACTAGCTGGGTGCCTGGCGTTGCCCGAGATGTCCCGATACACTCCAATTTATGTTGCTTTTGCGCTATTTTTATGTAACGCTCCTCGAACATACCCGTATAAGGCATTTTATATAATAGAAGCTATATCTATAGATAGATATACATACACTATTTATAACAATTATTAAATTTGTAGAAATATAAATTTTCCATCTGAAAGTAAACAACTTGGTGGTTTTAGCAATCTGCAGTTGGTAGCATTGTATAAAATTAATGCAAAACGTTACGAAATACGCTGTCTTCAATAGAAAAATATCAATTTTGAACATTTAAGTATTGTTTTTATCATAATTCTATGTATCTTCCAGTGCGTATTGCAAGATATAATTTGGCAACATATTGGTCGCTGATCCCGTGAAATATTCCACGTCAAAAGTCAAGTTATTTAAAAGAAAATTAATTCCGTGGCTTGTATAACCTTTCATAATGAATTATATTTATCACTGGTAGTGGTATTGGTAGATTTAATTATACTTATTATTACACAGCTTCATTTCTCAGTAATTGAACATCTACAACGTCGTTCCCAAAAATGGAAAACAAATTCTGCTATCCTAACCTCAAATTTTTGTTTCAAGACACAAATTGCACGCAATAATTTGTTTACATTTATACAAATTTATAGAAATACGTTGCGTAAAGTGCAATTAATTGTACTTTTATTTCAATATAAATGTTCCTATTTCTGTACATACCTTTGACTGAGAGTGCATTAAGTGAATAACGACCATAAAAACTTTCAGAGTTCCGTACGTCATTTTCAATACTTTTATAGTTACAAACACATAATTGTCAGTCAGACGTACCTTAGACAACTCTTATTATCTTCTGATATATTATACAGGATACAATAGTACGTTATATTATGAAATTTTAAAATCTCGGCCGACACATATTTGAATGTATTATAAGGCGCCATATTGGCTTTATTAAATGTAGCGGCGATAATCAACTTTTCCAAATTAACTTTCCGCAAGGATGGTAAAGTGTTTCGTATTGTTTTTTATTACTATTTGATGGAGTAATTTTACTTTTTATTCAATCAAAATATTTCTGCTTTATTTAATTACGAAATACAGAACTATATTTAGGATGTGTCAATGTCTTGAAAACTTATGACGTCATCGACTCGCGCAGTAATTTAACACTAATTCGTAACTTATTTCAATTATAATTATTTCCACGTTTATTCTAGGGGTTTCTCACCCCCACAGTACCGGTTCTCGATTTTGGCAGAATATATATACCAATTTTTGTTAAATTCTGTCCACGCGATAAAATTTGTATAAAGAACAACGTAAATACATACATACATACAAATATACATTCTTTTTTATTATATAGAAGATTTTTGTTTGTATCGGCTATCTTTATTATTCATTACTTTCAATCTGTCGTAAATTTTTAATTTTTTTGACTATACCCGTGCATTCGTTCAGTTTCTGCCAACCCATGTTCGTGTTCGAGATTCCTTTTATTGTCACCAGAGCATTTCCGGCCTGGAGTCTTATCCGAAGAGCACTCCGTCTTCTTTAAAATCGTGGAGATTCTCCGCGGATATCCTCGTGCACGTATCCCCCACATATAGCGACAGGGGGAAATTCGAGCTTCGTCGTGTCGCGACCAGAACTGTTGACACCGCGCGCTGTGTCTCTTCTTATCGGAGACTGAGAACACACGAAAAGCTTGTCACGACTTAGAGGAACCTTATCGTCGACATAACTTCCCCGCCGTGGTACAGCTTACCTTCTGCCAAGGGAAAAAAACATGCCGACCGAATCTTACACACGAAGATAAAGGACCACGCACCGCGCATGTTGTGCTCTCAACAACGACGATAAACACTCGGTATAAAACGAAAAGAAATAAGAGCGAGCACATGCGCAGAACCGTATCGATACCCGGCCGTTTCATCCCAGAGCGGAATTAAAATGGGTGTAAACGAAATTAAATAATGTCAATGACGACGTCGTTCTTAGCTTAGATTACAAAGTAATTTTTATCTCTGAATTTTGTTATACTTTGATTTTATCGTGTTAAGGGTAAAAGTTGCTTCCAAATGTCAAAGGATAATCGTCCTTGCCGACAGTTGAAGCTAAAATTTTTTTAATTAATTCGGATACTTATAAATATTTTAATAATATAATGTTAATTAAATTTTAATTAACTCTTTACCCACAGGGGATTGTGGAATCAATATTTTTTGGGTAGTACCTTACGCAATTAACGTTTAAATTTAACTTTATGGTACCAATTGCTGGTCTCAGAGTCGCCTGCATTCGTCCTCCAAACGCAGATAACGAGTCACGAATGACGAAATTACTCCCTTTCGATTCCGCTCCAATAAGTCTCGTTTTCATTTCCATTATTCTTACACTCTGGCGAACTTCAATAAGCAAGTGTCAGATTAAAACTGCTAACTCATTGTCCACTTGTCCTAACTCTCCGTCTTATTATATCTCGGCCTCCTTAGTTCTCTTTATTACCACCTTCAATCCCGTTAGCACTTTAAAACTGTAAGCTTCATAAATTAAAAAGCCTTTATTAGTCTTCAAATAATATAAAACAGAAGCTTTCGGCTTTATCCTATACCATAATTATCGGCAATGAGGAAAGTCTGGAATGATATTTTATATAAATAAAAGATGAATATGGCTAAGGTTTTATATTATTAGAGAAGTAATAAAGCATTTTTTAATTAATCGTTCATTTCATCCTGCATTTCTACTGTAAGTTTCATTGACTTACCACCAAACGAATTTCAACACTTATTAACAACTGGAGGTTTCAAAGTCAGTATTTTTCACACTGGGAAATTATGTTTTAAGGAATAGCGGATTGGACGAATATTCTGAGCGAGCTGTTCATTTTATTAAAATCTATATTAAACTATGTTTTCGGTAAAAATATGTATAAACGATTTCTACCGGCAAATTTGTAATTCTTCAACAGTTTGAAACAATCATGTATCATTTACCAAACTGTAATATTTCAAGAATGTGTATTATGGTCATCTTTATTATACCAGCTTCTTGTTTGTGTTAAAAATCACAAAATCACGTTTTTGTTGCATACATATTTCTGATGTAATTAAATTTGCGGAGGTTTGTAATATTAAATCACTTAATTTAAAGAAAATTAAATTCCTAAAGCAAATAATTGAGACTAGTATTAAATTTTTCAGGTAAAAAAGACGTAAAAATGTATGGAATTAAGGATTTCCTAACACGTTTAATTTAATATATTAGAGTTTTAAATACATCTTTATTTATTACTAATTTAAATTAAGTTAATTTAAAAATAATTAATGCTACCACATTAATCCAAATTTAAACACACTAAATTCACATAACGATACCGTAAAGTAAAGTAATATTTATAAATCACAACTTTTTACCATACGAATTATATTGTTTTTAGTATAAATTTTAATATTTTTTTAGGGTAACAAGCAACATGAGGGTAATCCACATGGTGGCAACTCCCCTTTAATAGCATAGGAAGGGATCTGAAAGGGTGAATGCGGAAGGGTAGAGGAAGGTTTTAACATTCATCACTTTATTCTAAGGACTGGAGCAACAGAAAAATACTTTCCTACGTTAAACAACATTGTTAAGTAGGGCCCCCGGGCTCAAGTTTAAGGATCCTACCCGGCAATTCGCCTTAAAGTGATGCAGGAAAAACACTAGAGAAACCTGAATCAGATAGGTCGGGCGTTGGGTACTTGTCCCACGCCCTTCCGACAGCGTGAGAAGGGTTTGCTGCGGGGACGCAGCATTCCCTTCTCCGTGCCTCGACCAGTTTAGGTGGCAACTGGCCGACTATTCCAATGGGAATAGCGGACAACTCTTACCGTAAGCCCAAGGTCTGAGACCCCGGAACATACACCTCTCAAAACAGGCCGAGGTGCCTCGGCTTGTGGGAACCTCAGTTCAAAAACGGAGAGGAAAAGACATACCCAAAGGTAGCCCCTTCGTATCTCTCCTACAAGGTTCTACCTGCGAGAGAAAATCCCTCGCAGGCCTTGACCTGACAGGCCGAGGGTTTTTTTTCTTTTTTTTTTGGTGTAGACAGGCTATGTATAGGGTAATCCACATAGTGGCAACTTCCCTCTTATAGCATAGGAAAGGGATTTGAAAGGGGGCATGCGGAAGGGTGGAGGAAGGTAGTTAAGGGTAACTAGGGCCCCGGGCTATGGTTTAAGGATCCTACCCGGCATTTGCCTTAAGAAATGCAGGAAAACCCCAGAAAAACCTGCATCTGGTAGGTCGGGCATTGGGTACTTGTACCACGCCCTTCCGATAGCGGGAGAGGAGTTTGCTGTGGGGACGCAGCATTCCCTTCTCCGTGCCTCTACCAGCTTAGGAGGCAGCTAGCCGACTATTCCAATAGGAATAGCGGACAACTCTTACCGTATGCCCAAGGTCTGCGACCCCGGATCATACACCTCTCAAAACAGGTCTAGGTGCCTCGGCATGTGGGAACCTTAGTTCAAAAAAAAAACCAAAGAGATGTGAAGGCATCCCCAAAGGTAGCCTCCGCAAGAGCTCTCAGGGAAGGTTCACCTGCGAGAGAATCCTCTTGCAGGCTTCCTTGCAGGCCGAGGTTTTTTTTTTGTTTAGGGCCACAGGCTACATGAGGGTAATCCACTTTGGGCATTTCCCCTTTAATAGCATAGGAAATGATTTGAAATGGGGGATGGGAAGGGTAGAAGAAGGTAGCCAAGGGCCCCCGGGCTATGGTTTAAGGATCCTACCCGGCATTCGCCTAAAGAAATGCAGGGAAAACCCTAGGAAAACCTGCATCGGGTAGGTCGGGCATTGGGTACTTGTCCCACGCCCTTCCGATAACGGGATAGGAGTTTGATGTGGGGACGCAGCATTCCCTTCTCCGTGCCTCGACCAGTTTAGGGGGCAGCTGGCCGACTGTTTCAATGGGTGTTTGAACAAAATTTATGTTCATATTCATTTAATGATTAAACTGCAAGAATGTTAAAAATATATTATATTATATTTTTTAAATATACCGTTGGAGGGGTATGAAAAAATAAGTGTTGTATATTTTTAATTCAAATTGTTTAAGGAATTAAATTTTGTGACCATAGACACATTATAACCTGATTAAATTTAAAACCTGATGAGAGAATATTGAATAAAATATTTTAAAATGTCTATAAATAAAGGCGGGAAATTTATTAAATTTATATATTTATTCTCTCAAACGGAAACATAATTATGTTTTACTCTTGTAAACAATTTCCTGTAAACTGCTCCTCTAATCTCTAGGACAAACATTTACTCTCGTCTGTGTGCGTTTTATATGCGCGCGAGGATCAACTCCTTTTTTTAGACAGGACGCATGGATAGGAGAAGTATACAAAGATCGTGACGACAATGGGTGCGAAAGAAACATTTTCAAGTCAGTTTCCTTTGTGTTTGACTCCAAACGCGAGGAATCAAAGGCAAACATCGGTTCCGCAGAAGCGTGAATTGCGATATTCGCCTCGTCACGGGTTAAAGTTCGTATCAGAAACTCTCCAACACAACTGTTCTTCAAAGGATAGATATAAATAAACGACCACATAGCTTTAAGTAGTTTTCTTGGGAATTCTACGAGCGTGATATCAATTTTTTTTGTCGGACACAATAGGTGTGTAAGAACCGGGGGTTGAAGTGCAATTGAAGAATAAGAAAAGAAATGAATAATCTTCCCTCATTCTGCAAGACATATTTAGGTAGCAGAAATTGGAAAATGTAAACAAATCTCCAGAAATTGTCTCATTCACAGCGGACATCAAAACGATATGAATTAAAGAATCTTCGTTTAAAAATTATCACTGCAAATGTAAAGACGACAAGTAATTTTGGAATTAAAAACAAATAAATATAATAATAACGGAAAAAACTTTTAAGACCTGAAAAGTTGGAGAAAAAATATGAAGTGTGCAACTATAGATATTTTCAAATTTGACCGATTTGACCTTGAAGCTCTTCCTGACGCCGACGA
Source organism: Zhengitettix transpicula (assembly GCA_037074705.1). Taxonomy (NCBI): domain Eukaryota; kingdom Metazoa; phylum Arthropoda; class Insecta; order Orthoptera; family Tetrigidae; genus Zhengitettix; species Zhengitettix transpicula. The sequence goes on from CM073594.1 coordinate 51,700,620, forward strand.
ATCAAATTCGTTCGATTTTGTCGCGTATTATCGTCCTCTCAGGATTTGTTTTCATTCATTAATGACGACGTGAAAACGTTTGTCTAACACTTTTCTTTCATTCGCTGAGAGCCATAACGGTTCCCTTTGTAAATATTCCTCTGTAACATTTTTACGAGATTCGTTCTGGCATTGTACAACGTAACTTTCACGAATTCTGTTACCTATATATTTGTGCTACGTCAGTTTTACAGACGTCACTCTATTTCTCTGCAAAATAATGTTGCATATATCCACTTTGCTTTAGGATAAAATATTACAGAGTCCATCTGATGTAATACTGGACTTAATAACGGCTCCTGGCAAGTGGCACATCCAGAATGATAATTGCAAGCCCTTATAAAGACCTGATCGATGAGACAGGCCTGATACGATATTCAGCGAGGGAAGGCAAGAATTTTCCTCTCTTTTTAATGTGTGTGAGAATCTTTATGATTTACGGCTCGTTCTTCTCTCTGCGCCTCCGAAAGTAGTTTCTAAATTTCGAAACGATGGAGATGGACCGGGCCATCCGTAAATCCCAAAGTTTTATCTCTGTCATAACTGCCGTATACGGTTGCCTCAGTTGCCGAGAAAAACAAATAACAGGCCTGTTAATTAAAATACACACCGCTGCTGGCGCAGAAGTTTAATTGCCTATCAATGATTTGAAGTTTCTGCGTTATTAACACGAAGGATATTACGAAAAATAACTGCAGCCATTCTTCCATATTTATGCCCAAATAAATAACAAACCTTCACGTTCCATACGATTTAATATCAATTAAATATCACACATCGTCTACAATTTGTAAATAATTAAAAATAAATTTGTGATTTCTACAAACCAGCGTTATTTTAAATATAGCATATTTACATACAGATCGTATTTACTAATCATGACGTTATTTATAATTAATAATTAACAAGCAGGAATGTATGATTGAATAAATATCAATATCAAATATTGAAGAAATTTCTTCCAGAAAATATTACAATTTATTATAATTAATTATATTCATACTTGTATAATTTATCTAATCCAAATTTTTTACACTTGTGCATATAAAAAGCCGTCAAAAACGAAACATTTTTTCTTTTAATAATTTTTTATGGTGCGTTGGTCTTTTTATTTATTTATTGATTCATTTCAAGTCAAATAATTATAAGTACAATAAATAATTATATAATAAATTATATTGCATTTCTATTTAAAATAGTCATGAACTCAATGTACTAAAACATTTGTTAAAATTTTTGGAACTTGCTAATAGAATATTTACAACACTTTGAAACAAAATTTGGCTTCAAGAAGGTCTTAAATTTTTATATATATCACAGGTTTAGTTTAAGATTTTTTTCTACTCTTTTGGTAATATAGTACCTGATAATATCCCAAAGTTGGGTCTAAACGTTGTACACCTTTCTTGGGGGAATTTTCATGAGATGTAGTTCTTTAATATATTTCACTTAAATTTCAATTTATCATGACCTAATTGCTTGGTTTATTTATTTTATTTGTATTTAATGTCGGATAAATTTCAAATTTAGAAAAAGAAATATTACTGAAATAAAAATCTGCCAATACATAAATCAGAGAAAGTTCTTGCAATATTGGTCAGGAGAGTATGATTATTAAAAAGGGGCATTAAAGTTATAAAAATTGTTCCTTAAAGAAATTATTAACAACGATTATTTACAAAACCAATATTTGATTCTACCAAGTCTATTCTTTTCAGCTTTTTCTAAATTAAAATTTTATTCTGTAATTGCATTTTAATTACGGACATATTATATTTTTCTCCATTCTCTCTCTTTTTCTCATTTTCAATCAATTCACATTTTTTCTTTTCTTTTTGGACTTATGGAAACTTAATTCGTTTCGTAATCTTTTAACATAAGTTTCAATCTGCAACATATTTTTTCTCTTATATATATATATATATATATATATATATATATATATATATATATATTGTTAAGATATCGGGAACCAAAATCAATTATTATTTTTTAAACAATTAACTCTGTATATGAGCATTGAAAATGAATTAGTAAAGATTCCGGATTATGATACGTATTAAAAAATGAATTAATAAGTGCGAATAAGATTATTAATTGGATTCATAAAAAATAAGTAATTAAATACATACTTATATTAATTTATGATCTCATTCTGTACTATTGCGTATTTCCCTCTTTTTTTTGGATAAAAATGTATATCTTTCCACGGTCATTTAACGTTGTTAATTATTCATCTCATGTTTTAGGATTCCATGGATCTGCTATAATGTATCGACCTAAATTTCTATTTATGTTTATTCAGGTTGCAAAATTAATTGTTGTATAATAAATAATTTATTCTTTTTATTTGACCGTTAATTTTAATTATTCTTAAACCATCAGCAAGTCGGTTATTTTCAGGCCGTGCCTGTTCCGGCCACATTTACTATTTTACTACCACTGTTTGGAAATCTCTTTCAGCCTCTTGTAAATTACCAAAGGAGACCCGTAGAAAGCGAAATTTGCGAAACAAACCAACCGCGTGGCAGCCGGTCTGTTGGTTTCACGGTGAAAAATTGGAGAAAGCAAAACTCGCCAGCAGAATCTCAGGCAAGCAGTGATTTGTGGCTTGATGTGAGGGGAAAGTTACCAGACGCGATGACGATACAAGCATCGCTTTGTTAGGGCGCTGCCAACGTGCCTCATTGCGAACGTTGTCCGCCATTCAGCGAAACTTGACATAAATTGCATTTCCTCCGCGGACCACGTCCTTGCATTTCTCCACCCTCTTCACTTATATAAACAACAATAAAACATGAATGATTATCACGAATCATCCAGAATAATTTATATACATTTATATTGATGAAAGTGTAATATAAAATGTTGATAATTTTCTATAAACACATCATCCCTACTAAATAAAATCGGGAGGAATTGAGGGTATGTAAATGGGTATAGGGGGAAAAAAATTTTCTGCTAAATGTAGCAAACAAAAATATTGTATGAAAACGAGTAATTTGTAAGATAATGAATTTAAAAAAATTCATCAACGAGAGAGCGGGTGTGACGTCATCGTGACGTCACAGATACACTGGTGCCAACCTCGATTCGTTCCCCCCAATGATGGGCTACCATCTTCAGCATAATCCCCCTTAAGAGACAACAATCCTGGTTATAGTAGAAATGATGACGTCACTTACCTTATGTCAATATTATGTTGAAACAGTTCTTGTATTACAATCGTGCGATAAATTAAAAATCTGCGAAGCGTGTTTATAAGAAGTGACACGTTACAACCTCCCTGCAAAACAACAACCAACCTACGCAAGTATAATAATACACGCCGATTTGATTCGGATCGCGGCACATTATCCACACACAGATTTACGAACTCTAATATTTCACTCACGGTCAATAGTGATCTTTCAAAAAATGTCCCTCTTCTAAGAAACACTTTATTTCCACACGGTTTCTCTTTTTTTTATTCTGTAATACTTCATTTCCACAAAACCACATCCATATATCAATATATTTCTCATTCTTCGCGAGTTTGAAACTACCAAACACATTTCGAGCACTTATTTCTCCTGGAATCAATTTCCTTGTCTACAATTTATCAACTAGTTAATTTTTATCTCCCACTAATTGTACATGTTCTAAAACTTTAATTCACTCATTAAAGGATTTTTTTTTGTAAAGCACGAAACGCTAAAATTTCAGTATTATCTTTCCTCGAGGACCACGTGAAGACTTAATGGATAGAGGCCCAAATTTTTCTTCCCCTCTCCCCTTCACCTTATGCAGTTTGAAAACGAATAAATGCTTATTTAAAAATTATTTGAATGTAAATCATTGTATACAAATCCAGATTTTGTATATTTATCAACATTCCTAGTTGAGACTTTGCGAGCGGCGAGCCTCCTCTAGTCTAGTGACGTGTTACAGTGACGTCACACCTACCGATTCTTAATTAGCTCTATCTCCCAAAGAATAAATTTGCGGAAAAAAAGTTGCTGAGCAATCATACTTGTTAAATGTTCAAAGATGGCTTAACGATGGAAGACATTTGAATCGCAGCAATTTAAATCATTTTTACATACGAATTTACGTATTTCTCAGAAGCCATACCTTTCCACAGAAAAAATGTTTAATAATTCTACGTGTAAATTGCTTAACGATGGTCGAAATTTTAATCTATCTATCTATCTCGGAAACTATAATTATAATTTAATAATTCGATTAGTAAATGATCAAAGATTGAATAACGATGGGAGCCGATGATTCTCCTTCCACCGAATTTCCAAACCAGGGCTTCTGTGATTCGAGGCAACGACCCTATCAGGGCTTTTTGTGTCGATATAATGCTATTAAATTAACTATTGAATGACTTGTGTGACCTGCAGGAATCCTAAATGAGAAAACCGCAAAAAAGTTTCACATTCCTGATTTACTGGACGCGTTAATGACATTTGTCGTATATTCTCAGTTTGATTCGTTTAACTATAGCCGATGAGACCCCAGAGGTCTTTTTATTTGTATTTAAAATTACATTCATTTAACGGTAAGAATCTCCAATATATAGTAACTTTATTCTAACACAAATTCAGAATTTTTGGTCGTCACGGTTTTGGTTCTAGACAAGCCAAAATAGAAAAGATTTTAACGTGAGTAATATTTTATCCTTGACGTCAGTTTTGGGCTGATCTTTGGCGTCCGCACTTTTGTTAACTAAATACATTCTGACATATGAAGTATTAATTCCTCAATGTTAAACTACGCCCAACCCGAATATATTACGTCAGGCAATATTCAGATTCCTTCAAGTTCCAATTAATTACAGATTTTAATTGAGTCGTCGCTAGTTTCTTATGATTAATTTATTAATTTACATCTTCGAAAGGAGACATACACAGAAACGTATTAATAAATCCTGAATATAAATTTAGAAGTGAGTTATAATAATAGATTCTGGATGTTAATGAGACCTCCACACTCGAAACGGCTGTCTTATTAATTGTTCTTAATTAAGCCATCCTCCGTGCGGTATTCTCAGGCAGTTGTATCAATTACTCTTCTTTACTGATTGATTAAAAACTGGTATAATGTCGTTATAATTCGCCAAATTTATTTGTTGCGACGATATGATTGAGTGTTAAGTCCATACAATTGCCGTTTATGTCGAATAGATGGCTCCATCCAGAATTATTTATTGACTATAACTTTATAAATAAAGTCCCATCTTATAATTGGAAACAAATTACCAAAACAAGAATTATTAATTTATTCCTGGAACTAATGGTTCCTGGAGATTTTTCGTAAAATAATAACTGTACAATTTAAACAAATATTTATTTAAATTTGGAAACGAAAGCAAAGATTAATACGCTTCTTAACCGGGATTGTAAATAGTTTAATATGCAATTAACAGTTAAAGTAAGTAATAAAATATATAGAAATGAAAATATAATACGTCTCTTTAAACGAGAAGGGGCTACCTTTGGGGATGCCTTTTCCTCTCCGTTTTTGAACTAAGGTTCCCACAAGCAGAGACACCTCGGCCTGTTCTGAGAGGTGTATGTTTCGGGGTCACAGACCTTGGGCATACGGTAAGAGTTGTTCTCTGTTACCATTGGAACAGTCGGCCAGCTGCCTCCTAAACTGGTCGAGGTACGGAGAAGGGAATGCTGCGTCCCCTCATCAAACTCTTCTCCCGCTATCGGAAGGACGTGGGACAAGTACCCTATGCCCGACCTACCTGGTGCAGGTTTTTTCTAGGGTTTTCCCTGCATTATTTTTAGGTGAATGCCGGGTAGGATCCTTAAATCATAGCCCGGGGGCCCTAGTTAACCCTTGGCTACCTTCCACTACCCTTCCGCATCCCCCCTTTTCAAATCCCTTCCTATGCTATTAAAGGGGAGTTGCCACCATGTGGATTACCCTCATGTAGCCTGTTACCCCCCCCCCCCTTTCCAAAAAAATGTATTTAAATTATAATAATGATATAAAAAAGCCAAATGACAGACAAATGAAGGTTTTAGTTGGTTAGCTTGTATTTTACGGTTATTTTACTCCTGGGTTATGAGTTTCTTTTTTTAATCACCTGACGAAAGAAACAAAGTTTCCTGATACTTGTGGTATTTATATCATCATTTCATTTTGTCTACCATTTTGATATTTGAAAATAATAACATCCATCTTCCAATTTTTAATCACCTGACGATAGCATCAAGGATTGCATAAAATTTTTGTTGTATCTATTTAATTTTTTGGCTGTTTTTTTTATCTAATTACTGTATAATTTTATTTTTTTGTCGTAATTTCTTCAAATCATAATTTTTTCTTCAAATTTCGAAAGTAAATTGTGCTAAATAAATACAACCCCCTAATAAGTCACCCAAAATAAATTTGAGTCTACAGGACAAATATGACATTTAACGTTTAAACAATTTGTAAAATAAGGTATCATTTTCTAAACGTCTAACTTGACTTCAGCATTTGAACACACAGACAGTGAGTGTATTTAAGACGGCAGCGCAGACCAGATGATCCCGTCAGAGATGACGCTTGTTTTGACACGACCTGTAGAGGAGAGGAAGTGACGAGATGGTTTTTCTTATTGCGGACGGAGAACAGCAGAAAGTAATTTCGTCTTTTTTTCCCCCCAACGTTCGCATCGTGCCGTAGCAATTAGAGAGCATTTCCTTAAATCCAGGGTTCACGACCCGACAGACAGTCGTCGTGAGCGGATGTCTAGGTATTAATGCGTCACGCGCTATGGCTATGGCTACGACTATGGCTAAGTATTCCCCTTGCCGCGTTACACAAGACACTCAAGAGTTATGTGCTCAGAAAAACTGCCAGCGGAGTGCGCACTTTCGCCTGTCTGCCACACATACAATAGCAATCGCAGGAAGAAGCAAAGTGGTTACAAGGAACGGTGAGCCTTCTCATTTATAAACGCCAAAAGTTATAATGACACCAAGCAAATAAAATAAACCATCGAAACACTTCTTTCCTGCTTTCTTGCAATAAAAATTAGTTGAATTAAAATACTGGAGAATATTATCCACAGATAAGCCGCAAATACCTTTTATTGAGTACAACTCTATTCAATCTTAAACCAGTATAGAAGAAACAAGCATATTTCGCATTATATTTCACTACGATTAGTGTAATTGAAAAATTAATTGGCAGATATTTCTCATATACTCACCAGGCCCACGTAAAAGCTCACTTGATCAGAACAAGGAAAACCTCAACCAGAGTAACATCTATGTAACTACAACATGGCCGCGACAAGATGTCGACTCAGTCCCAACAATTTTAATTAATAATGTGGTAACGGATTAATGTCTGATTTCTTTAGACATAAAATTTTAATAAACCCATGTTATAAACCGAATTCCTATTTAAAGAGAGACGTGAAGTTGCACTACATAAACGTGAAATATTTTTAAATAGAGTGGAATATGGAGACTCCGCTTAAATCTATATAATAAAAAAGGATGTATATTTGTATGTATGTATGTATTTACGTTGTTCTTTATACACATTTTATCGCGTGGACAGAATGCAACAAAAATTGGTACACATATTCTTCAAAATACGAGAAACGGTACTGTGAGGGTGAGAAACGCCTAGCATACATGTGGAAAGAATTATAATTAAAACCCGTGATCATTAAATATTAAATTACTGCGCGCCAAGAGACAATGACGTCACGCGAGAGAAAGACGTTACTACGCAACGAAAAAAGGAAATATTTCCTTTATTAGGAATGAAATAAAGCAGAAATATTTTCTTCAGCAATACTCCATCGAATGGTAATAAAGAAGAATACGAATTACTTTACCATCCTTGCGGAAAATGTAAGTTAATTTTCGCGCCATATTAGTTGTGAGTCTAGCTAACAATTTCATCAATGTAATATTTCGTAATGTATGAAGACTGAGTGACAATTGACAATTATATCCTGAAATACTCAGGGAATATATTTAAGTATTCAATTAAATACTTTTTCGAGTTTATATAAATAAGTACACGAGCAACGCCGGGCACCCAGCTAGTATTCATACTAAAATACTCCCATCGAGCAAAAGTAATAGCCGAGACAAGTAGAAAACCAATTAATTCAGTTAAAATATAGCCCGATTGACGTTTAGTGATTGCTTTTAAATTTTTCTGTTTCCTAATGTAACCAGTAGAAAATAAAAATGTCTTTTTAGAACGAAAATTAGTAAGAAACATACAAAATTTCTAAAAAAAGAGTAAAAGGTGTATTAAAGTTTTGCAGTTACTAACAAAGACTACGAGGAAAATATAAACTTTCTCATTCACAATAAAAATAAATGAGATTTTAGTTAATGATAATCAACATAATCCATAATCAAGCTAAATTAAAAAAGCATAATTGAAGACTATTAACTATAAAACAATCAAGTAAATATTTTGAACGTATAATTCAAGAACCATGGATTCAAATCTAATAATTTTGATCAAAATATCTCAAATTTAAATATTTCAGTTTTTAATACAAATTAGACACTTAAAAAAGTTAATATAGTCAGTACATGGCAGATAAGTCACAAAAAGTATGTAATATTTAATTAAATTATAACTTCACCATAAAAAAATTTTATTGTATAAATTACGACATTCCCTCCGTAAGACTCGAATCTCTTCGGGTAATAAGAATAATTGGGAAACCTTCGAATTAAATATTAAATTAACTAATTCTGTTTCATTTTAATGTTTATCTGGATGTTTGACAGCATCACAGCAATAATTAAGTTAATTAAATATTTAGTTTCAAGTTGTCCTAATTATTATCACTTGATAATTTTATCTTATATATATATATATATATATTTCTTACTTATCCAGCCAGGAATTATTATTAAAAAATTTATTTAATTATCTTATCAGAAACTAAATAATATATCTTGTACATTAAAAAGTTCAGAAAGGATAAGGACATTCAGGAATTGAAATGTTGATTGGTATACTGTATATATACACTATATTTTAGTGCATGATCATAAATACATAAAACTTGTATAAACTATTGATACAAATCAGTAAACTGACATTAATTGTATTAATGAGCTACAGTCGGTATACGGAGATCAAGAGAGGGAAATATTCAAGCAATACACAAGAGAATTAATGATCAGTATCTCCATACTAATTTGGCTAAAAAGTAACATTCAATGTAATAAACCATAAAAGGAAAAGTAAAAACACGCTGCAGTAGATACAGAGGTTAAATTTATTAGCATAAAAGGTACAAAAAAAAGGAGCACGGACACTGCTAATAACACTGTGACGGAAATTATTCTTAATGGCCACGGCAGCCTTCGAAACCACTGTTCTTTACAAACGGGGCAGCAATGTCTGGAAGAAAATAGGCCCCTTGTACCTGGAAGCGGGCACAATTAATTAACACCTTTGTGACCATGTTAAAGTACACACACACACACTCTAAACAGGAGCCCAATCTCTCTGTCATATAAACCGCCTAATGAATTTTTATTTTATTCTCACATAAACACAGGGACACAAAGCAGATATACTTCCCAGCTAATACAAAGGGTTGATTGATTGAATGCATAGTTCAGGGGAAAAGCTTCAGTGACAAATTACCTTTCAGCTCCAGACGGATGGCCGGTTTTTAATTATTACGACGCCGAGATTAATGAAGAGCCTCTCTTCAGACGGCGTCTGATAAATGGTAACTGATTGCAGGTTTACATAGGAAAGGACTATTCATGTTTATACTACACACGAAAAAGTCGCAAAGAATTAAAATAACTATGACTTCCAAGTGGATTATGGACAAAAAAATATTCGTAGTTTTAAAAAACCTTAAAGGTGAAAAAATATTACAATTTTATTGCAATATTAATAGGAGAAAATTAAGAGTCTTTTCCTAAGAAATCATGCATGTATTTTACAAGAATTTAATACGCAATCACTTTTTTTGCTAAGATGTACCCAATATTTTGATGCAGATTAGAATAAATGGCATATTATATTCGTGTACAGCTGGACACCATAAATAACCCTTAACGTCATATTTATGGATCCTTACGTAAATATAGTTAAAAATATTGATTGTGTTACAAACAGTAATGATCCAAGACAAATGTCCACAACAAGGATGACGATTCGAGCACGTTACGCGGTACGAAAAGTATATAAGCTGGACAGAGACTTGTGAATAATCCTTCTACCGACGATACGTGCCGTAAATGGAGAAATTCACTAACGCAAGGGCAGATTGTTATGGCACTGGGAACGATTATGTCGGAAACGGTGAAGCTGGTCGGCTGTTCCCGCACTACTGTCGTGAGCATTTTTGGTTGTTGTTGAATGCCGGTGAACCCACGTATAGGTGTCAAGGGTTTAACCAGTCGTGCCTCTTTAAAGAACGCATTAGGAGGACCTCCACGTGAATGGAGAAGATGAGCACGAACTGTAACACCTTTGAAACTCAACAGAAGAGGCGGCTGATGTTCTTAATACTCCAAGACCAGAGATTAGAACACGCATTTTGGTCGTTTAAATTAATAATGTTTTCTATGATTTTAATTGTTTTTCATTAGAACCATTACCACATTAAATTCTGATTAATACGGTAATTAATTATGGCGAAGAAGCCTAGAATCGGGCCGGAGCAAGACTACCACCTGGTTTGAATATTAGAGTGGCCACGTGGTGACAGGTAAATAGTGTACATTGTGAAGTGCCTCTCCAAAGAGATGGACTGCGTGTTTTGCAAGTCACTCTGTTCAAGCGCCAAAGTGATTTAATTAACGTTAAGCAGCGGTGCTCATTTTGTTTTTAGACATCACCTTTTGTTTTTTATTTTTACCATCTGGGAGGTTTCCTTTCAGTAAATATCTACTTTGCAGTGGAAAACAGATCGTTAAACACTTAATTTCTATTAGAATACGACTTAATTTGATTTATTTGTTACTAGACTTCCAGTTAATGTTCAATAATTGTTTGAAATGAAATCATTCCTCACTGTCTAATTTTCCTGACCTGATTTTATACAGATAATGTTGATAGCAGATACTTAAGCTGTTTGCAATAGAGTGAATAAATACACATATCATCTTCAATTTAGTTGATTTTCTTAATTAAAAACTTTTTTAAAATCAGAAGAATCATTTGTATAGACCTACAATTCATTGTCTCACCCGGTCGAGTTATTTTCTATCCTGATACTATAATTTATATTTAAAACTTAAATGGACATCAAAATTTGAACAAATTTATTTATTATATTATTTTTTACTGAACTACTGTTTGGATGGAAAGTTAAATATATTAAAACAGGACTTAACAGTTAGCGTAATGGGAAACAAAATCGACTTATAATAAGCACCTAAATAACAATTTCGTCACTACAAGTTTTTAATAATATGTACAACAGTATTAGATTTATTGGAATTAAATATAACATTTACTTACATTAAACACAGAAAGTTTGGTTTTTTTATTTGAAAACGTTTTTGGAAAACATTTAAAACCTACACATTTTTATAATTATAAAATATATTATCAAAAATTTGGGATATTTACAACAGAAATATTTTATTAGTTTTTCGAAGATATAATTAACTATACCATCGTTTGTTGAATAAATCAGCTCATACTGACAATTTATTTAGTACATAATTATATATTTTACTGTGCACATTTATGTCTTTAATATCATATATTAATAATGTTCTTTTAATATTTATAACGATGTATTTTCAATCAACAATTTTTGAAATACCTGATGCTGTTTAAAATATAGAAACCGAATGTATTGTGACTAATGTAATCAAATAATATATTTAATGCTTTTATAATTGAGAAAGACTGTTTGACTTATTATTAAATAATTTAAAACTCTCGTTTAGTTTACAGTAATTTTACCTAAATTTTCATTTCTGTAATAATTCTCGTCAGTACCTAAGAGAATTAAGATTTATTTAAATTTATTTTGTTAGTAGGCTGGAAATATTTCTTCGGAAATTAATCAAAAATGTATTTATGCCGATATAAATGTTTTAAGTCGGTTTCCCGTATTACAATCTCAGCAAAGAATTGTTGTGGATTAAGTAACAACTATGAAATAAAAACATTAAAGTCATACTGCTTAGGCTTTGAAAAAGTGGTTATTATAGTTGCAATTGTATGAGAGAATGAAATAAAAACTTGATGCGGCAACAACCGCGAAAGCCGTAAAAATCTTTCTAACGGAGACTTTAACAGGCTGTGAAGAGGTTGTAAAGAAAGTTTCACAACCTTGTAGATCCAAAATATTTCTCCTTTTACATTGTACGTTTATGTTACAGCTCACTTTAAAAGACAACAATAATTTTACTTTAATATATTTCAAATGGAAAAAAAATACTTTCGTGATTTTTCCCATCAGCATGCAAACACGTAACTGCCTTCGGATGCGATGGGGCTACAGTAATATCAGGTAGATGAAGAGTGAAATTGTTATCACTTCATAAATTAACGAGTTAAAGACCCCTACAAATCAATTTATTTTATAAATTAAAATTTAAGATTTTATTGTGCAATTATGACACATATCTCTAAAATATGTACAAGTGAGACAAGTCAATATTTGTTCAGGGATGCTTTTAGAAGAGTAGGAGACTTGTCAGACACCTTTTGCTATTTTTGACAACTGAGAATCATAGTCCAATAAATTGCATACGATACAATGTGCGTTACGTGTTGTATTACTTTACGGGTGACGATAAATGTTTAAATATGGAAACTGTGCTCTGTTCACTATTCTATTAAAATGTCAATATACAATAATTATTTTACTTTTAAATCTTTAATTTATATAATTTTTATACGATAATAATTTTTGTAGGAATTCTCAACATAAATACAGTATTTTTATTGTTAAAAATGAGATGGATAGATTAAAATCACTATTAAAATACATGCAAGCAATTAATTTTTTAATAAAATATTTTTTATACAAAATACTTTCACATTAATATGAAAACATAAATATAAAGAAAGTTTTAGTGCATTAATTCATATTATAAATAGGTCTGATGTTAAGCTGCAGATAGTTTTCATAGAAATTTATTCCTCTATTTCCATTATAATTAATTAACTTAGTCTGAATTATAATTCTTATAGTGTAATTAAACGAAACTTTGTAATAATAGAAAATAAATTTAAATAATGTTCAAAAACTGGAATACCTTAATAGACTTTTCCCGTACAATTTATTATTCACTATTTTCGGTACTAGGCGAGATCCGTTGGTCTCTAATAAATTATTATTATATTTTACATAAAGACAGTGACGGACTCGTTAATTAACGACGCCAATGACAAGATTCGTAAAATCCGTAGTCAGTGAGTTAAAATTTGACAGACCACTTTCTTTTTCGTGTAAATGGATTAGTGAAAACTCCACCATTGCCAATAAAAAAAATTTATCTCATCTACAGAGGTCACACCTTTGGTTCGAAAAGGTTTTTTTTTTATGGTACGTAAATGTTCCTCGAGGCACAGGGAATCTTATGGTGCCATCTGTTGGACCCACTTTCTCCAGGGACAATGCAACAATATGTCACGCCTTCTACTTGCCCTAAAAAGGGGAGCCTCGATTTAGCGTTTGTCACCCGCCGTTTGATAATTGGAACTGCTTTCTCCTGCAGAAGGAGGCAACAGGCCATTAGCAATTACGCGTGAACCTGTCTCACCCTCAATTATCGACAATAATTCCGTAACGGGTGTGCAAAAATTAACATTTTTTTTTCCTTCTGCCGGTTTAGAGCCCCCTTCCCCTTCATTCCCGGAAATAGAACATTACTTAATTACACGAAATGTAAATTAACATAAATTGTTACGTGCGATTTGCACACGCGTTACATATAAATGACTGTTATATATATACACATCTGTTGAAACTATTGCTGACTTTAAAATAGCAATGGAAATAAAATTATTTTAGTATAATAAATTAATTACAATAACAGAGAATCATAAATTATTTTTTTAATACGCCACATTTCGCTTATCAATATGAAATAATATTTGCATTCGTCATCTAAAAGTAATACAATAAGCCTATCAAAATTATGTCTTTTTTTAATAAATATGTTTGGATAAAACTGAATTATTTTGGATGGAATAGTTTTTTATGTTCACTGATTCGAGTTCCTAACGAGCGTTTGGTTTGACCCATACAACAAGCATTGCAATCTAGCCGATTAACTCTTTAAATAGAATTATGTTGAACTTAATTTTATCTTTAATATTATTGCCTAAATTTTAATTATTGAAGATTTTAAAACTAACCCGAATACTATAGTTATAAAACAAATCAATAAGTTTATATCGTATATTTTTAAATACGTACGATAAAATTCAAACTTAAACTTTTAAATTTGTAACGTTTTATAATTAATTTATAATTAATACTTTTTGTTTCTTCTTTCCCTTGTAGAAGTCAGTAGTTATTTTTTTTAATTTAATTTATTTAATTAACTGTTTGTCATTAGCCCACTAACTGCTGTTCTATAACTTGGTTCAATATAATTAAAACCAGCATTAAAATCAATCAAATTAATTTATTAGTATATAAGGTTTATACAATTTAGAAAGTGTCTTAGTTTCAAGCGCAAATATTCAAGTGTGTTTCTTTTGAACACAGTTGATTTAGTCGTTCTGAGAAAAAATAAAGAGTTATACTGAATACCTCGAAGAAATAAAGGAGAAGAAAGCTTAAGGACCTTCCAGATTTATTGCAAAAAATGTTAGGAAGCTTTATTGAGAAAAATAAAAGCTGTAAACGGATACAAAATTAATATAATACAAGAGGATATGTAATCCACTTTGAAGAACGACCAACAAATTAAAAAATATTAGAATAGTTTTTGATGAATGATGACAAATACTGGAAGATCTGACACCAGTCGCTTTCAATAAATTTAGGTAAATATATAAATTATTTGGGTAGCCTTGAAGCATGCGCCACATTTTTCCAAGATTATTGTCGACGCGATCAAATGTAAGGATAAAAAAAACCTTTGTTTTAATATTAAATATATATATTATGTATTTGTGATTTTTTTCATTTGCTACGGTTGTAGAAATCTTATGTATCAATTAGTGAACAAGTCAAATCCGTGCTGTCATACAGATACAGATCTGCTGATATATTTTTTTTCCAGACACACAAACACAAGTGTGTTTTAAGTGTCAGGCAGGAGACTAATTAAAGTTATTTCCGTGACATCGTTTTACAAGAGTTGTATACGTACAGAACGCGAACAAGTTTGGAGAGAGACACGCGGGGAGCGCCAGTAGCCGGTTCCAGTTCCGCAATTTTGGCGAGCAGATGAGCCGGAACCGGTAAGGCCAGATTAGGATCCCCATACCTGGACAGGTTATTAATCTTTTGTTATCTCCCTTCTTTTCTATCCAGCGACAAACCAAATATGGATTAAACATTCTTTAGCTCGCGGGCCCCAACGGAAAGAATTCGACGCAGAAAAAAATTTGACCCCCTTCCAAAAGATAAAGACGTCTTCATCGGTCAAAGCTGAATTTGTATTATTTCTTCACCATATAGATAACAACATAACCAGCATATTGAAGTTCTCATAAAAAAGATCTGGTTTGAGAGTTGATCGTGACCAGCTCCATTTTTATCTCCTGACGTTCTAGAATCGGGGTTGATCACAATTTCATGATAAACGTCTCGATTACGTTACACCTTTGTGTGACTGACGGTGGCATCGTTTTAATATTTTATTTTTATATTTTTTAACGATAAGACATTTCGTGTGTTCAGACGAACGGAATCTGTCATCAAAATGACGATTCTTCCATTTGGCTTTTTCCATAAATAAATATATTCGATATTCATCTTACTTTACTACTATAAAGCAGACCAGGATATTTAAATTCCATTGATTGATTAAAAAAAATAATTATGTGGTGTTCCGTGATTGTCCAATCAGATACAACCACTTGGAATTATTGAAGAGATAAGTCCAGATAAATCGACCGTAGTGGAAATGACAAACAAGAACTCATCAGGTAATAGCTTCCTAAAGGTATTAATATTTAAATTATGGTGGTATTATTTACATATGAAAACAAGTAAACGTAGTTGGATCAACTATGAAGGAAGTGACCATTTTGCGATTCATCATTGATGGTACCGACGAGTCCGAGAACGAGGAGTGCAAATTGGAAATATGTTTCAAATTATTTCATCGTATCAGTTGAAATATCAAGATTTCTCTGATTTTGTTTAACAGAGAGAGGTGAAGGACCTCAGTTGAATGAGCCAATATTTATGAACTCACAGTGTTTCGGCTTCCGTGGTGATTGAAGATTTGGAGTGTTGATACAGGTCGTTGGCTTCTCTCACAGAACAATCCCTAATTACTTCTCAGAGCAGAGTAGAGCAGCGTTTTCGTGACTCGCAGATTGGCTTTCTCCCTTTCTTTCGCGGGGCGTTGATATCCGTGATTTATTCCAGGTAGAATCTCACACCTCATTAAACCTGGTGTAGCAATTGGCCATCCGTACCTGGAAACGAACCAGTCCAGATCAACGGTCACGGCGAGCCTTAGAACAAACGCCGGACCGACCACTCTGGCTTCTGCTTCCTCAACGCTCAACTAAATTATAATTTTTTTAAAAATTCATTTGCAGATTTTATGGTCATTTGAGACCAAATGAAAAATTATACATGAATTAACCATTTATCTGCTTGTTTTAAAATTTCTTAATCAAATATCGGTCTTTCTGGTTAAGGTCTCTGTCCTGGCTCAAATTTTCATGAATCTCCAATTTTACAGTAAATTCAATACAGAACACAAAACGTAAATATCTGACCCGTTCTGATAAGTTTTAAAGCTTAAAATATGCTATTTCCTCTCTTCATATTTAATATAAATTTATTCAAGTTTCTTTACCAAAATATTAAATATTACTTTATCTTCACGAATACAAAATTTATTGACCAATTAAACCTATTTTCCCGATACTCAATTCAGTATTTCATGTTACGAAACAGCCGACATAAGTCATGAAAACAAAATCTCGTTTAGTAAATAACATTTATTGTCTACATCAATGCTACCATTTTTTTCCCCATAGAGTAAGAACCTTAAAACGGAACAAATATACACCGAAACGATAATGTGATTTAAAACATATATGTTTAATAACCTGTCAGTTACTGATCTTACATTATGTTTCAGTCAATATTACTTTATAATTGAGTATCTTATTAATTTAATTAAAGTATCTGCGGATCTGAACCAAAATTCTACTTCAACACGATTTTTTTCGCACGTTCCTGTCCTTGATTTTGCTTGAATCCAATTCACCCTGCAATATGAATAAATGTCCCCTAATATTGTATCAGTAATGATGGGATTTGTCTCAGTCTCGACGCTTGTCATTTCTTATTTTTAAATATGAACTATTTTTTAAAACATTATACGTAATTAGGTTGCTGAAAAGAGTAATTGCAGGAGGGACAAATAATTTTTTAACGTCGCATAAAACCTATTAAAATGGTGCGGAAATATTCGGCAATGGGGGGGGGGGGTCAATAGACCTTAAAACGTTTCCTAAAAATAATTTAAGGTGTGGTTTCCTCGTCACGACAGTTGACTAACAACCAGTTCTCAATTTACCCAGAAGCCTTGAAAATTCCTAGCAATCATTTCTACGGTCCAAAAGCAGGGAGTGTAATAGTTACTCTGAGCCTGTTCCATATTAACATACTCATTAAGCTCGCGGTTCATAACGTTTCCAAACCTCAAACGGTTTCCACGAAGAAAGTAGCGTTTATGAAAGTCAGAAAGCGTTTTCACTCTGTTTGTATTCGTGTCACTGTAAAATGTATCGGCACAAAATATAGATGTCAGTATTTTTATATTGATTAAGTTCTGCTAGCGATTAATAACAGGTTTGAAAAGGACATTACTGCTGCAAGTCTAGCTAAGATATAGTATACTTGAGGTTCAGCTGACATAGTTGACACAAGTGTACATGGAGGGTCCGTTCAACCTCTCTTTGTGCCTGAGCAGTAGTTGTAATTTTGAAGGCGCCATCCGTCCTGATAATAGAGAAAAATCGGACATTTATCTCAGAGAACGCGCTTGCAGAGGTGCTGTGGGCTCCAGGAGCCGGTTGGAGCAGAGAGTTGCATCGCGGGACATCGTGGGACGACGCCCCGCACTTTGCAGACAATTAGGCACCAAGTCAATAAAGCTGTGCTACAATTCAGTACGGTGTTGGGAAGATTGGATAAAACACATAGAAGGGTTTACTGTGCCGATGCAGCATTCCCTTCTCCATGCCTCGACCAGTTTCTGAGGCAGCTGGCCGACTATTCCAATTGGAATACTGACCCCGGAGCATAAACCTCTCAGAACTGGCTGATTAACCTTGGCTTGTGGGAACTTTAGAGAGAGAAGAAGGGATCCCCGAAGGTAGCATCCTCCAGCTAAATACAGTTACAGTGTAGTTAATCAAGGCTTTCCTCTGCAATTTGTAAGAATTTTTCATGTTGTTCATTTATATTACGTTACATTTTAATTTGTACCTTATTGATACGTATATTCTAGTCCTTTATCTTCTGCTTAAGCGAAGAATAATAGCTCCAGTTTTCCGAGGAAAGCAATATTTTTATTCTTGTTTTACATTTTTTTCCCCTTCAGTTCCAGACTGCAACAGATGTTCGAGTGTAATTTCAGCCGTCTGCCTGCAACGATTTTCCTCGGTTTGTAATGAGTTTGGATACGCATTTGCGAAGCGGAAGTGCTTTCCCCATTGGTTTACTTGCTGTGCGCGTTTCATAAGCTAATGAGTGTTGTCGTTGGCTTTTTTTTTCTTCTTGCTTTTTTTTTTGCCTCTCGCCCGCGGCAGACCTCGAAGCCGCGACCCCCGTAGAGAAAGTCCGATGACATAACTCAGGTCTCGCAAGATGTTGCCTGCCTGCCTGCCTTTATGGACCATTACTTAGGTCCGAAAATCGCGCGTTGAGTGAAAGCAGCGAGCGCTCAATCTGTTTGCTCTCACGGTCTGGACCCACTCAAGTCGTTCCCAACATCAACAATCGGTGACGCAACACTAAGTCCCTGTGGAACACGTGCATTACACTAGGAAAGAAGATTTAAAATACATTTCTCTTTCTTCTTATATTTCGTCTTGTGCAACACAAGGTAAAAATTATACATATAAAAACCTTGAAGTAAATCTTTCGTAAATGTTTTTTTAATATGCATGTTTAAAGTCCTTATATATTCGCAACACAGCAATATAATTAATGATGATAATTACTGTCCTTAATATTACAAAATTTTATTATAGGTTCCTAGCAGGATACTTTCGAATAACAATATTTTGTTGAAAGTTTCAGTAATATTACTGGTAATATTTTATGTAAATTGTGTTATATGTCTTCTTCCTCTCCTAGGAAAATTATCCCTTAAGCGTTGTCATCCAATTAGTGTCGTGCCCACTTCATACCTAATTTAGGTAATCAACCTCGTAGAAGGCGTTACGTTATTAAAATAGTTTAGTGAATACGGGGATTCCATTTAATTGTTTCCCTTCGTCCAACTGTCGTCGTTTTTTTAAAAAAAAAAATTTCCGGGAATATGCTTTTCCAGTTTTTCTGTTATCGTTCACTTCAAGATACTGATACTGAATACATTGCATATTATACATTTCATAGACAAAAAAACTATTAATTTTTTCTAGAAAATATTATACAGCTTTATATTAAAATAAAATCGTAACTTATTTCATAGAAATTGTAAAAAATACTTTTAGTGTAACTTTTTCAGCTGTAACTTACAAAGATTCAGAAACCTGAAGATGCCAAGGGAATTATATTCCAAAATTTTAATCAGTTAGATATTTTCTTCTCATCCCAGACGAATACAAAATCATCAATAAAAATTTCTCACCATCTGCACTTAAATTCTATAATTAAAGTTTCCATAATCAGTCAACAAAATATAAAATTAATTACCCATTTTTCATTAATGTGGCATCATATTTATAATGAGAAACCAGAACATTAAATCATTTTTTTTAAAAAAAAAAATTATAACAATCAGTTTTAGGAATATAAATTAAATTAATCCAAAATACATTAAATTTTGGGTAAATAATTCTTATTGTTAGAAACCTTGAATTTTACAAAAGTTAAAATCGGAAACATTCTATTTTAGGTGAAAACATCTTAGCATTAATTACGACGTACTTTTATTATTTAGAAATTTTAACAAATTATGGTTATTCATAAAAATGGGTGTTTTGAATAAAAATTTTCAATCTTATTTCTTCTTCCTTTTATTTCAAAATTATGTATATATATATATATATTGTTCGTTTCTTTCAAAATTTAAGGTTCAAATTTTCTCGTGTTCTTTTAAATACATCCTCTTCACTTCTTTTCTAAGATATTTTACTTTTCATGCAGAACTAGTAATGCTGTAACAGTATTGTGAAGAATCATATGTAACATAATTTATTTACAGTGAAGGTAACGTAAAAATATATTCTGTAAGTTAAATATTTATTTAATTTGAAACACAGCTGAAAGTTTCTTTTTGGAAATAGAATAATTGCTAGAAAAAATAATAGAGGAACTAATATATCTCTGAGTTGACGAGACATAATTCTGAATGTAAAACACAATTGTTTATTTCGGTTTATTTTTTTTTAGGGCAACAGGCTACATGAGGGTGATCCACATTGGGCAACTCCCCTTTAATAGCATAGGAAGGGATTTGAAAGGGGGGATGTGGAAGGGTAGAGGAAGGTAGCCAACGGTTAACTAGGGCTCCCGGGCTATATTTTAAGGATCCTACCCGGCATTCGCCTAAAGAAATGCAGGGAAAACCCTAGAAAAACCTGCATCAGGTAGGTCGGGCATTGGGTACTTGTCCCACGCCCTTCCGATAGCGGGAGAGGAGTTTTCTGTTGGGACGCAGCATTCCCTTCTCCGTGCCTCGACCAGTTTAGGAGGCAGCTGGCCGACTATTCCAATGGGAATAGCGAACAACTCTTACCGTGTGCCCAAGGTCTGCGACCCCGGAACATACACCTCTCAGAACAGGCCGAGGTGCCTCGGCTTGTGGGTTATTTCGGTAGGTATATGTAAAATTTATTGTATTAACACGTTGACTGCCGACTACGAGAAAACTCGTAGACTGCGTTCTTTTCTAGGACGCCAACTACGAATTATCTCGTCCTTGTTTACTTGTCATTTTTGTACAGCTACGATTAAACTCGGAATATATCAGTGCTAATATTGTTTCTGGGAAAATAACAATAAATCCATGCTGTCTTGCATGAACAGAAAATTTAGTAAGAAACGAAAAAGAAAAAAATTCAAATTCAAGAAATAGAATAATATTTTATTGTTTGTGGAAGTTCTTAAACAATCTTCCACACAAAGGGCTGGCTTCGCTTTACAGGCTTGCAGCTTTGATAACCTAATAGATGTTTTTACTACTTTGCGTTTCTCAATTTTTTCCGCAGCATATATATTAGTTTGTGCCACCAGTGATGCAAGAAACTCATCCGAAAAAAATAAGTCCACCAGCCTTTGTACTGACGAATATGGACGCGTATTCATGATTCAGCTTTAGCGAAGCGACATGTCGAAGCGTGTCTGAGTACGAATTAACTCGTAGTTGGCTTCCGCGAAGAAATTCTGAAAATTACCGTGGCAGTCAACGTGTTAAGAACTAAAATACAAAACATATATAATAGTGTAATTGAATTTTTTTGCATTCGTAATAGTAGCGGTATTGTATTGGGAAATTTTAGTCATAGCGCCTATTTTATAGTCATTTTATAAACTTCAGTTTCCTGATAACTCTCAAACCAGCGGCGGTGTTGCTGACTTGTGGATGCGAATTTGCAACATTTTATCCGCACGAAATTTATTTGCCCAAGAGGGTTAGTGAATCATTCACGTGAGTGGAGTGACGTCAGAGTTAACGTCATACAACGTGAGGGCAAAAAAAATTAAAATGTGGAAATAATTGTTTTATATTAAGTAAACAGCGTTTATTACAATGAAATATATTGATACTTAATTGAAATTGCAATATTAGTACATAATTATAATATTAATAACCACAAAAAGTTCTATAACAAAATGTTAAATGAAATATGGCACTAGGTGAGGCATTGCATCGGGATACAGACTTGAAAAACATTTGGAAGAATGTTGGAATGAGGGAAGGTGCTATTAAGGCAAGCTGTAGGACAGATAGTGAGTTAAATCAAGAGTCCTTTGACATTCACACAGAAAAGCGAGGAGAATATCTGCAGATCTCCGTTGTGATTTAGTAACATCCTTGAAGAAGACCTTTTATGAGCCGTATATGACTAAAAGGGTATAGTGACATATCGCAGTGTACACGGTACATGTCGTTGCCACTAAATTATAGTGATGGATACTGGACACGACGGAAGGGACATTGTTTGTATCCCCAGCACTAAAGGAAATTATTAATGAGCGTTATTTGCGCTGTATACAGGAGTCGTGTCCACCGTTGCTAAATGTCGGTAAGGCGGTTCTTTAATTGAACAGTCGCGTAATTATTACCTGTCTGAAAATGGTAATGCATTACATTTTGTGCAGTTGAAGTGATTTTAACGATAAACACAGAAAATTGCAGGCACACTGAAACTGTAATATAATAAAGAAAACAGTTAAGTATTCTTGGGTGGATATTAACCAGTGTGTGAATTGAATTATTGCCGTGAAAAGGTAATGAGAAGCAGCCACAGAGGTCCAAGTGGCCAGCAGGTGCACAAATGTTCCAACTTGCACAAAACGCCCCACATCTGCAGAAGTTACAGCACCATCTGTGAAGCTGGCTATTATTGGCAGGTGGACTGAGTGCTCTGTACTTAAGGGATAAAGTGACCCAGTCGTTCTCGAATTCTGGAGAGCGGACCACGAACGTGATATTACAAGTCGATCCATCATCATTGGCCGCCGCGTGAAAGCCTATCATAAGACTGAGATAGGCTCGTTGACCCAGGTTTGCCAAACTGTGCAATCGCACCAGTAGGTACATCCTACCATCAGCTAAACCAATTCACGTCCGCTAAATACAGCCATCAGTTATGTAAATAAGGAGGTAGAGTTTACCACTCGACTGGAACTCATCCCGAAAAATATACGCCTTTAATATTCCATATGCTCCTTAAAACAGTCTCTAATAAAATTTTATTAATCAATGAATATTTATGGAAAGTCTTACAATTTTTTTGGTTCGATTTGCCAAATATTTATCAAGATTTTTGAAGGTCGGTTTGTCCCAAAATCAAAGACCACCTTATCGTAAACATTTAATGGCCTTTATTAGACTCAAAATTGGAACTAGTCCCGTTTCGAAAAATAATATATTTTCTACTTTACCGGTGACACTATAGAAATAATTCTTATTCGACACTTATTACGTTACAGGAAAATATGAGACTCAAACGATCACCGATGTCATTACATAGGTATCACTATCTCAGTTACGTATATATTTCAGAGAAATAGATAAAGCAGTTGTTCGTGTTAGTTGGTACTACAAATGTGAAAGAGAAAATTATCATGTCGTCACCAACTCCGACGACCGCAGACGTCGCAGGTAACATCCTTAATTTTTATTCCAAGATTAATAACATCTATTAATATATTAAAAATTGTTTTAAGGAGAATTCGTCGTCAAATACGATACAAAGCATTTGAATGATAAATTAATTGTCTACAAACTTTAAATGCACTAAATGTCTTTAAATGGAAAAAAAATGAATGTACCTGAAATATGTTCAAATTCAATTTTATTTTCAATAATTTCATTCTTCTTAGCTACATTTTAATCAGTAACGTTATCCGTTTTGAATTCCCTTGTAAACAATTTTCAGCCGCTGCCGTCTGCTTTTTAGCCGATTTCTTTTTCTTGTCTTTGACTTTATAATTCCTTTTTCTGCGGGGATGGGGGGGGGGGGGGAGAATCTCCTTCTCCCACGTATTTGCCTCGTTAAGTCCGCGTCGCATCCCTTGGTACGTCTTGTGGCGCAATTTGCTTGCAAATTAGCGACGCCTTTATGCTATTAATTGCCTACGTAATGGTCGCGACAACAGCGGCCTTAACGACCGCCGTTGTGAAATGTATCTTTAATGTTTTCGTACCGATGTAATGGCTGTGAAATATTGTACAGTGCCGCATATTAGGATCCAAAGGCTCCAAGTACTACTCTGTTCTTGTAAGCCATTACTTAGGTGGATGTGTGAATGATCGTAATCCTACAAATCCTCATTAGACATTGAAGTAATCCAGTTGGAATGTCTACAAGTAGAAGAATACAAGCTGTTTAAATCAGACCCTGAAGAAGGGTGTTGAGAATTAAATGAATGAACAACACAATAAAGTTGTGGGTTACATAATTAACTAGACGAAACTTAGGAAAAATAAATAAAAGAATGAAACGCATGATTAATAACTAGAGAGAAAAATAATTTCTAATAGGCGAAATAAACAGAAAAAATTAGAAAAAATTATTAAATATTTTTTATTTACGTAAAAATTTCTGAATATACTGTTATCTCTAGAAAAGATCAGCATGTCTCTTTATTAAACTAGTAATTAAATTAATTAACAGTAATATAAATTAATTCTGGTGAATATTTTACGAGTTAATTTTCCTTCTCTCTGTCAATTCGTCTATTTTTTCTTGTAATAGGTAGTAGATTATATATTAAGGTCATCCGGAGCGAGCAGAGCATGCGAGAGGATTCTCTCGCAGGTAACCTGCGAGGGAAGTTCTCTCGCAGGCAGAAACTTTTAGGAGAGATACAAAGGGGCTACCTTTGGGGATGCCTTTTCCTCTCCGTTTTTGAACTAAGGTTCCCGCAAGCCGAGGCACCTCGGCCTGTTTTGAGAGGTGTATGTTCCGGGGTCACAGACCTTGGGCATACGGTAAGAGTTGTTCGCTATTCCCATTGGAATAGTCGGCCAGCTGCCACCTAAACTGGTCGAGGCAGGGAGAAGGGAATGCTGCGTCTCCACAGCAAACTCCTCTCCCGCTATCGGAAGGGCGTGGGACAAGTACCCAATGCCCAACCTACCCGATGCAGGTTTTTCTAGGGTTTTCCCTGCATTTCTTTAGGTGAATGCCGGGTAGGATCCTTAAAATATAGCCCGGGGGCCCTAGTAACCCTTGGCTACCTTCCTCTACCCTTCCGCATCCCCCCTTTCAAATCCCTTCCTATGCTATTAAAGGGGAGTTGCCCAAAGTGGATTACCAATGTAGCCTGTTCCCTAAAAAAAATAAAAAAAATTTTTTTTAAGGTCAATTAAAACAATTATTGAGGTTTTAATGAAACTTAATTAATTTTTGTTTTATATTTTTTTGAAATGAAAAATACACCTTGTATTACGGTTTATCCAAAATATTTTTTTTTAACAATTTTAAAATACGTCTCAGTGTCTTTAAGTTGTTCATAGGGAGAAATGAAGATCATTCAGCCCTTAAAGTTTATCTCTATAATATCTTTTTATTACGAAAAAGGTTAACATTTTATAAGATTAAAAATTATAAAATTTCTGGGGGGGAAAGTACGGCCAATAAAAAATATGGGCCTATAAAAATACTTTATAATAATAATCAATAGAAATATTTTACCATAAAATTGTGTTATCGTTTTAAATTTTCGGAATTCGACATTCTTAATTACAGAAGCCGGAGATACAGAGGTTAAAATTAGCTTAATACAGCCACAAATTTGTTTTATGAATTATATTATTTAATTCAAATATTTTAATCCATCATAAGTAATTTAAATCATTAATGACTGAAAAATTTAATTTTTGCAACGCATAAAATTTTTTAACTAATTGAATTAAATTTTATAAACCGGTAACATTCCGTTATTTTATTTTAAAGAATTCAGTTCTGAAATAACAACGTTTCGGTACCTTTGTGTATCATATTCAGGTCATCACTTGACTCAAACGTCAAAAGGTAACAATTACTTAAACTTGAAATTTTTAGCGTTCACTCAGTCTGACACTGAAGGAAACATTTCTAATTTAAAATTTATTTAGAAACTTAATTTCTTGAATACATTGTCTGTTATTGGTCAGTAACGACATTTTATTCTATTGAATTATAAACAGACGTTAAAATAAAAAAAAATTACTTAGTTACTAGATTAACATGAAAATATAAAACGTCTATCTTAAATTTTATTATTTAGATAGTGAAATAGCCAATTATCGAAGAAAATTGAGTGATAAAATAATTGGCACACAATTTTTGCAATCATTGTGCTATTTATTTTATTTCATGTTAAATATTTATCTATTTATGATTTGTTTTGGATTTAATGATAGAAACCAGATTTATTTTTATAATTATATGTACCGCTATACTAATATATATATAAATTTATTCATGATTCTTATTCTGCGGAATAACAATCATCCAATGAATTTAGAAAATTAATTTTTTTTATCAACAAGTTTAACCATTATTTAGTTGAGTTTTTCAATCATCGCAAAAAATTATCCGTACAGTCCATACTAAACGGTTTAATAAAATAGAATCGCAAGTTAAGCATTATAAATTATGGTTTACAAGTAGAAATTATCGTTAAATACATTTATGAGTTGAGCAAAAGCTAATTGAAGTACAAGCGACGAATTCATAAGTGAGTAATAAACATTAAGTTTATTTTCTAAAAACCGAGACCGTCAAGTGTTGTACGCATTCTTATCAGACCGTCCGATCTTCTTGATTACTCTCTGCACAATACCGGCGAAAATACTTGCGAATACAGGGCATGTTCAACGTTTCTCCATTACTTATTCTCTCAGTGACTAACAATGGCGACGTAATTGTCGGTTATTAGCATTCTCTTTCCCCGTAGAAACCTACAATTTATCTCAGGCAAACCCTCTTCTTAAACGTCCTCATAAGTCTCAGGATCTGACACCTGGAATGACTTACTAATTTCTAATTTGAGGTTCGCGAATCTTGACGCCATGAAGTTGCTTTGAATATGAAACCCCAAGTCTCGAATTAAATATCTCAATATAGGTATGTGAAGTAGACTGTACTCCAGAATGTATTTTTACTTGAAAGAAAAATATTAAATTTGCACATTACCTACAGCATTCATTCACCTTGAGTTGATTTCAAAATTTGAATAATTTCAGGGCATTAGTAGTTATATTTATCTAACTTGGTTGAATCATAGAACAATAAGGCACACCTTTTTATAAATGGTCTCTACAAAATTTTAATGTATTAATATGTCAAGAAACAAATTGTAAGTTATTTCCAATAATTTTTCATATCATTTTATTTTAATATGTTTATAAGACTTTTTCCCTCTCAATTATAATAATTATTAGACTTTTGAAATTTTTATATTTGCACCAGAAGGTGATTCTAACAGGAATGATACGTTGTGCCAATTTTTATTCCACTAATTAGTTCCAATTTTTTTATAATGTTGAAAAATATATTTCTGAAAACTTTATACATTTATAATTTTAGGATATATTATTATTAAAATGACTCATAAAGTTAATAATAATATAAGGATTTAATGAGTATATAAACAAAAATTGATCAAATGGATAAATATAGCATTCAACCACGTAAAAGAGAGTAAATTTTATAACATAATTTAAAACATATGATGCTTTTAACTTTCCAAATAAAATTGTTATTCCTTTCGAGAAGAGAAATCTTTAAAAACCCTAGACAATTCAGACGGATCCAATTATTTTACGGATGTGATATTTCTCTACATAATCCAAAATTCAATTAATTTTAAAAAAAATAGTTTCCACGACGAATTAACTTTACAACCATGTCAAAAAATTTATTTTAATTTATTATGTATATATATATATATATATAAATTCTGTACAAGTTTTGGTCAAAATTATTCCACGCCATTAATTTTGTATTCGGATCGTATATACAAGCATACAATATAAATTTTATATTATCCTTCCAGAGGGACTTCCATTAGATTTAAGTAACATGTATTTTATATGTTTTAAGATAGCATGCACTATTAGGAAAATCATAAAATTAATGGAAACGATTTTTCGTTGGTGGAGATATTCATAGATAAACATTTACAGCACAGATTGTGACTGAAATTGGGGAATAATTAAAAAATTCCGCCTATGTAACGTTAGCTTCGTTACTGCTGACAAACCTGTGCGAAAACCTGTTCGAAAGGTCATATTTTTTAATTACGTGTCCGTAGTAATTGCTTCGATAGCAGCTCATCAGGTATAAATACTTTGTCACTTGATTTTGAAGGAGTTTATATAAGGAACGCAATTTATTATTAGTAAGTATATTAATAAAATTGAACTTATAAGGAAATATCAAATTTCATATAAATAACGTTCGTAGTTCAATTTCTCAAATATCCACATATTAGAAAAAATTTGGAGTGGTTTAAAGTAAGCACTCAACTTTACACCTTCTTGTAAAAATTAAATCCTTGCCTCTACTGCATTATTTAAAATTTGTAGAGGTTGGAACAATTTTTTTCCCCCGTATCTCATATATGAACGACAACCACCTGATCTCACAACAACCAGTAATTTCGCTAAAAGGAATCTCAGCTCGGCAACAATTCCCCTCGCTACTCCCGGAAATTTTTCAGCAGATACATAGGAAGATTCTGATTTATGCAGTCGTAAAGCACCAGGGAGAAATTGAAGTTCTTTCATACCAGTCCCTGTTGGCAGAATAATTACAGCATTTGCAAACAAGTCAGCAGTTGCGTATACTAGTTATCACAGGGCCAGTTATCCACTCGTGGCACTGGTGTGTGCCTGGTGGCCAATCGATAAATATAACAACTGTGGAAAATAATACAGTTGTATGGATTTATATATGGTAGTGCAACAAACTTTCGAAGAACTAAATTATCGCTTTAATGAAAAATCAGAAAGTAATTTAGTTGGGATGAAAACATTGATTATAATCATGACCGCGGATCACCATCCGGAAGTGATTGACCTCAGTGGACAGAATGGCTGAACGTAGTCTGTTGTTCGAACGGTAACCATGGAATTGATATGGTTGGACAACCAAGGTAACGGAAAGAAATACTAAATAAGAAAACGGAAGAATTATTTTGATTGAGACGGAGAATGTATGTTAATGACAGAGGGTGTTCATTATCATGACGCCAGTATAGAACTAGTCACCATTTACGTATCAGAGAGATACCGAACATAGGGAAAACTGTGTCAGCAGATATAGAGAGTGATAGCAAGATTCAACTAACCACTCAAAATTCTTTGAGGAATAAAATTTAATTATAACGACTTTCCAGAAACTCGTCTGACGCTGCACGCATTACTAACCACATTTTAAAGTATACGTGAGTAACAAAGTATTTATGAACGCATTGCTTCCTGTCATTTTACCAATGTCATTTAGTTTCAAGTCAGACTAATTTTATAAAGTACTGATCAGTTCAATTCACTTCTGTCACCCTGAGATAAAAGTTAAATATTGTAATAATTAAAAGAATGGCGTTTAATAAATAAATTAATCAACTTTACAAACAAACAAATTTATTACTTTAGCAAAAACACAAATAATTACACAATTTAAAAATATCTTAGGGTCTCTACTGGGTTTGATAATGGCGAATCATTTTATTTCACAACTTAAACACAAATTCCAATTTAAAAGAGAAAAGATTTACTCGTCAATTAACTATGACGAAATTTACTTGTCAATAAAATTAAACTAAAAGATGGATTCTAATTAACAAATTTTAATCAAAAGAAGAGAACGAAATCTGAAGGCTATCTTTGAATCAGGTTTACATAATTAATTGTTTTTATATTGTTACTCACGGCTGCATTCCAGGATACCTTGTACTTGACGAAACACTATGGCTGGGTTTTGCACAGCTTCTAAAACTCACAGATATTAAAATTTCTATTTTTAGATCAAAACTCAGGAACCAGGATGAACCTCCTTTCCTCTCTCTCTCGGTTGACTTCTGCTAATTCTGCCCGACTATGTTCACAAGACTGTTTGTGCTTAGCAGGTTTCGTAGTTCTGCTCGAGTGAATATTTCGTCTTGAGCAAAATGTTCAGGGACCAATCAACTCTGTTTCTCTGCAAATTTACTTTAAATAATTGAAATTGTCTTGTCTATTTCCAACACAACCAATTTCTGTCGTGTCTGATTGCCAACTGCTAATGCGACCTGAACTCTACCATATCATAATGGAACTGCACTCTCTCGTAATTTTGAGCGCGCATTACTTCTTCCGACAAAGGAAACAATGCTCGGCTTGTCTATTGTTGTTCTGGACCGCCGCCACGAAGGATTTCTCTAACATTTTAGATTTTCAAATTTACAATTTAAAAGAGAAAGGTTGGAATTACAATATTTTTATATTAATTACGTTTAGCATTTAAATAAATATTTTTTATAGTAAATATTCCATTGTCTTTAATTAACTTATTAATCTTTGATGATTACTGTAATGTTCGTACCAGTGACAAGATTTATAGGGTGAGCCTGTTCAACTAATTAATTAATGCTACTTAAATCGTAGATGGATTCAAGTTCTGAATTTATCTAATATATTTCGCATAGCCATAGGGTGACGATTTTACTATTTATTGTTTGTTGTTAAGTGTTAAAAATTAAATATAACCATTCGAGCAGGTGATGCTAATCAATGAATTATACAGATTATTTTTCAATTAAACAACAATAATTTATTAAGTTATAAAAAGCGGGTACATCATTATTAGGCATTTCTAGAAAAGACGTTTTTAATGGTTGTAGATTTTCTGGAAACATGTCTGAGTCTTTCAAGCAGAAATGAGCTCAGAAAATAAGATGGTCTGAGGAAGAACGTTGTATACTACGAGAGAAATAAATTAGTCACTCCGTAGTTACTGCACAAGGGACGCCGGTAAAGGCCAGTGAGGTACTCTGTATATCTGATTAAAACAGGACTATGGAGGCAAAAAAATACGGCGATATAACGATCTGGCGTGAGACAGGGTGACCTGACCCCCACATGGGTCGCGGCTTCGGGACTGTTAATTCACCTGGAAGGGGTCAGTGTATTCCTGTGGTACAATCACACACGATAGCAACAGACCTGTGGGAAATTCACAGATGAAGCTGAATATCTCATAATATCAGATAGACTGTTCCAGTGTATCAGCTCAAAATTAAAAAAAAAAAAGATTTCCCAGAAAATTAACCAAAACGGTAACGTATTTTGAAATATATATAGAAATAAAAAATTGCGCTAAACGAAGGTAGTTAAAAAGGAAATTATGGATCAATTTGGAATAAGAGATAAGAACGTACCGGAAGAAATGCATTAATAAGAAAACTGGATATGAAAAGCTTGTGAAAACAGCACATAGGGATAAAGACTAAGGGGAAGAAAGTGGCTTAATGGATGCAGTCTACATCAATTTAAGTACAGTTGGAGCACAATGCAGTGCATTTACAGAATTTTATAGAAAATTCTCTTTCGGTATATATTAATGTACTTACGTATTTGAATAATCTTTTTTTTATATATTTTACATCTTTCCTGCTTTCATCTCATAGAACTCACGGGCATATGATTACATTAAAATACTTTGGCTTTATTATGGATTATTCTCATTTTTTAAATTTTTTCTTCACGATTTATTCATCTTTATAAGTGTTGTTTTGGTAATGAAATATAATGACCGTTATTTTATTATCTATTTTTAAAA
This sequence comes from Zhengitettix transpicula, assembly GCA_037074705.1. NCBI lineage: Eukaryota > Metazoa > Arthropoda > Insecta > Orthoptera > Tetrigidae > Zhengitettix > Zhengitettix transpicula. The sequence goes on from CM073594.1 coordinate 51,732,480, forward strand.
AATTCCGTGAGTTAGAGGCTTCCATTAGTACTTCTTAATTATTTTCGCCCTCGTCCGTGTATTGTGAACTATGATTTCGTCTCAATATGCTGACTAATGTTAGCAAAATCTTCTCAAAAATTACCGCATCCCACCCCCCTATCACAAACAACAATATTATGACCACGTCACATTCTTAATTGAGAGTGAATACTCTTCCTCTAATTGGACCCGCGTCGGGTCTCTCCCATAATTTAACATATGAGTATTTGCCGAGGATTGTTACAAAGGCGCTAACGCCGTAGAAAAATTGAACCGTCACGAGATTTAACTGTGTTCGAAATCGTAATGACAAACTGTTAAGATTCAGGTGGTGTATTTTTGTAAAGAGTGATACAGAGAGGAACATGGGTTGAACAATGGAGGACACATGGCGAAAATGTCTCCTGAGTAACAGAGGAAGAGACGAATCACGTGTGCAAATTGGTTAGTATGTGTCGGTGGGTATTCAAAGGATGGCGAAACTATTTATTCATTACAAGGACCACTTTATACAGATGGTACGATTAATTACAAATAGTCTTTCCTTTGTAGTTGATCACGACGTTGGCTTTTTCTAACACTCAGGCTGCCGAAACTTAGACTAAATAATTGGACAATATTGAAAATTAAGTCAATAATGGCGGCCGACCAGTAACTTTAAATCTATGTAAAGAATAATCAAACCAATTCTGTATTTATCGTCAAAAAATTATTATTTAAGAGATATGGAGGAAAATAAGGATTACCAAATAATCTGTAAGGAATGCTATTTTACGCCGAAACTTATTTTTAAGATTATTTAGGTTTTTTTTAACGGGCGGACTACCCTCGAAAGACTTTGTTCCTATGCCAAAGTGGAAGAAGGTACAATGATAACATTGACCTGGGACTTCAAAATTCAAGTCGAAAGTTTGAGGAATCACTTCTGTCGGCTAGACCTCTGAAATATTAGGAAGAACAAATTAACTGTCCCGGAAGAGGCACTTTGTCAAGAATTTTTTTTGTAGAGGAACAGGCTACAGAGGAATATTTAATAAATTTAATTGATTCGAATTTTGACACAGGGCGACCAATTAAATTAAAGTAAAATGCACAGCGATTGGTCGTCTTTTAACTTCAGGCTTAATTCTGGAATTTATGGAGTCTAAATCAGAGGAAGATAAGAGTAATGACATGAGTCGTGATCAAGATCTGGTCCAAGTCGTGTCAGCCAGCTTTAAAAGTTTCATAGTAGAGAAATAGACGTTCCGATGATCGACGCCGTAACCGAGCAGCCTGATGGATCAGCAAACAGTCCGTAACAAGAAGAAACGTGACATCCACCCTCTCGGTATTGTAAAAAAATTCATTTTTTTACAATTACCGCATTTTTAGGTTCTTAAGGTGCTCGAGCAGGTTAATTAAAATATACCACTGTGAACAAAAAGTAAGGTGAATTTATTTATAAAATATAAATTCTTTATTTATTCTTTCAAATCAATTTCATCCCATTCAAAGTAATCCCCGTCCGATAAAACGCACTTTTTCCAACGCTTTTTCCAGTCCTCGAAACAGTCGGAATAGTCTTTTTCCGGTATAGCCTTCAAGACCTTTTTCGATTCGGTTTTTATCTCCTCAGTTGTGTCAAAACGGCGTCCCCGCATTGGCCTTTTGAGTTTTCTGAATAGCCAGAAGTCGCACGGAGCCAAATCAGGCGAATACGGTGGTTGCGGAAGGATATGAGTCGAGTTTTTGGCAAAAAAAAGTCGCGAAGAACCAATGCAGTATGACATGGTGCATTATCGTGATGAAGGAACCAAGAGTTGTTCGCCCATAATTCTGGCCGTTTCAGACGAATAGCTTCACGCAAACGACGCATAACGCTCAAATAATATTCTTTGTTGACAGTTTCGCCCGGCGGAAGGAATTCATAGTGCACCACACCACGATAATCAAAGAAAACTGTCAACATGACCTTGATTTTCGGTCTTGCTTCACCTTTGGCACGATATTCGCTGGATTGGTCGGTGGTTTCAGGGTCATATGCGTAAATCCAAGTCTAGTCTCCAGTAATGATGCATTTCAAGTGGTCCTGATAGTCAGACAGCAAAAGTTCACACACATCAACGCGACGCTTTTTCTCCAAAAAATTGAGCGATTTTGGCACCAATCGAGACTTGACGCGTTTGAGACACACAACATTCTTCAAAATGGTTTGGGCTGAGCCAAATGATATTCCAACACTATCAGCGAGATCTATAATTGTCCATCGACGATTTTCAAGCACCAAATCTTTGACTTTTTGGACGTGGCCCTCGTCGGTAGACGTTGATGGTCGTCCAGAGCGCGGTTCGTCTTCAACGCGTTCTTGGCCGTCTTTGAACTCGTTGTAACACTTATAAACGTTTTTTTGTGCCATAGTTTGATCACCAAAGGCCTTCCGCAACATTTTCAACGTGCCCGCACAAGAATATTCATTCCGCAAACAAAATTTGATGCAAGTTCTTTGCTGAACAAAATCACCCATTGCAAAAATCGAAAAATTAACTTTTGGTTGTTTACAAAAACACGTGTAACTCGGAGATAATTAAACATTTTAACAAACAGACGCTTGGAAAATATTATAGACAGTCCTATCAACCTAGGAAAAAATTTACCTGTCTTCCTAATACCCGGGAGTTTTAAATGACAGTTTCACCTTACTTTTTGAGCACAGTGGTATATTCGTAACGGTTAGATCTACAAATGGCTTTGAGATAGAAAAGTAAATTATTATATATTCCTTCAATTAATTGATTACTCTCAATTTTTATATTTAATTCACTTCAACACTTTTGCTATTAAATATCATTTATATGAATTTTTTTAAAATTCTATGTCATTTAAACTCTATAAAAACAGCTTCAAGTCTTAGCTTTAAATTTTACAAATCTGAAACTGATCTGGTCGTAGCAGAAGAGGAAGTCTGGACAGGAAGACCAATTCAGCGTGTTAATAACACAGCTGTCGTGTCAAACGTACGTGGAACTCGGTGGCACCCATGTTGCGGAATAGTCCTTGAATTTGAATTGCAGAGAGTGTTTACCTGTGCGAACGCCCCGTGATTACGCGTGATAGGTCCGTAGATCGTCTTATCCTAACACGCGTGTTACAAGACCGCAGATGGGAGACGATCGCACCTGCAAACTGTTATTTTCCGACATTATCGGCCGCTTACTTTGAGCACGTGATATCTCCATTTCGTACGTACGGATAGTGCACGTGCCGTGATCAAGCCATTACTTCGACCGCAAAGTGTGAGAACAACGGCGATTCCTTTTACAGCGTCCGACCTGATGGACCACGTAGATTGAAGCTCCAGCGCCAGCCCGATTTGGTCCTCGGGTTTCCTTGATCCGTTCCTCACGAAGATTCTCATATCTGTTCTCCTTCCATTTCTGAAATGTCGATGTTAAAATCCTCAAACATATATATGAACAACTGAGGCGTTGTTAATGGTCAGCAGATCAAAACTGCTGATCAGTTATTCAATGATAGAATCTCTCAATCGAATTACCTTCAGCCAGTCTTTCTATTAAACTCTCAAGAAACATCTCGTTGTTCAGAAACAATTAAATTTTCTCAATTTTGCATTTATTTTGTCGTATATTGAAAAATATTTTAATAAGTAAGAAAAATATGCCTCTTTATTATCTTAATCATATAATTAATTAACTTCATTTTTCCTAATCATAAGTTTCATCAATTATAATTTTCACATTAATTTCCTTTTATGACGAGGATATTATCTAATAAGATAATGATAGGATGGATACCGGCACACAGAGGAATAGAGGTAAACGAAAGGACTGACAACAGTGCTAAGATGGAGGCATCCCAACAGAAGAATAAAAACAACAGTCCAATATGCTATAAAAAAAGATGGGGGACAAGCCTATGCCAGAATACTGAAGCAAAAATGAAACAAGAGTAGAAGAGGAAGGAATGAAGGAATTTTTCATAAGGAAGTCGACAACTGCAAGGATATATCCTACGCTGGAAAGTGGTTGTTGCTAGGAAAAGAACTCTCCATTATAACCTCACGCACTGCTATCTATTTTCTAGGTCACCGAAACCTTTATGTGACTTATGCAAAGCTCCCCTGACGATTGCAGCATGTCATCTACGACTGCCCAAAGCACGACAGGATTAGAAAGGCCACAATTGAGAAATACAGGTGAAGCTCAGCAATAAATAACCTGGTAAAATTTAGTAATTCAAGATTATTCTAAACAGACATTGAACCTTAGGCTAATAATAATATGTACAGGTAATACTAAACAAATGTAATAATTTCACATAGTAGGTATGGTAAGTTTCCAATGACTATTATGATGAGGCGACTGTAAACAATAAATTTTACGTATAAAATATTGCACTGATCTGTTAATATTGCAAAATTATTATTTTTAAAACGTTCTACAGAAGAGGGTTTATTTAATTCATGAAACTCAAAGTTAAAAATTCGTTGATAATAAAAATCTTGAAATTATAACGATAAAATAAGTGAAAAATATACTATTGATCTAAAATTTCGTCCCTATTTGAGGTATAATTGTTTCGGGTTGTAACGACTTCATGTTAACATAAAAAAGTAACTTATTTATTTTTAATTTTATGTTATAAATGTAGGGTTGAAAATTTAACTCGCTCAGTAACTAAATATTAATATTCGAAGGAGTATTAATTACATTAAGAAATTAAGTATACTAATTGCATAAATAAATAGAAAATTAGCTAAATTAATTCCACACACCGCTCCTACGATCCTTGTTTGTTTCCTGAGGTGATTCAAAAATGACTAGAGTCGTATGGACGACGCACCGAACATACCACGTGACTAACTCAAATACTGTGGAAGCAACAGTAAATAGCAAGACAGTCAATTTGAACCGTTTAAGGAAGATGAACCCAGTGACACTTGTATCTTAAATTTATTATGTCGGCAAGTCGACGTATCATTTACCGCAATATTCATGCCTTGTTTAAGGTCTATAATTAACAGATTGTGTCTGACCGTATATGAAAGAATTTCTTCTGATTTTGGTATCTAATTTTTATAAGTAAATAATAAAATGTCTATTTATTTGCAATAAGGCAGAACAAATTTTAAAGCCAACTAGTACCAGATTGAAGTGATGACATGCGGACTTCATTTTCCGAATAATTGTAATGAAGACATTCACAAGTCGCCGCTAAATTTTCGAAGCGCACTCTCACGGATGAGATGATTATCATTAAGACTTTTCGATTCTCATAAAAATTTTTCTTCATTAATCTACAATGCATGTAATCATCGGTGGCAAAATGAAGGGGCTTACAGCCGTCCGTCTTCGCAGAAATCACAACGTTAATGAGAGTGTGCAAGTTTGTTACTGTCGTTGCAATTTCCTCGTCTGCCAAGAGGTCAAAGGACTTCCCGGAGGATGGTCATCGTGACTTGGATTTTGGCCATCGCACTCCCTTCTCTGTAGAACGAATATGGAAAATAATAGATGCGAATTAGGGCCAATTGACCCGGCCCTTCTCCGTCTCTCCTTCATCACGCTGCATCATAATCAACATGCAACTACTTACAACGACTTGGAACCTAAGTATCTGGAGAGCCAATGTAGGAAGCACATAAATGATTTTCGAACTACAAATAGCTGAAACATTTGTACGCGTCCGAGGAGATTGTGCTGACAAGTATCCTCATATTTAAACTTGCAAGTGTGCGTATTTGGATGTAGAAAAATAGGTTAGCGTTCAACCTGGTTGCAAGGCATATTTGAAGTATTCGCGCCATGTTTAACCTTACCCTGTCTGGCTAACATTGCACAAGAAGATCGAGCGCTACATGGGCTTCACGACGAGTTGTGCTCGTAGTTTAATGGCCTACTACCTTGCCTTCCAACACGGCGATCGTGTGACGCGTCCAGCAAGAGGAAGCCAGATAAGGGATCTGCTCCCTCAGATAGCATCTTCACTGTGAAGTAACAGGAAAGTAATTGCCTCTGTATATAGGACAGGGCAGCTTCTGCGAGTCACCGTCTTACGTCACCCTCAGAGGCCCGCTTACGACATCGAGAAACGAGAATAACGCTTGACATGACAAACTAGCCCGCGGGACGAACGAGAGACCATCTCGATCCTCCAAGGCCCTGGAGTTTGGGACCGCTGCAACTAAAGCATTGTTATCAAAAATAATCGTTTTCCCTGGCATTTCGTTTACTGTGGAATCCATATCACTGACCTATCTAAAATAAAATGCTTACGTGGCTGCTTTCCCGATCTAAGACAATAAAATCAGAAAAACTGAAGAATAAATTTCAAGGAATTTTATTTTTAAAACAGAAAAATGGCCAATTTGTCAGAAAAAAAGAAGTAATTTAAATATTACGACGTATAGTCCACAATTTTGGGACTTCATTAGGTACTAGACTGTATTCATGTATTGTCATATGGCTTCACTAACTATCTTTATTAATTCGGTTACAACAGATTCAACTCGGGCTAGTGAGGATGTGTGGGTTTCTTGTGGCGACGCTAGATCCGCAGAAAATTGCCTGTCTAGTGTTACGTTGCTGCCTCGGTCGAAACTCCGTTTGAACCGGTTTAGGTGAGGCCCCTGTACAAATCAGACCATGAAGATTTGATTAGTTCCACGCCTTCTGTAAGTGTTTTTTTTCACTCGGGAAGGGATTTTTCTCTCCAACTTCAGAGCCACTCTTCGTCTTCAGCCTTGCCATCTTGGAGTGAAGGAGGCTCCTGGCTACTCAGTCTTGTTATTTTTATCTATAACTTCATATCGCTTTCTGATTTATATTCTTCTCTCTGAAAGGTACTCAGATACCAAGAACCCCACGTTATCGACTTTCCATTTCCCTTTTCTGAAGTTTTCCTTTTGACACTGAAGAAGATACGGTGCTGGATTTTCCTCCGACCTGATCCTCCTCAGCCTGCTCGTTTCTGAGACTTAGTTACAACTAAAATTCCTTTACGTTCTTACTTCTATATCAAGGAACGTACTATTATAGATCGTATATGTTTAAATAACTTCTTTTTCTGACAAATTGTCCGCTTTTCTGTTTGTTTATTAAAATATATTTGTCAGATTACCTTAAATATTAAAATACCTATTTGAATTTCTACTATATTTTTGTACAACAACTTGACGTGGTGAGTTGGGTTGTATACGAAACTTATTTAGTTCTTGAATTACCCCTTACGGATACCTCCAAAGTCTTTGGTTTAATATACTTTCCTTTAGTTACAAAAAAATCATGCAATTAGTAAAAATATAATTTCTCAAAGTTTCCTTCAAAAGGTACGACTTCGCCAGGCGCACATTGGAGTAATTTTTTCAAAATATTAAATGGAAAAACAAGGAAATTATTTATAATAGTCCAAGTACCAAATTACTCCAATATCCTAAATAAAGGGCTAAACGTTGTGATATTATAAATTAAGAATAAAATACTTTAACATGTAAGTAAAAAATGAGGATAATTTACTTAATTTATATTATTAATAAAAAACAGACTCAGATTAAATATTGTTGTGTCCTATATATTTTCTGTTTTTAATTTGTTTTGAATACTATTTTTTTAATATCCAATTTATAATTTTACCAGTCTGCAACATTGATTGCAGCCACTTTCCGTTTATTTTATTCATATTGTACTATATTTGCCCTTTCAACTACATTGTCAGTATTTAAAATGCATTTAAAGATATTGATCGGCGTTGAACTTTCCCTCTCAACTTATTGTAAACCTTACGTCACTCTGCTCAACGAGTTTTATGGAATAAAAAAATGAGGGTCCGTTTACTAGTGTTAATTTTTATCAAAAGTAAAATAAAAGAGAAATGTAAAAAAAAAGTTGCTACTGCCGCAATTTTTATCTGGCAGTAAATTCAGGTAATAATCGTTCCTTCATTCTACAAGGTGTGAAAAATTTGTGCTAAAATTTTGAAGTCGCAGACCTGAAAAACGCTCCGTAAGATTAAGGCAAATGTTAGTTTACTCATTAATTATGTTTCAAATCTGTTAATATATCTAACGATTACTTGTAATAAACAGAAGAATTTTCTATTACAGTAAGTTCGTATTTTTTAAGCCTCTGATTTGGAAAATCCGCCTTTTTGGTTTCTTCCGCCTAATTTGGAAGTCGTCGCCTTACTTAGGTAATATTGGTAAATCAGTTTCCCTCGAGAATCTTCCTAGGAAATCCCTGGACAGTTCAAGGTACTCCGGGGCTCGAACCCGGATCATAGACCGACGGAACACTTAACGTGTTTTGAATATCGGCCTCGGTGGAAGCGGGAGAAAGCTGCATCTCTCAGACCGCCTGGTTCCCCAAGGTATTTGAAATGCTGTTTCCTTCCTTATCTTTCACTGGTATGTAAATCCCGAAGATGCCCTTCCGAGCCGTGCCGTACCGAGGAAGGGTGGGCAAATCTCTTGCGGTGCTATGTAAATTGCCTGCCCATTGTTTGAGTGTGGCCTTTTTGCATATGCCTCATTTTACATTTAAATTCCTCAGAAGAGAAGATGCGGCTGCGGTCGCCTCCTATAGGAAGTGAGAAGGTGAACCCGTGCACCGCGTCTCGTCGCAATACGAGAATAGTTTCGCTTTTCAATTCTGTTTACATTAACCCACTTCTAGAAGAAAAAAACATTTCAAGACGACGCTCACACGGCGATAACAACACTTATATTACTCAAAACAGACTAAAAAAATTCATTGAACTGGAGTATTATTTTAGATAAATAAACATCCTCCAACTTTATGCCTTAAAAAATATTTTATTTTAATGTAAAATTAAACTACGTTTCATCGCTTATTTTGCGACGTCAACAGGTTCAAGGTAAAAACTACCTACCAAAAGAAAAAAAACAATTACATTGATTTGAATAACGTTTTTAAGAATCATTTGGCAGATAAACAATTAAAAGTTTGTTAACTTGCAAAATTTTGATAGACTGCTGTGGTCGAAATGTAAAAATTTAAAACGAGAACGACCAGTAAAAATTTATTTATATTGTTGGATGCGGTTTATAATTGAAACAATTTAGAATTTGAAATTATATGCGGCTTGTTAATCCAAACAATTACTTTCATAAATTATATTATGCTTATAATTTTGTCCATAATATTTTTTACTATCTTTAAGTAGTTTTGATCCCTAAAAATAACAGTACAATTAATTTGAGTTTTAAGCAAGCATTATAAGGTAAAACGATGAAACTACATTTTTTGTTTTCAATTTTAATATGTAAAACGTTACTGTTATATTTGATATTAATTAATATGACCCTAATGTACTTATTGATAAATTTCTGGGATAAGAATTAAGTAAATGAATATTTTGACTTTGACTAAGTTATGAATATGGTACTTAATATGTAAGATTTTAATAGCTTTATCTACAAAACTATAATAAACTTTCTTCTGGAAAAAGAGGATGGTAGGACATGTAATTGAGAAGTCTGCTTGAATATGTTGGCCTTTAGAACCAATTGGTTATTAATTTGTTACTACTAACCGTTATCCAAATGTCTAAAAAAACCTAATGGATTTGTTCTGTTCTATTTCAAAAGTAACGTTAAAATTGTTATGGTAAGTATTTAATATATTAAGTAAATAAATTATTTTAGTTATTATTGTAATTATTATAATGAAAATTGGTTGTTGTTTATTTATTTAATAGCCTTCTCAATAGTTATTATATATATATATATATATATATATATATGTATATATATAATTATTTTAATGTGTCTGCACTATTTCCTCATTCAGTTGACACAAAATTTTATTTGCTAATTTATTTGTAGAAAAAGTTAAACAAAACGTCTGTGTTAAAGCTATACTAATTAGATAATGAAGTAGCCAAATTAACAGGCAGAATTAAATTATAAAATAAATATTATACAACGTTTCTGAAACAATTCAAAAAAATTATTTTATCGTTTAATTATATCTGTTAATTTTTTAACTTCGATACCAAATTATTTCGTTGTATATTATTTAAAAGAGACTTTAAATATGAATTTATGACGAATAGAATGAATCAAAAACGCTGTTCTTCACAGAAACATATAGTAATTTGGAATGTCACTTCAATCATTCCTACAGTATGACTGCTATTTAATGTAGTATTTTGTAACAAGTAACCTTAATGGAGGGAGGGCGTTGATTTGTTATAAATTATTAATGTTGGAAATTATTTAGCCCACACGTTGGGCGCCATTTATGTAAAAATATGATTTTTTAAATTTTTTATTAATAAACTCTTATTCTTTTATTTATGTCTCAAAAATTTAATTAACAATTACTTACAATTAATGGCATTAAATGTAGAGGATTATAAATTTCTAGGGTTATATAATTTTTTATAAATGTGTAATATTGAGTTTTCTTGGAATCTTTAGTTTAAGAGTTTGAAATTAAATCATTTATTTTAATTAATAGAATTATGGTTGAAACTTCGATTCTGTTTTAACGTTAATTGAATTCATAACAAATTTATAACTTAATAGACTTTTTTTCGTTAAAAAAAATTATCATATGATAAATCACTTCGTTCACTTTGCGTTATTATATAATATTCAACTGATAAAAAATGTACTGCTTCAGCCTGGCGTAATTGTAGATAAAATTCGGGGGAAAGCAATTGAAATTTCAAAATGATACGTAAATGGCGTATCGAGGCTGTTGGTTATTTCAAAGCGCCCTTGTCATTCAGATCTGACCTTTCTTCTTTAGAATAAAAAAAACACTGACTTATTGGTAATAGGGGTAAAGTTCAGGACTCACGTCGAGACGTCTTTCAATAACTCATCCAGGCAATTGTTTCGTCACCGACACCTGTTATTAATGATTAAAGGTTGTCGGTTTTCCGATTTTGTAAACATTCGTGTGGTTAACTTTTCATGTCTGGAAATTATTGTTATTATGCCCGGTACCCCCCCCACCCCTCTCTCCACCATTCCTCCCGCATATTACAAGCAATAGCAATAAACTAAGCGGCGACGAAAACGGGTGTCATAACCCCTTCTAATAAAGTAAAGAATTTTTTTTCTTTCGAATAATTGCGTCAGCAAGTATAGAAGCCAACGTGAAGTCACTTCAGTGATATTATTTTAGTGCATACAGAGAACAGAAAACGTCCTGAACATCGGTTTGGGAACCTATTTCCGTCGTATGGTAAAAACTATTAAGAACAGCATCGAATACAGTTTTCTACATTTTTTGGTTTGATATATTAAATGATACGTGCTTAATATAATATAAAATAAAATTTGCTCCTGTATACGACACAAATTTAAAATTATTTTTTCCCACAAGTCGCCTCTTATCTGATTATATATTGTAATTCTGCAGCCTCTACTATTTTCCCTCCTTCCTTTGAGTGTGACGACGTGTTACATTCGCTGTGGATCTCGACCTCTTTTGTTTTCTTCGAACGTCCGAGGGGCGTGTTTCGATGGCATACATTGTTAACATCGACTCCTTACTTCACCCTTCTTCTGCGAATAGCTTCCTCAATGGACCCTGACATTTTCTATCAACGATTAGTAAAAGCCAAATATAACTGCGGATGTGAAAGTGACAGGGATTCTGGTGAATCAACACGACATTGTTGTAAGTCACACACAATGAGGATGTGAAGATTGTCGAGATTTTTACAGTCTTCTTCCATCCGCATCATAGCCACATATAGTACTGTCCACCATTTTTCAAAACTTTCCACGAGTAACTAAATTTAGTAAGTGTGGGGAAAATAACATTCATTACACATTTTCCATGCAGAAGCATTATTTTTGTCGTACACTCCTTGTCAGAAAAATTCTGTGGCCCCTCCCAGAAAGAAAAAAGGAAAAAATTTACCGTTCGAAGGGTTTCATTGCCCCTTACTGTCTATTAAATAATACCCACGTTTAAAGACGTTTAATGCGTAATGAGGTTTCCCACTTCGAATATTTACATTTACCTCCCTTATTTTCATTTATAACATATGAATCATAATAATCCGTAAAATGTTGAAATAATTTCCAAAATTATATATATATGATTTTCAGCATATAACAGGACAATTTAAGAAGTTTTAACAATTTATTTCTCAGCCAAACCAATCGTTCCGATAGATGAATGGTTGGAGGCAGTATAGTCGGCCAGCTGCCTCCTAAATTGGCCAAGGCATGGCGAGGGGTAAGCTGCGACCCCACCGCAAACCATTCTTCCGCCATCGGAAGGGCGTGGGATAAGTACCCAATGCCCGACCTACCTGATGCAGGTTTCTCTAGGGTTTTCCCTGCATCACTTTAAGGCGAATTGCCGGGTAGGATCCTTAAACAATAGCTCGGAGACTCTAATTAACTCTTGGCTACCTTCCTCCACCCTTCCGCATCCCCCCTTTCAAATCCCTTTCCTATGCTATAAGAGGGGAGTTGCCACTATACATACAAAAAAAAGGTCGATAACAAATATGTTTGCAGGTTAGAAAAAATATATATTAACTTAAATGGGTTGTCTACGTTTGTATTCGTAAATAATCCTCACACTGAATTTTAGAACCTGCTCTACACAATTATATTTAAAGTATCCCTAACCATGAAAGTAGTTGAAAATCCATTTATTAATTCCCACAATACACTTTATTTTCAATTAAACGTTATCAAGAGCTTTCGAATTAATCTTCAGTCTCAGTATTATTTAAAAAAACAATGCATTAAAGGACTCGCAGAATTATTAGTTAATAATTAAATCTTAATATTTAAAAAACAATAATTTGATCTTCGATGTTAAATCAGTAGGGCTGGTGACGACCTACGGTCAGTAGCAAAGTTTTAATTATGAACACAAATGAATCATTTTTATTGTTCAACAAATTTGTCATTGGCAAATTTCCAAACCTGCTACACGCAATTATTACATTTGATTCATTTTTTTATAGAATTATTATTCTTAGCCTAAGTTTCTTTATCAATTTAGGTTAGACCTTGAATGCCATTTCCCTTACTAAACGTTATAAGGTTACTTATTGCCGCTGCTTAGGTATATTTACTTTTTAGGATAGTCTGATTTCACTGACGGTACAGTTCCGTATCTTTGGGTAGCTTATTATATTTATTGCAGCCAGAGAGTCAGGATTAAACACAAACAAATAATTATGCGAGTCCTTGAATGTATAATTTCTGTTTGAATAAATTTTTGCATTGATATGACGTTTAATTCGAAAGTTCCCGATTATTTTTAAGTTAATTTGTACTGTGGAACTGAACACATTGTTTTTCAACTCCTTCCAAAGTAATAACAGTTCAACGTTACAATTTTCTAATATTTTGATTTTATATTATCCAATGTTAATTATTATATAAATCCAACAAATTGTGCTTAGAAGTGAGCCTTTAGCAAACAAAACAGTTATTAGACCCAAAACTACAAATATGAGAACAAAATATCTACTGACAAATAATTATCAGAGATAAACAACAAGAAAATAGCAAGAACGATCGATCTAAATCCACAATCTACAAACGTAGTTCAGTTCTATCCGGGTGAGGAGGACCCAAAAAATGTTGAATACAATATCTGATAAAATACATATACTATCAAAATACAAAAGAAAATTATTCAACGAGGCCAACTGAGACTGCCCAAGCACTGCCTACAAACAGATTGACCAGCAGTCTTCCAAACGTTACGGAACAGTTGCTCGACCAAGCCGCTCCAAAATGCTGGCTGGAGCAGCCAAAACAACATTGAGCTCCGTCCAGCTCCAACTGGAACGTCTCAATGCAAACTGGGACTCGTCCGGTGGCCATCCGTAGCGTTGTAACCAATTTGTTTGCAGAGGGCAGCAGTGTCTCTCTTTGCCAACTGCAGAAGGCTAAGACATTAATCATAAACATACACCCACAAAAAAAACCAGTTATTTTCTTTCTTTAGTTTTAAATTATAAGTAAAATACAGTGTTTCAAGTAAGCGGAAGGGATGGTTAAGAAGGTTTAGGCTACTAACGATCTTCGCTCCAAGGGGGCTGTCATGGAGACTCACGCGGAGGATCAAAGCCCACGGAGAGGGAGTATAGTAGTCCGCTTACTTAATACTCTAATAATGCCTTAATGCTAGTTGTTCAAATCTTTGAGCCGGCCACAAAAATGTGGGTGAGGAGAGCCACGGAGGACCCGTAAACCAAAGAGGATCTTTTCGCAATTGAGAACCTTATAGAATTTTCGTACAAAGGTCAACAACTCATCTATAGTTGGAAACTCAACTCTAGTATGTACTAATAGGAACTGCCTTTTCGTTTTGGGATCCAAAACGCGTGTTGCTAAGTAGTAATAAAGCAAAAAACCACTTTTATCAACTATATTTAGCTGGTATACACTCGTATACTCTCCAAAAACCTGACTAAACTGATTAAGCTTTTCAACATTACCGTCAGCAAAGACTGGGAAATCAATGAGTTTCTCTTATACAGTTCACAGCAACTATTTGTTTGCCTTCGCATTGTTTGAACAAGGCCTTCCAAAGGTACCATATGATTGGCTGCAGTAAATGGGACAGCATTTACGATAACTTAGGGGTGGTCCCTTGACACATCCTTTCAAATATTGAAACTTCTGAATATAAGTCAATGCTCTTTGATTGTGAATCAGACTAACACAAACATCGTGAAATGACTGGAAATGAACAGGATGGCCGTCAAATTCTGGAAATTCGATTTTCGGGAGTTTAACAGACAATGGAGACGGTGAAATTGAAACTGGTGAAGTTGACGTTCTGATATCTTCAATAGCAGAAGGCAATAATTTACATTCATCTGCACGAACACGGTAATACAACAACTTTGTATTATCAAGAACATACGTGTCTTCATGAAAAACTGACAAATCATTCTCTATATACAACTGATGGAGTTCATCAGAATATTAACGAAACTTCAAGTAAACATCACCAAGATCAGCATACATACTTTATAAAACTAAATATACTAAATAAAACCAGCAGTAGCAGCTTGTTTACATAAACAGTCAAGCTGTAGGAACGATTTAACACAATGGTCACGTTTAGCTCTAACATATTTAATGACTCTCTTTTTCCTATTGTCGATTTCATTCGATTCAGGCGGATCAGACATAATACACAAGACAACTAACAATTCAAAATGGAAACAACTATGATCAAAATTTGCAAATACGAATTATCTCAATCCAACAAATTGACCTTAGAAGCGAGCCTTTAGCAAACAAAGCAGTTATCAGACCGAAAACTACAAATATGAGAACAAAATATCGAATGACAAATAATTATCAGAGATAAACAACAAGAAAATACCAAGAACGATCGATCTAAATCTACAATCTACACACGTAGTTCAGTACTACCCGGCCGAGGAGGACCAAAAAATGTTTAATACAATATTTGATAAAATACAAATACTTTCAAATTACAAAAGAAAATTATTCAACGAGGACAACTGAGACTGTCCAAGCACTGCCTACATGCAGATCGGGTTGAAAGTAGGTGACGATTTCGGTTTGGACATTCAAAAAGTTATCTTGTGTCCGGTAGTAAATTAATTTAAGGAATCATCAAGTTGTTAGGACTTTAAACATTTCATTGATTAATTAATCCTGATGGCGTCGTACTTTCGGTTATTTTATTTGGATCAAACTGGTCCATAGTCAAGTCAAAACTATCATGATGACGATTTTGGTTTGGACATTCAAAAAGTTATATTGGGTCGGGTAGTAAATTAATTTAAGGAATCATCAAGTTGTTAGGACTTTAAACATTTCATTGATTAATTAATCCTGATGGCGTCGTACTTCCGATGATTCTATTTGGATCAAACTAGAAATCCAAATTGAGTGACATAGAGTTACGCTAGCAGGAGTTAAAAATTCTATCACTAAAGAGAAAGGGTCTTAAACGACGTGAAATAATAATTAAATTTTCCGTTCCATTCGGATTAAGAGATTAATGTTGAAAAATAGATTCAAAACATGTATGATCTTCAGAAATTAACAGTAAGTATGTTAAAATGAACTAGGACCATAATTATCGTTATCAAAACCACTTTAAAATTTATTTCATAACAGTCGGGAATATTTTCTTTCGTAAACTGGTCCGCGGTCAAGTCAAAACTATTCATCATGATGACGAGCTCGGTTTGGATATTAGAAAAGTTATTTTGGGCCTGGTTGTCAATTAATTTCAGAAATCATCAAGTTGTCAGGCAGTTTCTTCTTTAAATATTTAATTGATTAATTAATCCTGATGGCGTCGTACTTTCGGTGATTTTATTTGGATCAAACTGGTCCATAGTCAAGTCAAAACTATCATGATGACGATTTTCTGTTTGGACATTCTAAAAGTTATGTGGAGGGGGTTAGTCAATTAATTTATGTTAGTCAATTAATTCAAGTTGTCAGGCAGTTTATTCTTTAAATATTTAATTGATTAATTAATCCTGATGGCGTCGTACTTTCGGTGATTTTATTTGGATCAAACTGGTCCATAGTCAAGTCAAAACTATCATGATGACGATTTTCTGTTTGGACATTCTAAAAGTTATGTGGAGGGGGTTAGTCAATTAATTTATGTTAGTCAATTAATTCAAGTTGTCAGGCAGTTTATTCTTTAAATATTTAATCGATTAATTAATCCTGATGGCGTCGTACTTTCGGTGATTTTATTTGGATCAAACTGGTCCTTAGTCAAGTCAAGAGAATCATGATGACGATTTTCCGTTTGGACATTCTAAAAGTCATCTGGAGGGGGTTTGTCAATTAATTTAAGAAATCGTCAAGTTGTCAGGCAGTTTATTCTTTAAATATTTCATCGATTAATAAATAATGATGGCGTCGTACTTTCGGTGATTTTATTTGGGTCAAACTGGTCCTTAGTCAAGTTAAGACAATCATGATGACGATTTTCCGTTTGGACATTCTAAAAGTCATCTGTAGGGGGTTTGTCAATTAATTTAAGAAATCGTCAAGTTGTCAGGCAGTTTATTCTTTAAATATTTCATCGATTAATAAATAATGATGGCGTCGTACTTTCGGTGATTTTATTTGGATCAAACTGGTGCTTAGTCAAGTCAAGACAATCATGATGACGATTTTCCGTTTGGACATTCTAAAAGTCATCTGGAGGGGGTTTGTCAATTAATTTAAGAAATCGTCAAGTTGTCAGGCAGTTTATTCTTTAAATATTTCATCGATTAATAAATAATGATGGCGTCGTACTTCCGTATATTCTATTAGGGTCAAACTGGTCCAATGAGTGAAGTTTAAAATTGTTTTCTTCCACCATGGACCTGAAGATTGCAAAAAAAAAAATAAGTGACATATGAGTCTTGCCATACGTAAATCACCTATCCTTAAATTAAACGACTTTAAAATTCGGGATAACTCAAAATAATTATTTCTTGCCCAGACTTTCAAAAAACAGAAATTTCCGACTGTTCTGAAAGTAACTTTGAAATGTTTTTGATAACAATAATTATGATCCTAGCTCATTTTAACATACTTACTGTTAATTTCTTAAGACCATACATGCTTTGAATCTTTTATTTCAAAATTAATCTCTTAATCCGAATGGAACGGAGTATTTAATTATTTTTTCATGTCGTTTAAACCCCTTCTTTTTAGTGATTTAATTTTTAACTTCTTCCTGCATAAGTCTATGGCACTCATAGTTCCTTGCAACGTGAACGATGTTTTTAGCATTAATGTTCGATTTACCGCTTTATTGACATTATTTTCTGTCTGCAACGGTTTTATTTCGCCTCAGGGAGGCAACCAAATGTTTACACTCGTCTTCTGCCTCCTCCTGCTCATATGTCGTCCTATTTGCTAGCTGTTAGTTCTTGTTCAAGCCGCCATGTATCTTTCAGAGAGAGTTTTTACGGTGTGTTGTGACGTTTTTTACAGCATGTCTGCCTAATGGACTTGGTCTGTTATTGGCGCGTGCTGAGTGGACGGCGACTTTAAAGGCCCCCTCTCAACCAATTCCTCAAGGAAAACACACTCTTCCTCTGCGCCTCGGCTCGTAGGTGTGTACATGTGCCATCCGAGATAAGGAGCCATGTGTGGTCCGACAAAGAATCTCATAACTTCGACGCTGCGAAGGTAATGAGCCATAAATTTATTCCTACTTAAGAGCGAAAGCCAAGTCGGTGTAACTGGTGAATAAAAATCTCTCTCTCTTATGCCTAGACGGAGGTCACTTTCTTTATAACACAGCGTGAGTCACTCTAGAACTTTCGAATTTTTTTTTGAAAAAACGTATTCAAATTAGAAAATTCAGAAAAAATCGTAAAAAGTACAAATGTCGTCAACATGGTTCAAGGTCCACTTAGTTCAAGAATTACCATAATTAATTTATTATGATATATAGCTTAAATTTATTTTTATAGCAGTGTTGTGAATTATAAAAAATTCCGTGAGAAATTATATTCGATAATAAACCAAATTATCGTGAGGTTAAGGTAGAACACAGACAGATCTAAACACAAATTTCACGCTCGAACAAGAGCAACTGGTTCATGAATAATATTAAGTACACTACTCATGTACAGTCACACTATTGCAAGCAGTATATGTGTATTCATTATTTATTTTGATCAAAACGGTAACCCGCTCAGTCAGACTACTCTGAACTTCCTGATTATTTGCATTAACTTAATTCTAATTGATCACCCTTGAATATTACTATTCTGTACCGGTTTCACGGATTCTCGACCCCAATACGAATACCCCTTTTATACATAGACCATCAGTCCACCCTTCAATTAAACTTATCGGATTGATGATGTCGCACTTCCGACTTCTGTGCAATGGGAGTGGATCAGCGTCAATTTCCATCTCTACACTCTTGAAGTGACTCTTTAATAACCTCTCTCCCGAAATCAGGAAATAAATTGGTAAATCATCCCTATTATTCGAGAGAGAATCGTGTTTTCTCAATCGGGCTTTGCGGGATGGTATCTTCTAAAAGTGTAGCACTAACTATTTATTTCTAAACTGATGCCATATTCTGAATTATTTTATTATTATTCGTTCAAAAGTGGTTATAATAAATATCACTAGTGAATACCTCCATTTTAATTAATGAGCCGTGAATTTCAAGCCAAACATTTTAGTATTTGTAATGTCCACGCGAATTAACATTTGCGATAAACTCCTAATAATTGTAAAATATTTCTTTTTAGGAATTTTTAGTGTATTTCATTGTATATTTTCTTTTACTCTGTTCTTTTACACTTATAATTATTATTTGACAAACGTTCGCCTATGTCAACCTTATTCACATTAACGATTACTTGTATGAGAAAAGTTGACATAGACGAATAAGGTAGTGAGATTAAAATTATTAAGATTAATTTTATAGATAATTATAATCAAAATGATTCACAAATTCAGAAGAAATTAAAAATATATTTCGAAACTAAAAAATAGTTTTTTTCAGTGATTTATTAAGAAAAAAATTATTTTTTAGGCATATAAGGACGAAAAATAAAATAGTAAGAAATTTTAGCAAATATTTCAGCATCACATCATATTAAATAAATTTTTAACATTTATAAAGTCTAGGCCCTATGGGATAAAATAAATACGAGGGAATATTTCTCGTTAAAACTAACAAATAAGAGAATTTACTATTTTCCAAAGTTGTGATTATTTCGGGGTTTGTGAAAAATTTATTGGAAAATTTTTTGTGGAGTTAGTGAATTGAGAATTTTGTATCCAATTTTCTAAACATTCTGGAGTAAATTTAGTTTTATGGCCATGGATTATTTTCTACAAGAATTAATTTTTATGTAGCGGAAAATATGTCATCAGTTACTGAAATTTCAGCTTCCCTGCACTTAATTAGCTTCGATTTAAAATTCATAAATCACACCGAATCTCCGTTCTCTTTCTATTTTCTCTAAGCTGCTTAACTAACAAGTAAATAACCAAATCATTATGTCAGCTTGGATTAAAACCCGTTTGTTTTTCTAGAGTTAAATCCGTTTCCTAATCGGGGTAACTTTAAACGGATTATGACTCCCGTCTCTATGAAATGCAATCACGTGGCTCTGTTGGACGGAATCCTGAATTATTGTGTACTGAATTAGTTGGTACTGTCCAGAAACCGCGAACCTGTCTTACATAAGCCGTCCGTGTAAATTAAATCGTCCAGTTTTCAGACAGTGAATCTGTCACCGCCGCACAAAATACTTTACGTAATAATTCTTACCCATGTAAAACTGGTCCGTGTTATAAATCCCTTGAAATCTCCTGAATTCCGTGCCAAGTGCTTGGCCTTGATTTCCCCAAAAGTCTTCCGACAAATGTTTGTATGGCTTAGTACGTCATATTTGTCCTTCGTGTCACAAAAGTGATGTTCTAATAAGATCGGGGAAAATAAGAAAATTTACCAATAACATTTTTCACTCCTACAAACAGTTACTTTATTTTTTAATGTATTTACTTTATTTAAGGTCGCTTCAACTATATTAACATCTAATTAGCGGCCAAGAAATAATCATAAATTGATACAAGTTCGTAATATGAATATATTTTGTTAAATACATGGATTTGGATTCAATATGTTAGGGATTTAATTATGGCGGTCTTTGATGATATGAGTTCAATCATGCTGATAGATTCTCGGAGGGTTTGATCTCTTTGCTTATTGTATCCGGCGCATTCAAAAATGATAGTTAACTTTCTTGAAATCAAATTTAGGTGTTATTTTCAGTCATTTTTCTTCCCTTTCACCTCAGAAAAGTAAAGATAGGTTGTCGATCTTTCAGAGATATCCTAAACTTTCCCATTATTAATAACGTATATTTCGTATCGTTTTTGGTGTGATATAATTTTAGGTGTGTGAAAATTCTTATTCACCAAATTTTAATGTAATTGTATGTAGTGATATATAAATTTCTGTTCTACATGATTGCGTTGTTAAAATTTTGTTTTCTTTGGTTTTTTAGAATTTATGTTTTGATTAAAATTTTACATCTAAAGAAGTCCCAAATTTTGGGGACGAATCGTATTGTTTTAAATTCCTATTCATAATTCTGTGACTAATTTGGCTGATGTCATTAAAATTATTATGAGGGTTTATACAAATCCTGTCACAGTCACAGTGTATTTTATATGTCAATATAAAATAGACTACTGTATAATTTTAGAAAAAAATAATTTGACAAATTTTAAATTATTTTGTTGCTTTTAAATCCGGTTATTATAATTTTAATACATAGTAAACAAAATTACAACTTACCTCAGTGAAACAATACAATATCCTCTAATAAACTGTTGGAATAAATTATCTGGATTTTTTTTTAACCACAAACGGGCTCGTTGCTGAATCACGTAGTCTGTGGCGGCAGTTTTGGTCCCTGCATTTCTTGCGTTACACGTTTGACCTTTATAGTGTAATATTATTTAGTTTAGTAATTATTGTTGTTCTTAATCTTCTGATATACTTATCTAAAATATTACTACTGGTTAATTACTGCTCTAAAGTAAATGGTTATGATTATTTTACATTATTTTATTTTCTACATATAGTAATAGCAACTGAATAAGTATCAAAAAGGCGTGTTAATCATGAAACCATTCAATTAGTGGTGCAACACATTTATAGTTGTTGTAGGTTGAGACTTTGTCAGTATAAAACGGTCAACGAAATGAAACTAAGATTCACTCTCGAGAACTTCCAAAATTCTGTTAATGGGGCGACGCAATATGTCATTTTTGTAGTAACTCCAATCGGAATCATTGGATGTTGAATGAACAAAGTGGAGATGAAAAACAGATCTTCGTCTGTTACAGCCTTGGAACAACCCAAGTTACAGATGTAGTGTGTGGTGTCGATTGCAGAGTTATTCGTCGAGCTGTAAGTTATACCGAGACCACCCTTGGACTCTTAAAAGAATAACGTCTTCCAGTTGCGAATAAATCGCAGGTTTTATGTGCGTCATATACCATGCGGAATTATTTCACGCTCACAGAGTTAACCGATCGCGTAGGTTATTGCCAATTTATGAAAGGCTGCCGAGTACAACGAAAAATAAACAAAACACTTCGTAATGCGATTTACTTCTTGGTGAGTCTTGTGAGGGACGGTAACAAATCAACGAGAAAATCGTGAATACGGACATCTCACGAATGGCTCGATCCAAATAAAGTTTGGCCGTCAGTATTCCGTTACTTTTAGTGTCTTAGTAAGTTCGTTCCAGTAGACAATGACGTTCTCAGCTCTCATTTCCATCCACCATCAGTTGTATATAATTGATAAGAATAGTCCATTCACCTATGTTATGTAACATTCTCCCCCTTCATGGACTTAAACATACTGTATTGAATTCATTTAATTAAATCCTCAATTGTTTTATATTATATTTGCTCCAAAAGCCACTTAACGTCGGAAAATAAGATAAAATGTACGAAAATCGTGTACAAACAGTTGAAGTTAATTATGAGAAGATAAGAAATAAATTACATTTATTCTTTATGAAATTTACATTAACTCCTATGTGTATGTCTGATAAAATCAGCATACTCAATGAAAAACTGTATTAAAATAAAAAATAAATAAAAATAATGAACACTGTGATGGTACCCTTAGCGGCGGGGGTGGACGGGAGTAGAAAATTTCAAACATGCAAAAACGACCGACACTGGCGTCTAAAAAAACTTTTCGGGGGTCAGTGAGACGGCTAATGTTTTTCCTGATGTTTTTGTATATAAGTTCAACCCATTAGGCACGGGTCTGGAGCACCGTTAGGGATAGGGGTGTGGGAGTATTACAAAAAAATACTATTGTGTTACATAAAGAAATTTTTAACTAACTTAGGGCATCAGGAGAAGAATTAAAGAATTAACACTCTTAAGGTACTGCGTGTGTGTTTGACTGTATTCATATATCGAGTATATTTTTTCCAGAGTATATTTGGTATCGGAAGTATTTATGCTTCTTTGAAGGCACTGATGGGTTATGATGAAATTAGCATTTCCTCTACATTTGTAGGAAAAATCACTGCTTGACTTATCGATTTATTTTAAATTAATTCCTTTCTCTGGATTATATATATATATTGTAGTAATTAGTAATTAATCCATTGTTATAATTGCAAAGTAAAGAACTCATTATTAGAGCATATAAAGCATACACCGCGACAAAGCGGGCGGCGAGACAAAAGAACCATTGTTAAGACGTACGCATTCGAAAATCTACGAACGAACAGACACAGTCTACGGCGAGGAGCGAAAGAGGACAGTTTGAGTCAACGAGGAGAGACGAGTTTAGTTGGTTGGACGGCATACACAGAATTTCATCGAGTAAAGTTTGGACATATAATTCGATCAAGTAAAGGTCGCAGGAAAGTTTCTCAATAAGTAAAGCCACAAGCAGTAACCTAATTTCCTGCCGCAGTAAAAAACTCAATAAGTAAAGAGACCGTCACCGATGTCATCGAGAGGAAGTTGTTAATGATCTGACTGACCATTAATTCGGAAGGAGTAGCCGTTTCCAGCTGCGAGAACATCAAGTTTCGACAAGTGTTTTGTAACCAATTTAAATTCAGTGATATCCCCAAAAACGTGTGCACAGAAAACCCCAAAATCGAGACCTGGTCGGCCGTAAGTAAAAGAACTCTAAATTTATTTGTAAACCATTTCTTTAAGATACGTCAGATCGTTCTTCAATTATTTTCTTTTCTTTAATTATTTCTTTTCTTCAATTGTTTTGTTAGATAATTTAAATTCAATTCACCCATTTATCAAACCCAGTAAAGACCCTGAGATTTTAAATATTATTTTGTAATTTTTTATATGTGTTATAACTCCATAAATAAAATTGATTAATTAAGCTGTCACATGAATTCTTTTATTTAGCCACAACCATTTGTAATTTGCCAATCATTAGTCTTTTTAATCTGTTTATTACAAATTGGCGCATCAACGTGTGGCACGATTTTTTGATAAATAGGGTAGAATAATAATTAAAGAACGAAATCTGACAAACCTCGGTATTGGTGCAAGAAAGTATTTTAATTTGGATAGGATGTGCATGAAATTTTTGGAAATGAATTTTACGCGTGTGAAAGTTAGAGGGTTATTGAAAAGAAAGAAAAATGATTAAATGTGCATTTGAAGTTAAAGATAGTAGCATAAGTTTAGTTTTTTTAAGTTAGATTAAAATTTAGAGAAAATGGGCTCTAGAGTTAATAATTCCCAGAGACAGGTGGGACGAGATAGTGGATATATGATGTTATTAGAGAGATTGAGTAAACAAATGGAAGAAAATAATAAAAATTTAGCAGAAATGGGTATCAAAAATGATCAGAAATTGGGACAACTAGCAGAAATGGGTATGAAAAACGAACAAAATTTGAAAGAAATGAGGGAAGAGATAAAGAAAGATTTGGATGAAAAGATGGATAAAGTTATGGAGGAGAATAATAAAAGCATAGTAGAATTAAAGGCTGAAATAAATGAATCCAAAGTGGAATGTAGGAGGAATTATGAGAGGTTAGCAGCAGAAGTAAGAGAATGGAGAAATGAAAATAATGAAGGAAATGATAAAACTATTGAGAATATTAAAGTGGGCAGTGCAGATGGTGTAGAAAAAGTAAACAAAGATGTAAACATTGAAATTGAAACATGTGAAGTAGCAAATAAAGTGGGGTTATTGGAGGTTAAAGGTGATGAAATAGAAGTTATAGTTAGTGAAAAGGTGGAAGCAAATAAAGTGGGGTTATTGGAGGTTAAGTATGATGAAAATGTTAATGAAATAGAAGTGATAGTTAATGGAAAGATGGAAGAAAATAAAGTGGGGTTATGGGAGGAGAAATATGATGAAAATGTAGATGAAATGGAAGTGGTAGTTAAGGAAGATGCTGAAAGGAATTTAATTTTGTTGGAGCATAAGGATGATGATGTTGAAGGAGAGATTAAAGGGTTAAGTATTGAAGGTGTTGATGAACAGAAAGATGAAATAGTGGGAGAAAGAGGTGAGATAGTGGAAAATGTAAATGAAATAGAAAATTATGAAAGGATAGAAGAATTACAGGGAGGTGTTGTGAATCAAAATATGATAGAAATGTTTGTTTACAAGGATGAAGTGGGAACAGCTGATGGGAGCATGGCTATAGAAACATTGAGAAATATGGAAATAAAATTGATGATGATAAAACAGATGGGATTTTAGAATTTAAAACAAGTGGTGGGATATATTGAATGTTATTTAAACATAGAATTTGGAAATAAGATTCTAACATTGGTGAATGGAGGGGAGAAAGACGAAAATAAAGTACAGCTGATCAAATGTAAACATGGAACAGCTGGGGAATTCTGGCAGAATGCAGGTCAAAGCATTTTTGAGTTCAGAGATACTGGATAGATGTAAAGTTTAGAAAGGGTTTAGATAATTAGAAGGATTAACATTCTTTGTTAATTACACGTGTGGCTAACGTGGTTACTTCAGCTAACAGAACTATTTTTCCTATATTTTCAAGATTCTGTTTTTCTTCCATCTTATACCTGAGGGGATAGTCATGTTTAACTATCATAGGTCTAGCACACCTAGGGAACCTTCTTGCTACAAATTGTAGTTTCCTTTCAACAATTTGGTCTTCATCACCTTTAGGTGCTTATTCTGTTTAAACTAAAGCTATTCCTTGTTTTCTTCAAAATTGAATATTGATGCTATGCTAACCAAAGTTGGTAAAGAAAAAAAAACAGAGGTTAGGAAGTTGGAAAGAAAGACCATTAGGATATGGGTTTCTTATGATTTTCATTGAAATACTGGGGGGGTCAAAATTCTCGCTTAATTCATTTTGTGATAGGGGACCACTAGGAAGTGTTTTGCGGATAGGCGAGCGGCATTCGTGACCGAGAACGTTTCTTTATTTTCTTGTTAATTTCGTGGTGTGTTGCTACAATGTTTTTGTTTACTAAAGATAGTGATGTTAGAGAAAAGGGGGCGTGACATGTTTAAGCTGTCACATGAGAGAATTTAAGTCTTGAATGATTGCTCACTCACAGTTGAAATGATTTGAAGAGGGCTTTGAGAAGTTTAATGTGTAAATAGAGGAGAATGTGTAGAATTAAGATGAAATAATTAAAGATAAATTTTAAGAGATAAATTAAATGTTGAAAAAGAGAAAAAGGGGCGTGGCATGTTTATGCTGTCACATGAGATGGAATAGTTTTAGAAATAAGATGAAATAGTTTAAGATAATTTTAAGAGATAAATTAAATGTTGAAAAAGAGAAAAAGGGGCGTGGCATGTTAAGCTGTCACATGAGTGAATTTAATTTAAGTATTGAAGTAGATGTTGTGATGATGATTGAACATAGGTTAATATGTAGAGAAAAAGGGGCGTGGCATGTTAAAGCTGTCATGTGGTTGATTTTAAATTTTGTGTTGATGTAGAAGATGTGATGTTTCAAGTAATATTTGTTGTGTAAAGAAAAGGGGGCGTGGCACTGTGCTGTTGTCACGTGAGACAGTTGAAAATTGGAGGGGGTAGATGTAAACAAAAGAACAGCTGACATCTGGAGAAAGTAGGTCAAAGCTTACTTCAGATTAAGTGACAGCATTGATGTTTAAGATGAATAATTATAAATTAAATGAATTTAAATTAAGTTAATTGAAGATTATTAAAAAAAAAATTAATTTTTTTAAAAAAAAAAAGATTTATTTTATGGCATTAGTTTTAAGGAATGCACAATTAATTTCAAACCGTAATAAATTGTAGGATCTAGACCATTTGGATAATCAAATAAATAATAAGTTGCACCAATATTTGATGGGACTGTGTAAATCTTTTAAATGAATGGTAATTAGGTATAAGTTTCCGAGCGATCTGACAAATTAGGGCAAAATTTGTAGAAGAGAGAAAAGAATAAAATTCAGTTTTCGAAGAGTAAAGTCCAGACATTTCCTTTCTCAAACGGAATTTGGGGCGTAATGTAGTAATTAGTAATTAATCCATTGTTATAATTGCAAAGTAAAGAACTCATTATTAGAGAATATAAAGCATACACCGCGACAAAGCGGGCGGCGAGACAAAAGAACCATTGTTAAGACGTACGCATTCGAAAATCTACGAACGAACAGACACAGTCTACGGCGAGGAGCGAAAGAGGACAGTTTGAGTCAACGAGGAGAGACGAGTTTAGTTGGTTGGACGGCATACACAGAATTTCATCGAGTAAAGTTTGGACATATAATTCGATCAAGTAAAGGTCGCAGGAAAGTTTCTCAATAAGTAAAGCCACAAGCAGTAACCTAATTTCCTGCCGCAGTAAAAAACTCAATAAGTAAAGAGACCGTCACCGATGTCATCGAGAGGAAGTTGTTAATGATCTGACTGACCATTAATTCGGAAGGAGTAGCCGTTTCCAGCTGCGAGAACATCAAGTTTCGACAAGTGTTTTGTAACCAATTTAAATTCAGTGATATCCCCAAAAACGTGTGCACAGAAAACCCCAAAATCGAGACCTGGTCAGCCGTAAGTAAAAGAACTCTAAATTTATTTGTAAACCATTTCTTTAAGATACGTCAGATCGTTCTTCAATTATTTTCTTTTCTTTAATTATTTCTTTTCTTCAATTGTTTTGTTAGATAATTTAAATTCAATTCACCCATTTATCAAACCCAGTAAAGACCCTGAGGTTTTAAATATTATTGTGTAAAATTTTATATTGTAATTATAACTTAAAAAGATTTTGATTAATTGTTTAAATAAATCTTTTTATTCAGCCACAGCCATCAGTCTTTTATTTTAAATTATTACAATATATATATATATATATATCCGAGGAACGCCGGGCACTCAGATAGTATAATATGTAACCCAATACTTAATTCAATTAATTTTAAATCGTTACAATATATATGTATGCATGATTGTGTATGTGTTTTAAGAAATTTCTCACGTGAATCTTATATCCTTTCAATATTGTGTTTGCATGATGATGTTAAAAGGAAATATTCGCTGATGTTTGTTAATACTCGAAGCCTTACACAACTAAACAATTTAAGCAATATGTTATAAACCATCGCGACACCTTTTAAATACAAATATCCATTACGCTGTCTTTACACCGAAAGATTGGCTGCTGAAGAATGGCTAATTTTAAGATAATTTGCATTTTCTTGAAAGAGTTATTTCAGTGCTTGCGAATAAAATATATTGGACAGGGAGTAAACACGCAATTATTGTTTGAAGAAGGTGTGAAGGGATTTTTCAATAGCGACTGTTAGTCCGTCGACGGTAATGAGATGTACATTCCTCGGCCGAGTGTACATTTAAAATGTCGGAAGTGACAGTCGGTATTGAACTCAGTTAAAGCTATGGCTCTGGCTGCGAATATGCAAACCGCGTATACAGTAAATTATTCGCACATCAACAGCTGATTTTCACTAGCAATTCATCAGTGGCTGGACATTAAATCATATCCTTAACTCATCTCAACAACTATTCGCGTTAACTTAAAAAGTGAATCTAAGTATTTAATCGTCTTGAGACTTATATTTTAACTGAAATTTTATTATACATCACTATGTCGATTTTAACTGAACGTATTTGAGAAAAATATAATTTTAATTGTATAATATTTATCACCAAACTCTCAATTTATTGCTTCCGAAATATATAATTATTTTTCCTCAGCTTCTGTCCAACAATATTTTTTTTTAGATAATTTGAGTTAAGTGTGTGTACATAACAGTGTGAATGCCTTTTCTTTAAGACATCACGAGAACGTAATATATTTGCTACTCTGAACACGCGTTGTAACAAGATGAATTTACACGGAAGCAGGCGATTTAACATCGCTTAGAGACGACACAATGGGCCATAAAGTTGAATTTCATCTATGTGCGTCAGCGTGTTGTCGGCTCTGAATAAAGCTTTCCGATCGCAGAGGAGATATTTGCATATCCAACTGCCATTTCAACATTTTGTGTGTATGTGTGTGTGTGTGTGTCACAATGCGAAATTGAATTACTAGCTGCATTCGAATCGTGACAAGAACGGATAAGACAAATTACCGTAGAGATTGTATTTTGAAACGTGTAAAAGCGTCTATGCAACAACCTCACATGATGATTCATACTACAGTTCCTCACTGACGACACTCTTCATGTTTACCATGCTGAATTCTTTTCAACAAAAGATCTGAACCCAAGAATTTTTTTTTTCATCCCAAGACCATATTAAGCACACACTTTCAATAAAAGATTATCTTCTATAAAAATAATTATTGGAAATATATTTTACCTTTTATGTCATTAGCAATTTCATCCTTCAACCTGGAGCCTGAAAAAGTATATATATAAATTGTGAAATTTGCTATGATTTAATTTTTATTGCATTAATTCTTTAAAATTATTTGACCTGGTTCGAGTTTTTTAACTTCATAATTTTGAAACAAGACAATTATTAACACAGTATTTAAAAATACAGTTATTATTATTTCTCAAAATTTTTAAAGTCAATCTATATAATAAAAAAGGATGTATATTTGTATGTATGTATGTGTTTACGTTGTTCTTTATACAAATTTTATCGCGTGGACAGAATGCCACAAAAATTGGTATACGTATTCTGCCAAAATCGAGAACCGGTACTGTGGGGGTGACAAACCCATAGCATAAAGGTGGAAAGAATTATAATTAAAAAATGTGATCATATTGTGTTAAATTATTCCGCGTCAAGAACTTATGATGTCACAGCACGCTCGAGAGAGACGTTACTACGCGACGATACTGCACAACAAAGTAAATAATTTCTTTTTTCGTAGTGAAATAAAGCAGAAATATTTTGAATGAATAAAAAGTAATATTTTATCCAGCAAGGCACCATCGAATGGCAATAAAAACAATACGAAAGATTATGCGATCAGTGGAACTAATTTTCTTTTAAGGAACTTGACTTTTAAATGACTGACATGGGATAAATATGGCACGTACCAACGATTTTGCCCAATTTTTTATGTACTGGAGGAGACAAAAATGACGGTAAAATCAAGACCTAATAATCATTATAATTTAATAGATTTTTAATGTGCTAAAACTGACGAATTATTTCAAGCGAGACTCTTGAAACATTTTGGTTACATGTGTATATCATTATATTTGGTCGTGAATGTAAAGAATGAATACCCATGCAACGCTGGGCACCCAGCTAGTTACAAATAAAATTGTAGAACGTTCTAGCTCAGTTAAAAGTCGGTAGGAACGAAAACACTTTCTCATCAGGGAGTTGAGTGGGAGCGCTGTAAATATATCCAGTAATTGCAGCCTGAACTCTACCGCATTAAAAACCTAGTGGTTTGACCTCACACTGCATAAAAAGTAAATTGGCACACACTTACTTTTACTGTCCCCTATCTCGAACCGACGTACTGTAAGATCTCCACATCTGATCAGGCACTCTCACACGATAGCGTGTTTCTCCAGCCTCACTTCGTACTTGACAATTAAAATTTACGCACCAATTCCCTGGATTGTCGCTTCCGATTATTAACTATTATTTGTTATTACAATAATTAAAACGCAGAATTTAACAGGAGAAAATAGAACTTATGTACTTTAAGGAGTTTTAAATTATTATAACTGATTAAGTGGTTAAATGCTCAATTTAAATATCCCGAAGGAGTTAGTACTTAGAAAACAGTTTATAATTACAATACAAGTGTTTGAAAATTGTAGATTTAACCGCCGAAAAGGCGGACGGTCCTGATACATATACATAAGTTGAGAAATTCTTCCTTTTTCCTAAAAACACCAATTATCAACTGTTTAAAATTGGTCTCTCATACACCAACCACCATCACTTCATTATATGTAAAATAAAAATTGGTAATCACCGTTAGAAGCAAAATATTCTTATATAGGAGTATTTGAGAAATTTTAGGATTACTCAATAACAATCTACCAGGCATTGAAGAGAGAAAAAGATGTATGAATTAAAATAATGTAATAAAACGTTTATTAAATCCTTTAACTTTTCCGAAAACGTCACCTAAATAATATTAATTCCGAGATTTACTCTCAAATTTTAAATCCGTTCAAAAAATGGTTGATGCCTGTCATTTAATAAAATGAAATCAATGAATCCAATTGAACCAATTTTTCATATTTGTTCTCAAAAAGTGCTATATATCTTTGAAAAAATATTTACCACAATCGCCGAAAGTCTTTAAGTCTTGCATTTCATGATCTATTATCTCTCTATTAGACCAAGTCATAACAGCAGTGCAAGTAATGGTTGAAGCAGATGTTGTCTTTAAAAGTTTTTTACACAAAACTATGAATGAAAATAGAAGTTTCTGTATTATTAATCTCCATCTCAGCCTGTTAACCTGTTCATTACCTTGACCCTGTTTTCCTTTGCTCAGTCTTTCCAATGAATTCTGTACTCTTTTCCTGTTAGAATACCAAGCCAATTAACAGTATGTAATCTAAATCACGTGACGCGTCCTTTAATAAGTTCTCAGAACGGCTTCAGCGGTCATGTTCGACGAAGTTAGCGAGCCTTTCCACGAAGAGCCTCTCCGATCGGGTATGGTCGTCCATATGGTGGACAGGCGAGTCTTTAAGAACAGCAAGCAGCGAGTGGTATCGGCCAGATTCCATCATTAAACATTAATAAGGCGGTCGTAGATGGCGGTTCGATACCATTCAGTGTGGGAGTCGTGGGCGATGAATCAGGACCAGCGGTGGTGGCTATCGGCCTCTGTCCATCGCCAGTCAGTCAACCGTCAGCCGCGGTCGTGAATCTACAGCTCTTCAGATCAACAACACATCGACTTTGCCAAGCTCAAAACTACTTATTTCACATCTCGTGCTGATGAAATATTAACAATCGACATTATGCGTAGAAACACCATCCAATGGACATCACATAACGTCACGTAAACACCAATTACTTCACAAAGAGAATAATTTGGTGAAGCTTACTCCTCTCACTTTACACGCGTTTGTGGACCTCCAATGAGAACATCAGATAATGAAAAACATTTTAAATTATTTTGAAGCTTTAATCAAATTTTCCAACTTTTGTATCCAGTAGACTCTAGATTAATCCGCTGGTGACTTTGCAGTCACAGTACTGTGACACTTAAATTTAAAATAATATTTATCCATAATAAGGTGAAGAACACTGCAATATATTTTTTCAAGGCCTTGTAACCTGGTGTCTGGTTTCATCCCCTTTACAAGCCACAAGAGTAACAAATGTACAGTGACGCAAAAAGCATACTCATACACATTATGATTACGAGCCAAGTACAATAGTTATATTTATTTAATTTCCTTAAATATAATAATTATAATTGAAAACTCCTGTTGACAAATAAATTATTCAGACTAAAATAAAGGTTTTATTTTTATTATCAATATTGAAAAATAGTCTTTAAATGTCATGTCTATATAATAAAAAAGGATGTATATTTGTATGTATGTATGTATGTATGTATGTATGTATTTACGTTGTTCTTTATACAAATTTTATCGCGTGGACAGAATGCAACAAAAATTGGTATACGTATTCTGCCAAAATCGAGAACCGGTACTGTGGGGGTGACAAACCACTAGCATAAATGTGAAAAGAATTATAATTTTAAAAAGTGATCATTAAGTGATAAATTACTGCGCGCCAATATATCATGACATCACGCGACAGAGAGAGACGTTACTACGCGACGAACAAAGGAAATAGTTCGATTTTTCCGTAATGAAATGAAGCAGAAATATTTTTATTGAATAAAAGTATAATTCTATCCAGTAATACTCCATCGAGTGATAATAAAAAACAATACAAAATACTTTACAATCGTTGCGGAAAATGTTAGTTAATTTAGTGAGTGCAATATGGCCACCATTTCTTTACATTTGGAATGTAGCTATCAATTTGATCACTTCAATCCTTCGTAATGTGCGAATACTGATGGACAATTATATCCTGCAATACTCAAGAAGTACTGTCTGAAGACTTACTGACAATTATTTGTTCGCGGAGAATTATATTTCTAAAGAATAACGATGGTATGTTTGTTGCTATTATGCAATTAAATTGTATGTATCTTATAGCTATTAAATTAATGCAGTATATTTATGTATTGGTAAAGAAATTCGGAGGTATGTTTGTTGAGATTGATGCAATAAAATTCAATGTATTTTATAGCTGTTCAATTAAAGCACTATTGGTCGAAATTGTGTACGGAACTAGGAATAGTTAGATTTAGGTTGTGTCTTCTTGACTAAAGATTAATATAGAATTAAATTCTTTTTCGGGTTTATATAAATAAGACACGGGCAACGCCGGGCACTCAGCTAGTATAAAATAAATATTAAAATCTATACAGGATTTTTAATTTTTCACTTCCTTTTTCTGCAGCAAAATATTTATAATTACAAAACACGAAAAACACTAACAGGACAATAAAAAAGTACAAATAAATGCGAGTTTTTGTATAAAAATTGTGAATAAATAATAGTATAGAAGACCATGGCGGATACTCGAGACTCTTCTGTATCTGGTTCTTCCTTAAACTGCAAATTTTTATTTTTTATGTATTCCATATTATTAATTATCTATTAGAGTTCTTTATCAGTTCCCTTGTTTATTAATTTAACTTTATATATTTAATTTCTTTATTGTTTATTTAATTAATTACGAATTTTTCTTATTTATTTATACAATGTTTACTTTTTTTATTCCTCTTAATTCTTAATAGAATCAACGGAAAACTATTGGTTTTATATTAGAGGGATGTGAACATAAATAAAAATGAATTTATCTAACTTAAAAATAAATTTAACAAAAACTTGGTAAGAAGCGTTAGAGAACATTGGAAATTCAACGAGAAAAACTACGAAGGGAAACAGAAAATAGCAATTTTTAGAGAAATATTTAACTTTTCAACTAATTATATTAATAAAGCATGACAAATATATTCGGTGTTTTGCATTCGTAATCTTTGATTAAACTTCTTATTATTAATATCTGATTACTTTCTTATAACTTAAATTAACCAAGGAATATCCCAAAATGCCATGGTTTTAGTTACAATTTTTTTACGAAATTTCAGAATACTAACACTCTTGAAAAAGTACAGTAATGGGTTTATACTATTACAGTACGCATATAACAGGCAAATTTTCGTAATTAACGAGGAAGATGGTAAATAAAGAGAAGCATAATGAAAATCAACATAGAATAAGATACATGACCAATAACGCAAGATAAAATGTTTAATGAACATTCTTTAAAATGTATTTCAGTGAAATTTAAACCCTGATAAAACATTCTCTGAAACTTTCACAAATGGATTATCCTGTAATAAGTCTCCTTGAATGTACTTTGACATTAAGATGCTAATTTCGTCAGAAGAGAAATAATAGAAAATAATAATGGAAATACACGAGTGAAATTCGTGAAACGACGATTAATGTGAATTTGTTCTCAAGATGTCTAGGTCATGGTTGTTGACTAGTGTTATTTTAGGATGGACTGAAGTTGAATGGCCTGAAGAACGCTTTGCTGATTCTGGTACCCGGTTCTTTTGTGGCTGACCACAATTGGCCGCCCACAGAATGTTCTCAATGTCTCGCTCTATCCACGTACATTCAATTCTAATTACACTCCTACGCAGTACATGAGAGAACAGCGTCTAAAAACTCATCGTCTACTTACCGTAACTAAACTCCGGTAACATTTAGAACGTGCGAAATACTGGACTCGTACGAGAGAATAATAGTCTTGAATTAGAGGAAATAAAATAAATTCAATAAATAAATACGGATCAGCCAATTTTAAGTCAGCAAAAAAGTGAATTCATTAAATTAACCGCTTTTAATCGCTTAATTTGCGACATTATCAGGTTCCAATTAAAAAAAAATGTTTTTCGACCACTGCAGTCAACGCTGTCCATCAAAAAAATATTTTTAATTGGAGTCTGATTAGATCGCAAATTAAACGGTGAAACGCTGTTAATTTAATAAATTCTCGTTTTTTTCTGACTTAAAATTGGTTGATGTGTATGTATTTATTAGTTTTCTCATTAGTCAGAATACATATTTATATATATATATATATATATCATTATTAAAATAGAATAAACACTTATTTATTGAATTGTGTTAAATATTCTAGCGTTTAAGAAATAGTATGTAATTTAAAATAATAATTTACCCAATTAAAATCATATAGTATTAAAAATATAAAATGAAAATTCACATATCAAATTCATTGTGAGTGTTGCTGAATCGGAACAATTTTTAAACAAGTTAACAGGATAGAAAAAAAATAATATAAAGACGGCAAAAGTCTTGGCGTTAAGCCAATTCGTGATCCAAGTGAGATGATCTCTGGGAGTCCAGAGTCTGCGGTCGTCGGCGTCTCTTCCCGATTCATTTGTCGATGGCGTCGTTGGAGTCGTTTAATATCTGCCTATTATACTGTAATTTACCTAATATAATAGATTTAAGATCCTCTTGATCACTCCCAAAATTCTGAGGTCAAGAAACACGCCTTTAAAAAATCAAACTTACAGTTCTGAATAAAAAGTTTATTCCACCTTAAATCACATAATTTTTATTTATTACCTTTCATTAAAAGTTTTCAAGACAACAGGTGATTCGATAAAAAATAATTGCCTCAAAAATATTTTGGTTCGTTTTTCGCCTTGCTTGGAAGTGGAGTAACGAGTAGGAAATTTCCTTTTGACATTACAAAATATTTTCTGTGTACGTCTCCATCTCATATCAGGGTCCAGTTCGTTTTTCTTATAATTCAGCCCGAAGTCAAAATAATAAATTCCCGAAGGTATTGTTTCACAAATTACGTCTCACGTGACTCACTTAGCTTATGCAATTGTTAGCGAATTTTTGCTCGTTGGCGTAACTAGAGACAGAGAGAGAGAGAGAGAGATTAAAGCAGCTTAATCTGTTGCCCGCATCAGGGCTACACTTTCCCAGAGAAGCGAGTTGGTTTCCATAAGGTGACCTCCTGCCCACCTATTACATTGTTCCATATCGCCCGCGCCTTTAATTAACGCCGTGCCACTGAAATAAAGACAGGGGTCTGCCTGCCGTACCAATTGCCGCTGGAAATCTTTACGAGGTGAATTTCGGGTCAGAGCAGGCCGATGAACCTCTTACTTGGACTGCGTTTGCAATCGCGATCTTCCGGAGGAGGGTGTCCTCTCGTAGCAGGATGCCTAATTAAATTTAATTGGCACTTCTTAGTATTCGGCTTGCAGAAGGAATTTTCGTAGGAAGCGGGGGTACACTTGATATAACGTCAATTTAAACTCTAGTGGGAAAGGTCAAAGCTCGAGAGGAATTTTTGTAGTCTGTTGTACTGAAGAAAAAATTCACTACAATCGTTTATCAGTCTTATCGTCAAGAAAATTGGTTATGAACAGTCATAAAACTTCATTTTGATGTCTTTAAACCAATATTTAAAACAATTTAATGATATACCATTACAAAATGAAGCAATAAAGAAAAAAAGTATTTGCATCATTTATCAATTCCTAACAATTATTATTCTCTGTCTCTAGTTACGCCAATTGGGAACATGGTAAATTTAAAAAAATGTATATATATATATATATATTTAACTGCTTAAAAAATTTACGTAATAGAGAAAATTTAATTAATTCGAAAATAAATTTATTTGCAAAATTCCAGAATGAGAATACGGATAATAAAATTAAGAAAAACCAGGACTATGAAATTTCAAAATCTATTTTGTCTGATAATTCGTATAAAATATATTTTTATTCTGCAACTCCAAGATATATTGTTACCTAAATCTAAAAAATTATCATTTTAATTAATTTTTAATTGTTAGGAAGGTTATTTCAGCAATTTTCGTAAACGTCTGTATTTAATAATTATTATATATTTATAATTTAGTAATGATATATAAATATATATTCTGACTATATAAATAAACATCAGCCAATTTTTTGTCCGGAAAGAGAATTTATTAATTAAATTAACAACGTTTCTTTGGTTACTTTGCGATCTCATCATGTTCAAGTTTAAAAGTACAAAAATAAAAAACAATTTCAATGAGTACAATAATATTTTTAAGAAAAATGACAGATAACAAAAAATATGAATTTTGTTAGACTTACAAAATATTGATAAACTGGTCTCTATTTTTTGTAATGTTTAATTTATATATTATTATTGCTTTTTTTAGGGTCGCCTCATCTCCATTTATATATTCATATATTATCATTCAAATCTAAAAGTTTTCCATTGTAAACCGCACCAAACAATGTAAATTATTTTTTACTGGCCGTCCTTAAATTGTACATTTTGGACACGGCAGAAAGTGTAAAATTAACTGTCTATCAAAATTTTGTAAGTCTAACCAAATTTATATATTTTACCTGCCAAATGTTTCTCATTGTATTTTTTTTATTCATTTTCTAGTTTTAAAATTGAACCTGATGAGGTCGCAAAATAAGCGATGAATCGTTGTTTATTTAATTAATAAATTATTTTTTCTGACTTAAACTTGGCTGATGTTTATTCATTATTTTCAATCAGACGTAAATTTTTCATTTTATTTATTTATTATTAGGATTATTACGACAATTTCCGAAATATTTATCAAATACTTTTTTAGGGCAACAAGCTACATGAGGGTAATCCACGTTGGGCAACTCCCCTTTAATAGCATAGGAAGGGATTTTAAATGGGGGATGCGGAAGGGTAGAGGAATGTAGCCAAGGGTTAACTAGGGCCCCCGGCTATATTTTAAGGATCCTACCCGGCATTCGCCTAAAGAAATTCAGGGAAAAGCCTAGAAAAATCAGCATTAGGTTGGTCGGGCATTAGGTACTTGTCCCACGCCCTTCCGTTAGTGGGGGAGGAGTTTTCTGTGGGGACGCAGCATTCCCTTCTCCGTGCCTCGACCAGTTTAGGAGACAGCTTGCCGACTATGCCAATAGGAATAGCGGACAACTCTTACCGTATACCCAATGACTGTGACCCCGGAACATACACCTCTCAGAACAGGCCGAGGTGCCTCGGCTTGTGGGAACCTTAGTTCAAAAACGGAGAGGAAAAGGCATCCCCAAAGATATCCCCTTCGTATCTCTCCTAAAAGGTTCTACCTGCGAGAGAACATCCCTCGAAAGTGTCCCAATTATCAAATACTTTTTTTTAGGGCAACAGGCTACATGAGGTTGATCCACATTGGGCAACTCCCCTTTAATAGCATAAGAAGGGATTTGAAAAGGGGGGGATGCGGAAGGGTAGAGGAAGGTAGCCAAGGGTTATTAGGGCCCCCGGGCTATGGTTTAAAGATCCTACCCGGCATTCGCTTAAAGAAATGCAGGGATAACCCTTGAAAAACCTGCATCGGGTAGGTCGGGCATTGGGATACTTTCGTAATAAATGGTAAAGTAGAAGTAATGACAAAAATTAACTACGGGAGGTATAAAAATGCCTTGAGCTGAAATAATAAAAATAAATGAATTTTTTTGTACATAAAAATTCATATGTCTTAATTAAAATATTCAATTATATATATTTTAAATAATACGTTTAGATTTATACTGAACAGAACATTATGGTTTTACAGAAAAAAAAAGTTCACTAAACACAAGATTCGTAATTGAAAAATAATACGTCTGCGTTAAAAGTGTACTAATTAAATTAATAAATATCGAATTAACAGAAAAAATGAAGTGTTTAATATAAATACCTCTGCAATACTAGTTGCCATCGTCGTACAGGAATCGTAATATGTTCATTATATAGTTTGTAACTATACTTGTATGAGAAATTATTGTGGAGATGCTTAGTCAACAAAATCAAGAATTTAAATTTTTAAAATCATTTAGAGCAACATTCTAGTCAAGTTATTCTTTAAAATAATGTTCTTAATCTGGCTGAAATGAAAAAGCATTTTGAAATTGCAGTGTGATGCTCAAAATTAATAAGAATTTACCCACCAACAAAAATAAGTTTTACTCTTGTAAGGTTAGTTTATTCCTTTTGAAGATTTTCTTAAATTCATATCTACCTCAGCTGCCGCTGTTGCTTGAAAGCAGGTTTTCCCACTGCTCATACATAATTTTAGTATAAATCAACGAAGGTTTCAAGAATTACGGTAAAACGTAATGTATTTCACATTCAATTTAACCTTTTAAAACTATAATGGTTTCTATTTTCCCCCTGTCTTTTGCTCTGACAGGAGTGATTTAATCGCGACCTACTTGGGCGTTGTTAGAAACTGGAAAATCTAGCCAAGAGTAGAAACTGGGGCATCATAAGGAATGTGAAAAATCAAGATCAGGTAGCGCCGGAATTCTGGAAATAGTCTCTACAGTTTCAAAGCATTGTAGAGTATAAATTGTAAATCTCTTAAAAAATGTGTAATTGAAGTCAGAGGAAAATTGATTAGTATTTTAGAAAAATTTATACAACTCTAGTGAGGCTCATAATTTTGGGAAATTTTAATTTTGTGTTACTCATATTTCGTCATGAATTTGAATAATCTTTTTCTGGTAGTTAAGAATTATGGAAATGAAAATCCAGCAGCAAAATGGTAAAAGGTTGAGATATATAAGTGGAAATAAATAAGAAAGGGTAACGAAGATAAAAAAAAATTAAAATCATCAGTTTACAGTTTACGTTCGAAAGTTGGCAATGAACTACACTGTGAATTCTGCACGCTCGACTCTGAACGTTCTGGGCCATGTTTGTCTACGGCGATCCAAAGCCGTGA
Source organism: Zhengitettix transpicula (assembly GCA_037074705.1). Classification (NCBI taxonomy): domain Eukaryota; kingdom Metazoa; phylum Arthropoda; class Insecta; order Orthoptera; family Tetrigidae; genus Zhengitettix; species Zhengitettix transpicula. Next base: position 51,772,292 of record CM073594.1, read on the forward strand.
TAGTGGGCCCGATAAGAAATCAAAACTTGTGGAGGGAAAAAGAAGAAGAGAAACGATGGAATTGTAACGAACTGAAAACGACCGTACATTTAGAAAATCGTTCAGTTGAACGGGAGGATGGTTATCAGCTTCAAAACATGGCAAAATTGGCCTCGCGATATGTTTAAAGAAAAATCACTGAAACCGGGCGTTGAAATAACAGCCTTATGATTTTTTTGTGGATTTAGTAACAAATATTTACGATTTTTTAGTATTATGTCTTATGCTTCAATTGGGTGTTCTTGCAAACCACGAATAAAATATATGTATTTTCAAAGTCAAGATTAAAACAAAATCGTTTAGCCTAGTTTCATTCCAAGTTTAATATAAACATTTAAATATTATATTTACATAGTTATTTGCATTAAAATAATCTTAATCAAGGTATGTGGATGGCAAAATGTCAACCGGGCCGTGAATCGAACCCTGGACTTTCCGATTACCAGGTTTCTGCTTAATCTTCACGAAAAATTGTTACATAATCCCAAAAAAAATCCAAAATTAATAATTAAAGTATCAGAAATTTTTAATTAAATAGAAATTAATTTTTAGAAATAATTGTATGGCTTTTTAAAAAACAACTGGTTCTAAATCGTTCATTTTAATTTTAAAAAAAGTAATGTATATTTTTGATACATCGGTATACTGTTTTTTTTTTCAGAATTAATTTTAATGGAGACTTAATTTCACACAAACTATGAAGTCTTATAAACTTGTCCATTTTGAATTTAAATTAGCTCCCTTTTCGGGCACAAAAAACTACTAATAAATTTATATAATTCGAAATCATACTTAAATATTTACGACTAGCTGGGTGCCCGGCGTTGCTCGTGTACTTATTTATATAAACTCGAAAAAGTATTTAATTGAATACTTAAATATATTCCTTGAGTATTTCAGGATATAATTGTCAATTGTCACTCAGTCTTCATACATTACGAAATATTTCATTGATGAAATTGTTAGCTAGACTCACAACTAATGTAGCGCGAAAATTAACTTATATTTTCCGCAAGGATGGTAAAGTAATTCGTATTCTTCTTTATTACCATTCGATGGAGTATTGCTGTATAAAATTATACTTTTTATTTAAAGAACATATTTCTGCTTTATTTCATTCTTAATAAAGGAACTATTTCCTTTGTTCGTTGCGTAGTAACGTCTTTCTCTCGCGTGACGTCATTGTCTCTTGGCGCGCAGTAATTTAATATTTAATGATCACGGTTTTTAATTACAATTCTTTCCACCTTTATGCTATGGGTTTGTCACCCCCACAGTACCGGTTCTCGATTTTGGCAGAATACGTATACCAATTTTTGTTGCATTCTGTCCACGCGATAAAATTTGTATAAAGAACAACGTAAATACATGCATACATACATACAAATATACATCCTTTTTTATTATATAGATTCATGAATGGAAGCATTACACGGATATTATAAATCTAATCCAGTACACACATGTTTTAATGATTTAGGACATAAAATTTGTATGCAGTAGTGAAGAAACGGTTACTTTTTAAATTGAAAAATTATATATCTTACTCAACATATTTTAACTTACATTAAAATATAATATGATAATAAGAGGTTGATAATCCGACATCCTACTGAAGTAGAAAATTCGGAATAAGAATTTCGTCGCTATGAGAATACATCGCTGCAGTATCTTCCAATAGAGCCAGCATAACGATCGCCATAGTACGAGAGTTTCGATGTTCTACAAAATGTATAACACGATTTTGCCATTTAATTTGTAATTTAATCAACGTTGAATCAAGCTTTACTTTTTCTTGAGTTGTTATGGATTCGGTCCTTTCCACAAAAGAACCTCAATTACCAGAAGTGAACATATTATAACTTACACTAAAATACCAATTATTCTATTTTCGCTTGAAGTGCAAGCACCGAACCAAATGGTCGGACGAGACGACCGCGAAATTTTCTGATGTCCATAATGGCAATCGCACGAACGTCGAGGATACCAGGCGCACAGCTAACGAGCAGAATGAGAACGAGAATGAATTACATCTGAGGCGAGTGCTATAGCCAGGTGACAGAGGACAAGTCACGACCAGAGCAGAGCACGACCTGTGATACATTGCCTGGCCGATGGGCAACATATCGGAGACACTGAGGGTTAATTGCTGTTATTAGTGTCCGTAATTAAAAACCGGTGTAGCACACTTCCCTTTGCAGATCGACATAAAGACTACGACCGAATCGGTGTCCCTCAAGGTTGAATCTTCGGCGTAAACGTCTGGATTATCACTGATAATCTTCATATAAACCGATACTTTCGTTACGTTCACTTATTAATACCTGAATAAATAATTTTTATCTTAATTACTAATAATAAAATAATTCTCACGAAATTTTATGAATACATCACGAGTACCATATCTAGTCTGGTAAGAAGTGGAAAGCTCCTGACTCTACTTCAAGATTCTGAGCAACAAATTTTCAATAAATTCTTACTAAGTATCGAAAATAAATATTTTTATGGCTATTATATTTAATTACTAGCTAGGTGCCCGGCGTTGCTCGTGTACTTATTTATATAAACTCGAAAAAGTATTTAATTGAATACTTAAATATATTCCTCGAGTATTTCAGGATATAATCGTCACTCAGTATTCTTACATTACGAAATATTACATTGATGAAATTGTTAGCTAGACTCAGAACTAATACAGCGCGAAAATTAACTTACATTTTCCCCCAAGGATGGTAAAGTAATTCGTATTCTTCTTTATTACCATTCGATGGAGTATTGCTGTATAAAATTATACTTTTTATTTAAAAAAATATTTCTGCTTTATTTCATTCCTAATAAAGGAGATATTTCCTTTGTTCGTTGCGTAGTAACGTCTTTCTCTCGCGTGACGTCATTGTCTCTTGGCGAGCAGTAATTTAATATTTAATGATCACGGTTTTTAATTATAATTCTTTCCACATGTATGCTAGGCGTTTCTCACCCTCACAGTACCGTTTCTCGTGTTTTGAAGAATTTGTGTACCAATTTTTGTTGCAATCTATCCACGCTTTTAAATTTGTATAGAAATTAACGTAAATACATACATACATATATACATACATACATACAAATATACATCCTTTTTTATTATATAGATTTTACGTTTTAGTCGGGAAATACGAATATTAGGAACCTATTGAAATTAATGAATTTTTTATTTCACAAGTCTCCTCTTTTTTCCTTTCCTTTTGATTGAGAAGTCCTGAAAGTATAAAGAGGATAATTAAAAATTAGAAATAAAGCTATGAAAGGTAATTAACAGTTTAGGATAGAAAAATATATACTGGATGGATTATTGGTTATAGATATTTATTGAAACAAAGCGTTTCCCGATCCCGTAGAAATTTTTATAATGTCAACAGTTAAAAAAATATTATTTTAATAATGAAGCAAGTATATTTTTTCTATTAAAGACAATTAAAAATATATTATAGTTTAATAGGTGTTGAAAATCAGGAAACTGAGCATGTCTCAGTTGGGAAATAGACTTTCTCGAAAAATATTAAGTGAGGTACTCTCCAGCGATTTTTGGTATTCCTAATCGTTACCCTTAAATTTTCTCCTTGCAGTAGACACATTATATAACAGAAAGTACTAAGGTTGCTTGTTCATACTGGTATGTTGTCCTTTTTGTTCCATTCGCATCTCGGTCGTCTGTAATCGCATTTCCTTGAACTCTGACGATCGAGTCACCAGCTTTATATCATTTGTAGGTCGTGTTCTATTGAATATTTCCTTAGCTTTCCTAAGCTTCCACCATGATGAGACTTTGGAATATGGTGACACAGCCCCAAAATCCCGTGAGATAAATTTATCAAATATTGTTCTTCGTAGACTTGAGCTCTAATATTTTCTTCCCCACTCAAGCACTGGGTTTTCCTTCTTGTTCGTAGAATAAAGCAGTTTAAAATTTAACATCAGTATAGAAACTGAATCGTGCGTTGAAGACTGTTAGCTCTGTTCTGTTACCCCAACAGTGTAAATAGTAATTTTTCGTGCGGCGTTCCCTGCTGAGCCGGGTCAACTCGTCTCACTAATCACAGCTCAACCACGCCCTCCGTCTGGACCACGTCTACTAACTTATCGCGGCGTTTTGCATTTCGGAAATGCCTCCAGTATCATTTTAACACGCTGTCGCCAAAACTTCAAACGCCGGTCAACCATTATTCTCAGGATACCGAAATAAAAATTTTTATTCCAGTATTTATCAATACACGAACACTATTCATCATGTTTTCCGCCTCCTAAATAAAAAATCTTGTAATTAGAAACTTCCGACATACTTAAGTGATGATCAATATTATCAATATTAATAAAATAAATTTTACAACTGTATTAAATGTCATCTGTCCAGTATAAGGTTTCTATTAATCTATGCAAAAAAATTTTAGACAATGAGTTGGCATAACTCATACATAAAATTAAATAGATTTCGTAACAAATTAATTTGAACAATAAAAAAATTAAACAAAATTTTGGAAGAGATAAATTTAACTATAGAATTAAAACTAATGGTATGGAACAGCTTCTCAACCAAATCAAGCAAATCTTAAAAAAAAACAAATAATAAATATATATCTAAATCAAACTACAAATTAATACATTTTAAATATATTATGCAAAAGACTTATGCTTTTGAACGTACTTAGAAAAATACTAGACAAGTAATATATTATTTTAGAGTCTGTTTTAAGAATAATATATAATTACTTAACATTAACAAACAATATTTATAATTCCAAATTTTTATTAATCATAAAAATTTTTATTTAACAGCACAACGTTTCTTCCCCGATTTTTACGCACTTTAAGCTATAGTTTGACTGATACAAAGGTTTTACTTATTGCACACATTACGATTTGATTAAGCTCTTAATAAATCAGGTAACAATAAAATTTAAAGATTCCACGTTGTTAAAGTAACAATAAAATATTTTATATTAAAAATTAAATATTCCGAAATGAGAAATAAACGATATAATTTTTCTCACGTGACGTAAAACAATTATACTATTTTAAAAAATGAATATATATGATAAATTTATTTTCTACAATAAAAATAATTAAGCTGTATTTTTCAGACCGCTATGTTGTAAGAAACATGACTGAATTTTTTTTAAAAAAAATTAAATTATACTTAAAAAATAATTTATTGTAAATATACTTTAATTTTTACTAGCTACGTTTCTGTAACGAAGTAGTCAAAATTCAGGAAGATTATTGGACTGCATAGATTGGTTTTGACATATTAAGATGAGATATCTTGGTTTTATAGACAGTTATTAATGTCATAAATGTCGTCATTGGTTGAGAAGTGATGGCCGATATTAGTAAGTTTATAAAAGTAAAAGTGGAAAACTTGGACGTGAAACTGAAATAAAACATAAAGCAGAGTCAAGGCAAGCAAAAGGTTGGATGTTGTTCAGAAATCTGAGACATACTATATATTTACGAATCATGTAAATGTAATGTGTTCGAAAATTTCTCCTCAGAGAAGAAAATACATGTGTTAAACATTTTGTAAGTTCTTTTTCCTCGTTTTTTTTTATCATTTTGTTAGCTGCTGTATATCTTTCAAGGCTACATAACATATAAAATGCTAATGTTTCATTTCCAATGCCATAAATGTTAAGGAGTTGGCCCGAGACGAGTTTCGCTGTTGCGGCCATGTTAAAGAAGGTCCACGGACGGATGACATGAGATTGTCCTTGAGGTTCTGCAGAACACGTGTGACAACGGGGTTTCATTCTTAGAGTCCCGTTGTTAAATGACCTCTCCACACCCTCACATCCAGCTGTAAGTTGTTCTCTAGGTACTAGTGAGGCCGATTACAACGCTTTCGCAATGTAAGTTTCTCTCTTCTATTGTTCTTAGGGGACACATCCCTAGAGAGGAAATTTTCCTGTACCTGTATATTGTAAATTTTAGGGTATGAGGTCACATTGAAACAGTTTTTTCTTGTATGCCTAGTTAGGGATTATTATTGTTTCGGGAGGCAACGGAGATGTAGCGTTGCAGATTTTAGGCGGAGCTGACCCTTATTGGCACAAGTGTAGTGCCGCTAGAGGGCCCAAACGACTTGTTTTAGTTCTCTGTAAGAGCATCAGGTATAGAAGGTAGTTTCATTTATCTCCACCAATTGTTCATATAATTCATTGCCCACTTCTTCATCTAAGGTTGTAAATTATAGAAACCAAAACGGACAACATAGAAAATAAGGCGATAAATACAGAAAAAAATACTACAGACCTATTCAGACACTCAAGGAATATAGTAATAAACTAAAAGACTAAGAATATTTCCACGAAAATAAATGTTCTTCCGTTGATTAAAATAAATGTAAACTCGTTAATGCAGGAAAAATGTACCTCGATAATACTAAAAAAAAAGTTAGTTCTCGAACTGCACACAGCACAAACCAGTGTTCCGTCAATTAAATAATACTACAATTAACAGAAAATTATTTATAAGGATAATCGTATCACATCAACTTTTCATATATATTTAAATTCGTAACTATATATAATCCACTATATTGTTCAGCGGTTAAGTCAAGAGCGCAAAGAAATAATTGAAAATAATGCGTTGACTTTGTTTTTATATCTTTATGGCTTAAAATGGATGAATAATTAGATTCAGAAGTAGCAGAAAAAAATAAGTGATGAAATAAGTACCTTGACAGGTGATTCGAAATCGTTACAGCTGTAAAGAAGCCTTACGCATATTTTTTTTCCTCCAAATATTTAACTGTGATAGAATTTAGAAAAAATATTCATAAGGATAAACTTATAACATCCAACAAAATATCGTTTTAGTGGCAAGGCATTTGCATAAACGTCAGATACACACACGGTGAAAATACCGTTCTGATAAAAGAGTGAGAAATGGGAAAATCAGTGTCAGATTTTTTTGATTTTTTTCCCCCCGTGGTATCCAATATTTGAGGATCTTTTGTAAGGATATTCAGTTGCACTGAAGATACGGCAACACAGTTTTAAGTTTCTCTGTAGCCAGGATAATATTTTCTGAGAAGTTGCCGATTCGGCGGCACGTACATCGATAGTATTTGCATGTAGCGGCTTCAGGTGAGAGAGGCATAACTCATTGGCAATGCGCGTGCGACAAATTCGGTCTCCCGCCGAGTTCCGTACCGTATTTCACTGGACAATCTGTTTTGCATCCGGACATTAATCTTCCCCGGCGAGGTCGCCCGGTGCCCCTGTCGTGGCGAGTGTCCCGTGCCATCTCAACAGACGCCACTTTTTCTCTTTGAACGGTGGGGGGGGGGGGAAGGGTTCCATTGTCTTAGGAAATGGGAAAAATGGGAATTACAATAGACTTTAGCGACCAAGGTTTCCATGAAGAAATTATAAATTTATAATGAGAGACAAAGGCCTAAAAATAAAATTATTTATTTATTTATTTTTGGGTGTAGACAGACATAGTGGCAACTTCCCTCTTATAGCATAGGAAAGGGATTTGAAAGGGGGGATACGGAAGGGTGGAGGAAGGTAGCTAAGGGTTAACTAGGGCCCCTGGGCTATAGTTTAAGGATCCTACCCGGAATTCGCCTAAAAGTAATGCAGGACAAACCCTATAAAACCCTGCATCAAGTAGGTCGGGCATTTGGTACTTGTCCCACGCCTTTCCGATGGCGAGAGAGGGGTTTGCTGTGGGGTCGCAGCTTACCCCTCGCCATGCCTTGGCCAGTTTAGGAGGCAGCTGGCCGACTATTCCAATAGGAATAGCGGACAACTCTTACCGTATGCCCAAGGTCTGCGACCCCGGAACATACACCTCTCAAAACAGACCGAGGTGCCTATTTGTTCTCAGTTTAGTGAAATGGACACGCCAACTCAAATATTAGAAAAACGTTAAAGTAAAAACGATAATCGGTATTACCCAAAGATAATGAGATTATCAGATAATTAAATAATAACATCAAAGAAATTAAAAGCCAAATAATTTACAAATAAAGACCAATACTGGACAAAATAATTACCCTATTTGTTGTGTGGAAAAACACCCCACACAGAGACATATATGAACACACTTTTTGAATTACCCACAAAACATATAATACAGCTTAAACATAAAAAAATTACTTATTATGTGCTAACAATTTAACCCTCAACAAACATTTGCTCCTATAGTTGCATGGTTTAAGACAGAGACATATTGTACCCTCCAAAATATTTGTTTTCCCCAAACTGATATATATTGAAACAAAATTAATGCTAGTGTGTTGTAAAAGTTACGAGCAAGGGAAATACTTTGAGTACCATCAGTTTCTGTAAGACACAAAACACTAATTTAAAACTGGCAGAATATAGTTTAACCGTATTTATGGAAATGAAAACCAATTATTTGAATTATTAAGCGAAATATCGGCACACACAACTGAAGTTGTACGTAAATGTTTTCATTAATTTCAATGTTTGTAGTAAACAGTAGTGTTCCGGTAAGAAGTGTTTAATTATAAAACAGGTGAAAGGCGGACCGTGCTACAAATTTTTTTCCACCCCTGATGAAACAAAATTCGTACCCCTGGCCTATGTTAAACTACACGTTTCTTCTGACTACGTCGTGACGGTTAAATTACTTGTTTGAATCTTTAAGGCTTATATTTAAAATTAGAATAGAAGCTCAGTGTAATTTTTTTCTCATGTAACCTTGTCATTCAAGTTAGAGCTGTCACCGTCTTTATGGTCAATTACTACAATTCAGTGAGTGTTTGCTAATGAGAAACAGTATTGATTACTGCGCCGTCTTTTATCGACCTCAAGAATGGTCTAACCGCGTAAGACCGAAATCAGGTTATTCCACACCCGCTATTGTGCTACAGTGTGGGAAAGGTCTGTGTGTATCCCTCGGGGGTCTTTGCCTTGAGCGTCCCATCTTTGGCTGCAAAAGAAACGAGTGAATTCCCTTCGCCACAATATCGAGGGCAGAGGTCAAACCTGCCGAGGGCAAACTCTTCAGCACAATGTCTGTGACCCGGTTACGTTCAGGAACTTGGAAACAGATCAAGGGTGACATAAAACCGCAAGAGACTGTGCAGGGCTGGAAAACAAAACTTAAAGAAAAATCCGTGAATTTGTGAACATTTAGATGGGGCAAGACTAAATTAACAAAAAATTTCGAATAAGAAGTCCCAAAAATCATATCCGTATATGGAAAGGGAGTCATTTATTTATATCGAAATAATTTGATTAATATATTACCTTGTAAATTGCAAAATTCCTTCCATTTTATTAAAAAGTTTGCTCCAAAAAATCAAAAGAAAAACGAATTTGTTACCAATATAAATGTTTTACGGATATTTATACAATAGAAAATTTTATTACATATTTTTTATTTCGGAAAATGAAAGACTATAGGTTTATTTTCAATTTTAAAATCTTGTAAATTTTTTAGCAGATTTATCCCCAAGAAAGCAGCGGCGTATAAAATGATTTCAGAAGCAAATGCTATATAATTTTTTATAAATAAAATATATCTTGATGCAGCTGACTAACAAAATCAGATGAAAAATTTTAAAATTCATGGAAACCGTGACACTTGAAGATTCTAAGAAGGGAAATTTTTTTGAACAAGTTGAACGTTTGCGTAATAAATGAAATACATGGGACATTAAGACTATTTATAATTAATATTTCGTAGATTAAATTTATATACGGGATTCCCTTTGAATTGTAAATATGTTCCTTTAAATTTTTTCTGTCTCTGTTCAAATGACTACTGTAATATTTTGTATTGCTCTAACTAAATAAATTCAAAAATAAGAAAATAATTAATTTTCCAATTCTTAAACATAGTATTAATGTTACAATTATAAGAAATACTCCAGCTGACAAAATATCAACGGAACTGTTTTCAATGCAGGAAGTAGCTTTGTAATTACGAGAATTGTAGGAAAACTTTGTTCTTTCTAGATGGATTGCGGACAGCGACATTCTGTTTACAGTTAAGTTTAAGTTTGTTAGTTTTAAGGATATAACATTAAAATTATCAGGAAATACACGGTGAGAATCAGGAACAAATATAAACTATTTTTCCTTCCTGATACTATAATTCAAGTATAGACTATTTTAGACGAGTTCGTGGCAAATAAAATTAAATTTTGGACTTTCTAATGTACTTGGCAATTTACACTTCACTATTACTCTACTCTCTTCCACCACAAAAATGTTTTTTTCCGTTACAGGCAAACAACAAAATGTTTGGAGAAAAAAATCAATATTTTTAATATATATATATATATATATATATATATATATATATATATACTAGTATTTTTGACAGAGATTATTAAATGAATGAATTATTTAATTTCCTCAACTGCAATTGGATGTTTGGTGACAGTATAAAAATTTTATTAATAATAAAGACATATCCTTCTGACGAACATAAATAGGGGGTTAAAATTCTCCATCTTTCTATTTTATTATGCATGATAAGTCGTTTAAATTTTTCAGGAATATTATTGGACCAATGAATTGTTGGCGTCCGAAGTTAAGAGACCTATTGTAACATTCTACCCCAACTTTAGAAGTCTGACGCCGAACTCATAGAATTTCCAATATTCAATCATCCACCCTTATATCGATCCTGTTAGTTTTAATCGGGAAATAAAGGTGTTTGGAAAATCTACTATTTTATAATAAAATTGATCTCATCCACAATACCTTGAAAAAGCCATATAATTTAATTCGTACGCAATCAGCATTTCCTAAAACCTTTGTAAAAGCACCTCCATCTGTTCAGCAGAAAATTAACGATATTTTAATCTCCTAGTGAAGGAAATGGAGAGATTGTGTTGGGGTCCATCACGGTCACTTCCAGGGATTGGCTTGTCCAGATCTGTGCAAGAGGGTTGCGCAGTGGGGTGGGCCAAGGTCTGTCTCTCCCTTAAAACGAGCGTCGCCATTGGCCCATGAAGACTTAGGGGAGGGGTTGCGGCGCGTCTCATTTACAAGTCGCCATCTTGCCTATCCACGTACCGTTCTCCAATCAAATAAGACCGTTAGATAACCAAGAAGTTTTATTTACATATCATTTGCTCCGTATCAAATTATTCCTTTCGGACGGAGTCTGGACAAATCATCAGGCAATCTCATTGTTTCTTATAACGATTCAGATTCCCCAGTAGAATTTTTGCCATTGATCAATTTCTTTCCGTCCAGCTCATTCACTGAAGCCAATGAATGAATGTATAACAGCCATGATTCAGATAGAGCTCTAAAATGAGCAATCAGAGGGCAACAGACCGTAATAGAAACGATTCCCAAGACCCGGGCCTCGGCATAATTTCCGGCAATTGTTGTTATAATTTTTTAGCCTAGTGAGATTTGATGCTGAGCACAGGGCAGTATTATGGGTGTAGCCCGAACTAATGGTACAATAGCTTCATTACAGGGCCCCGCCTTCGTCGCATTCCTCTGTACCATTTCAAGTCTCTCTCTGCTACTGGAACATCAGTTCACGTGAGGAAACACTAAAACTCTACACGTTAAGTTTCAAAGCATTGTTCATGGATGTCACAAGACATCGAAAAATCCACCTGTATAGAATTATAAATTATTGCATTCGTCTCCGTCACGAGAAAAATGTGGTCAGTTAAATTATACGGAAAAAGTGATGGTCATTCTATTATGATTACGCTTGTAATATACCATTTAACATAATTTAACATATAGAAAAATATTAATGCCATTCAAGGGATATTTTGAAACAATTTATAAGACATTTGGAACCTCTTCTGGTTTTACGATATTATTCATAAACAAAAAGGTGGACTAACTATGTTGTTTTCCGTTAAATATTAAATGTAATTTTTATTACTAAACTTATTTCATAATTTAACCAAATATTCTCGGTTTATTAACGAATATTTTGTGCTTTATTAATAAATAATAATTAATAAAATTAATACAAATTATTAATTTAATTTGATTATTATTAATAATAATTCATTAATAATAATCAGATGATTTTATTAAATCATTACAAACGAGAAACCCTACGATATTTTATCGTTTAATATTTTTATCTGACTCAATTAGACATAAATAATTATATTAAAATACAATGAATTCCATGTTTCATTTTAAAAAATTCATTTTTATCAATGCCAAACAATTACGCAAGATATTTGGTAAATGTCCTTTTTTTAAATTTTTTACAAAACTTTTATCCTAGGATTTTTTGTTGTATAAAAATTGTTTATGTATATAATTGGCACGGGAACTTGTTAATTAGGTTAATTCACAACTTAACCTAATTTTTCTTTTTAGTAAATGTTATCAACTGGTATTATTTTCTGGTTTATTTTGTAAATATAAATGGTAGATTAGAATTCGCAAATCATTTACTTCATTTAAATAGTTATATTCGTTACAGAAATTATTAATTTCCACAGAATAATTTAAATGTTTTATTTATATTTTTCAGTATGCTGATTAATATTTCCAACACACAAAGACGTCGAAGGCATAACGGAATTTTTCGAGCAATTTTAACGTCATAAAATTTAATTTAGTTAAATGTAAGTTTTTCCGTTTTTAGCCATAAACAAATAAAAATAAACTCTGATGATTTTATTGCGCTCTTGACTTAATCGTTGAATAATCTACTGGAATAAGCACAACATTTTTTTATATAAAACAATTACTTTCCTAAGTGGCTTCTTGTATTGAAGGGGGTTTCATGATCGAGTAAATGAAGTCTTTCGGTAAATGCGCCGTCAAAGATCGGGCGGAGTTGAAGAAGCCTCATGGCCCGATTGCTTTTTAATCAAAGGAAAACGACCGCAAAAGTACTTCACTCTGTTCTCTCCGGAAAATAAAGGATTCAGGGAGGCAATCTAATCCAATATCGCGGTTAATGCAGAACTCTTGTCGGGGCAATCTTCCGCCGACAATGGACGAGGAGATGCTATCGCCGTCGACACAATAAGAACGCCGCGGGCAAGATTAGGCTCAGAGACTTTTATTTTTTAAAAAAGGGGGGCGCAGCGGATGGGTTGGAAATCAGTCACTGTAGCATGGACAATTAACAGAGGGTAACTATGCCGGGTCGAAATAAAGGGTACGAAGTGAGGAAGACTCGAAAACTCATTGATTTATCTTTCATTCAGTCCTCTCTAAACAAAACCACTTTTTACGATTTCAGTAATTCTAATCCTTCCTGACCTTATATTAACTTTTACTTACCAATGATTTATTTTATTATTTATATTTTCGCTTAGGTACAATCTGATGTTTTTTATTCGCCACCTTTTATTTTTTTTCTTCCATATCTCGGACTTGAATTTTGTTAATCATTTATTTGTTTTAGACACTGCAACGTTTAGAAATAAAATAATACATTGTGTAGGCTTCGATCCAGTTACAATGAAAAGAACTGATTACCAAACCCTACATCTGGAATCTTGGTGCATCTTTCTTCCACGCTCATCGCCTCACCGTTAGACGTTCCCATTCATTATTGCAACAATGTGCATGTTTGCGGATCGTGACTGCGACATCGTTGCGACATTCCAGTATCTGTTAAGTAGAAATACCTAATACCAAGTTAGTGCTGACGTGAAAACAGCTGTGGAATTGCCAAGAGGTGCAACAAATAGGCATTCGGACGTCGACAAAGTGGCGAATGTTATGCGGCGAATTTTGTCCTTGGATAATAAGATCTGTTGAATGTTCGAAGTAGTGCGAACGCATACGATCTGGTCACATGCGTCTTGATAGCGCAACAATGTATGAGGGACGAATTCGCATCACAAAGTCCTTGTGGAATTTTGACGGTGGTTCCATACACGTTAACTAGTTTCGAAATACGTCTTTGTCTCAGTTAAAACTACCGGGTATTATTTATCAGATTTCAGAACACGAGTTTAAGTCGTGAGATATAGCAAGTCGTGAGATATAGCAAGTCGTGTCAGATGCACAGTAGAAGAAGGGAGAATTGTCGCCTGCTGCGAACTCTCCCTCGTGGAAAAGCTGGAACTAAGCCCCTACCAATCTTAAAACACGAATTATTTCCTTACGAACAGAATATACAGACAGCATTAAGGTCCTTTTAACACTTCATAATCTGGTATCATTTACGTATGAGTTTATATAATTTTCCATGCGTCAATGTTCTTACACGCCGTAACAAAGGTTCAACCACGTTAAACTGAGCTCCGGTCTGCCTCCACAACCATTTCAGGGCAGTGGACCACTGCGCATATCTCCTCGACTTGCTATTTCTCGTCCACATAGAAAATATTTCTTGTAATGTTTATATTCTATATGAGGCTGAAATAATATTATGACGTACATTAAAATAATGAATACAAAATATTATTTAGGTTATAAAGAATAAAATTATTCAGGGAGCAATTATTAATGTAACACCATTAATATTATTTTTCAAAATTATTTAATTGCCCATAAAATTTTCAATTGAGTTTTTTTTGTACTGAACCGAAAACAGTGTATTTCCATGTGTCAATTCCGTCAATATATTTTTTACGGTTCTAAAATGCCGACTTTTGACACGACTTGCTATATCTCACGACCTATACATGTTTAACGGGGCGACGGAGAAATGTTATGACGATTATAACGTAAAGCCGAGAAGATATCAACTGATGGGCGCGATCTTTGACCAGGGTGCCTTTATCTCTATTGATATTGGTTTTATTCTACCTGCCTCTAATAAAATATGTACACGTTTCACTTTAATTTTATTAGAGATAAAATTGTCACTGCGATGGAATTCGACTATCGTAGAGACCTTTGTGCGTTTTACATCGAACTGACGGTTATAACTATATAATTCTGAGCTATCTGATAACTTATTTTGATTCCGTATAATTTATTTGTAAATAAACTGATTAAATCTAAATATCCCCTAACTTGGGGTCCGGCGTTGCCCGAGTTGTCATATGTCCATAAACCCCCCCCCCCCGATTTGACTCCAATCTCGGTTGCTTTTGCGTTATTTTTATGCAACGCAACCCCTATCCCCAAAATTGTGCTTACCTCCCATGCTGGTAAGGGTTGAACTTATTGCGCCCGGAAAAGTTTCTTTCGACGGATATATCGGCAGTTTTAACATGCTCGGAAATTTCCACCCTAGTCTACCCCCGTTAGTGTTCGTTGAACAAAAAGTTGAATGTCATAATTAAACTCAGCGAGATCCATAACACCGGGTATGACTCTAATTACAGTTTTTTTGCGTTATTTTCCTGTTACGCCCCTCCACCCCTATCCCTAAGCGTGCTCTCCTGCCATGCTTAAAGGCAACATCAGTAGAAATAAATCAATGTCATTGACCCTGACAAATATTTATTCGATGCAAATATCGACCGTTTAACTTGTTTGAAACTTTCCACCCCCGATCCTGAGAATGGTAGTTGTGTCTTATCCCCACAGTGTTAGTTTTCGGTTCTAAAGGAACACGTGTACAATATTTGTATGCGGAACATACATACAAACACTCTGCTTTATTTATTAGTTTACATGAAACGGAAAGTGCTGTATACGAGTGTCTTCTTGTCCAGAGAACGAACATTTGTAATGGAGTCGTCGTGGATAATGTTAGCATTACCTGATTTTAGACGAGGGAGCAGGAAGTCCGTCGAGAAGGCTGCCGACAGCCGCGTTAAACACCTGTTTCTGGCACCCAACAGAGAGGCTAATTTGTCCGAACGGTTTATCCGACCCTTGCACCATGTCTGGTAACCCAATTAAGCGGTGTCACTCGTGAAACACTTGCTTTCACTCAGTCTAGTAATCCTAGGGTTGTCCAAACACATTATTCAAACATTTGCTATTCTTATCACTTATCTTCACATTTCTTCCTGTCTATAAGATCCGTTATCCATTAAATATGTCCTTTTTTTGGCATAAATGTTTTATTTTAAACGACTGTTGTCAATCTTTCTTCTTTCATCTTATACTTTCCCTGTAAGTCCACCATAAGAAATTTTCTATTTAAAATATTCTTTCATTAATTTATAGGCTAATAATTTGTTATTCTTCTCTGTTTTATGATTTTTGGCTGACCTGAAATTATAATTCAAATATATTTTGCATTCTCCGTGTTCAGAGTTCTTTCAACCTTATCCGTACTTACTTAAAAATACGTATGAATTAAAAGAAACTTGTTTTAACCTTTGTTCTGTTTTTTATATGCTTCATAATTATCTCATGATCATGAACGGACTTGGAAACATGAGGATGTAATTCAAGAGGATTTAATAGAATTATAAATCTTTGTAAAGATCATATATTTTAAAAAAATGTCGGTGATAGTTGTCCTGCGATTTGTGTTTCTTCATTTAAGTCATTTTAAAATATATTTTCTTTAGATTTTTTTTTCGCCATATAATTAATAAAATTCTGCTATCATAACATATTAAATCTGATTACATCTCGAAAGCCTTTCCTTATATCGCATTACTCAGTTTTTCCCCCAAAAAATCACTGAACGCAACCAGCTGCTCCGAGACTTCTTCAGTCAGGTCATTCACACTCTAGTTTGTTGGCTCGGTATCGCTCTTCTCCCCCTCTTTTCATACCCTATTGTATTATGCAAATTCAACCATCCGGGTCGTAAATTATACTTGTCCTGACTGGCCGTGAGCAATACCCTACTTAGATTTACATTAAATAGCCATTACCAAGTTCCTCGATCCTTATGGCAATTCTCACGTCTAGCTACTTTCTCGATCCGTTCTTATCCCCACTCAACCTCATATCTCTCGTCCACCGGCTGCTTTTCACTAGCTTGCAGCATTTACACATTCGTCCTGTCCCTGTTTATGCGGCTGATTTTTATATTAAAATTTTTAATGGTAGAAATATTAATTGTCAACAAGAAAAACTCGGCCGCCAGCTTTGAAAGTGATCAACTGCTTTAAATATCGATAATTCGGTATTTAGTATAAAAGCAAAACTGATTAACATATTTAATATAATATGACAATTACCATTTAATAAATAAACTGAAATACGGTAAATTTTCTAAAAGAAACGTATATTATTTAAGTAAAATAATTTTTTTTATAACTCCACGACGTCTCGTCTAGCAATTTTTGGACTTCCTCGCGTAATTTTGAATGTAGGAATATATTGTGACGTACTACGGTACATTATGTCTTTTTATTTTTATTAATATTATTACAGTATTTTTAAGTTGATTGATTATTTGTTTGTTTTTAATCAAATTATTTGAATTTACGGCACGGAAATGCTAGGCACCGAGTTATGGTTTTCTTTTATGTATTCACCATGGCAACGGCTAAATAACAATTTAAAAAAACAGTCGGCAGAAGTCGGTCGTGGTGGTCGAATCACAACAAAAATCGTCAATTACCCTCAAATAGTACACGAAGGCTTTCCAGAACCCTGGCAAAGCCGATCCTGAGGACCTCGTCGTCGGACAGGGAGCCTGCGAAGTTCGTGGACGGATGCTTGTGGAGTGTTGCATATTGGGATGCATAAGATCTACCCCAACAACGAGACTAAGAACAGAAACAAAAGAATTACCCCTGGCATTCATGTGTTGGAGAAACAACCAACTTGTGGAAAAATTGTAAGACTGTTTACTTGTTTTTATGCGAGGATCTATGAACTCGAGTGTAATTCAAATTGTCCACAGTATGTATTGAAAGTTAATGTTTTATGTTATTATTATAATTTAAATCATTTGGTTTTATTTTATTTAATGTCTAACCTCCCGCTGAGAAAAAATGTCTGGGGAAGGACGTTACAATAATTTAATATTGTAATGATTGTTTGTTTTACTTGAATAAAGCACAGATTTTCCCAACAAATTGGACGTTTTTCTGCTTATGTAATAAACCGAATAAATATTTAATTATGCGGCTGCGTGAGATTGGTAGTAACAATTTCTATTAAAACACTAAATACATGCCATAGGCTGAAACAATCCTCAGAATCTCTGTGAGACATACAAAATCAAAACAATCCCGATTCACTAAATTTTCAACAGTGTTTATTTACAATATTTCATGACTATAATAATATATGTGAGCACTGACACTGAGAACGGAATAGGTTCCCAGCCAGTGTTCTTGCCGACTGTTATGATCTGGGTGTGGTCCATTCATGGCCATCTCTTAACAGACACACACAAACTGCAAATTAAATTACCGTGTGGACCACACCTGTACCTTGCACCGACAATAGAACCGCTGTCCTTAAGTCGTAAAAGACACACACTGTGGGACAAAATTGAAATGAACGATTTGTTCTGTTACATTAGACACGGCGTGACAGCGTTATAAGACCGCTTCGAGGTTGGAATTTTAATGATGATAAATATGTCAGACGAACTGAACGTTTTTTTTCTCAATAACTGCTTGATAATATATATATAGGAACATTTGAGAATTTGCGGAGGGAGCTGTGCGATAATTTATGTCCTAAAGCAATACACGGAACGAGAAAGGAGCATCCGCTTCTCCAACAGATTTATTTATTTCAATGCGCTAAGATTTCCTTAAACGTACGGCGGTTCGTATGCGTATTATATGACAATGTCATTACGTAATAAATCAGCTAATGACCTTTAACAGACACTTTATTTTTATTTATAGCGTTACGGCGTTTCGACACGTGTTCGTATCTTCTTCAGGCATTATCCTAAAGAGGGGATATTTACAAATTGTTAACATAATTACACAAAGTAGATAAAGAAAAACTAAATTAAACAAAAATGAACAACTTACCAAATTATTATAACAATCTAGTACTACGAACAATTACAAATGTCGAAAAATTCAGCACGTTTTGAAAACGGGTCCGAGGCACATAATTCACAATCCGCCGATGAGATTTTGGCTGATGACAGGCTGTACCTTGAGGGAGTTGACCTGACATCTGGGATTTCAGTAATGCCAAACCTGTGACCTATATTTATTAATTAAAAACAGACGAAAAATAAAAATTTTGTTACGTGTTAAAAACACTCTCCTTCCAGATAATTACTATACACAATTATGTCTTTTTAAAATTTCCTAAAACATCATTTTAGTAAATTTGACACATCTTAGTTTAAACGTTGGAAAAATTTGGAACGACTACAATAAGAATTTCTTATAAATTGTAGTAAATGTGACTTAATTCAAAACATGAAAAAAAATTTTGCAATCTAAATTAAGAAATTAAATATTTCCACGTATACATTAAATATATTACAAATAACACAGTCAGTCTAGTAGTATATGTAATTAAATTAATTGAAGGTCATAAATATCAATAAATTTTGAAGAAACTATATATCAGTATAAGTTTACTCCTCGACAAACTGAGAATTTTTTAAAAAATTTCCACACTTCGATGTAAATAATAGTTTAATTGCTACGTTTGTGCAAAGTGGACCTTTGAAAAATCTTTTCACCAATCCGAATGTAATTGAATATTACATAACATATTTTAATTAAATTTTACACGTGAAAAGGATCCAAAATTTAATGACGTCACGTTGTGTTTTATAATGTTTAAAATTCATCTTAATAAATCTCTTATTAATTTGCTATTCTTATTTTAAAAAAATGTTAGATTAATGTAATCATTCGTAAAATATAACCATCAAAATTAATATTATTTCACCTATTTCTTTGCTCATAAAATATACTTAATTAAGTTATGAAACATCCATGAAAATGTTTCTTTTTTCAATGTTTAAGGCATTTAAATGAACGTTTATCCTCGAAAATTCCTTATTTTTCATTTAAAATTAAAGTCTGAAACATAATGGGGATATTCAGTTGAAAAATTAATTTGACTGTAGTGAAAAATCGTAAATTTAACTTCGATTTCATAATCCTGTTACAAATCGCCTCCTGATCCTCCCCCAAAGCTGCGTTACAGCGATTCCCTTTACATTTATCGGATAATCGCACACGCGTCCAGACTTGCTTGAATATTAGGCCTACTAACTAATAGTATTATGACCGAGAATTTGCATAATCTCTGGCCCCGATATTTTCACACTCAATCGTTTATCTGTCGCCGTGTTTCTTTTTCCCACAACGGCTTTGTACTTTTCATCCGTGGAAAATCATCAAGTCTCCAGAAAATGAGCTTAATCGCGACCTTCTTTCTAAGTTCGCATCCAAGGAGATTTTTATTTCTTGAAACTGAGGATTAGCACTGTCGACTCAATTTCGTCAAGGTAATTCCAGAAATGGACTGTGCGAAACTGGTTTATGAATAAGGCAGAATGATCCATGATATTAGCGTTTAATATGTGAACAAGGATTACGACAAAATTATGATTCTACGTTGAACCTTCAATCGGCGTATCATTATTATTTGTTACTTTCATTCCCTAATATTTTATCATTTAAAAATTAATAATGCCAAAATTCAACAGACATATTTATCTGAATCCATTCAATTATAAAGGAATAAATTCGACTTAAATAAATTTTAACAAAACATCAAATTAATAAAAATTAGCGTGATGTATCGTTCCATTTATTTTGAAACTCTTTAGTGTATATATAAAATTATCTTACAAAACTGAAAATAATTTATTTCCTGAGATTAAAATATTTGCAAGAAAATTTCTAAACGAGTGTGTTTTACACGTACGTTATAGTGATTTTTTATAATATTAAAATAAATTTCTGACGATTTTAATTCGTTTCTAATACCAAAATCTATCACTCTAAGCAATTAAGTTAGTCTGGCAAAGAAAATCAACAATAATTTACTTTATTAAAAGGAAAGACCTCTCAATAGGTCCTCAATAAGCAAAACATCCACATTTGACAGTCAAGCTTTTTTTTTTTTAAAAAAAAGCAGGAGCTTCGGCCTATTGTGAACATATTTATCTGAAATAAAATACAATGCATATTTCAGGTCATGTGACAGAATATTAATTTTTAATTTAAGGCAAGCAATTCATATATTTAACTGAACAAATACGTTACAAAATAAAAACAAAAATATCGTAATTCTTCCTCTTAGCTCCAGCCGAGCTTACGTCTGCTCTGTTGGCATTTTCACGCGAAACTTCCAATACGTGCCTCCATGATTGCCACCAAGCGGCCAGTTACGGCACTATCTTACATAAAAAAAATTTAAATAAATTGTTTTTTGTTTTTATTTTTTAACGTAAGTGTTTAGATAAATTTATGAATTGCTTTCCTTAAATTAAAAAATTAATAATGTTACTGGTTTCTGTTAAATGTGCTGAATTATGTATTCTATTTTATTTCAGATGAGTATGGCCACAATAGGTCGAAAACTCCTGTTTATTTAAAATAAATGGTTGACTGACTAATGTGGATTTTTGTATTACTGAGTATAGATAGAGAGGGCTTTACTTTTATTAAACTATACATAATAAAACAGTCCAAAATAGGCGTTTTATCAGTAATTTAATTTACTTCCAGTAAACGCCAGAAAAAGTTAATATAATTGGATCATCAGCTAAATGATCATATTACCAAATTTTTAAAGCTTTAATAACGCATGTAATAAATATTTTGGTGCTCTTATAATTTTTTTCTTTATTAAATTTGGTCTTTTATAAAAAAATTCCCATATTTATCTATATTATTGGATTTCAGTTTCTTCTTTAGACACATTAAAAATGGAAAAATAAAAAATCGGCACTTTTTGTTCAATAATAAATTATGAAGATAGTACGCGACGTTTTGACGACTGTCAACGTTACATTCTCGTTTAGCCTTTATCCACCAGAAAAAGAGTTCTACACTATGTTCCTCAACTGTTGGGATGTAATGAATAAGGCAAATATATGTAATAGCTCGGAACCCATTTCTTTCCCTGTAAAATATTTTTTAAAAAATTCTTCCCATCATTTGCTAATTTTCCTCTCACTTACATTTATTTTCCATCGACAGAACTTCGTTTCGTACCGATTCCCTCTGATTGTACAGTTCGTTTCATACATAATTCTGTCACCTTAATTTTCACTTCATCTGTATTTTTTGCAAACTCTCGACTCTTTGAGGAATATATTTAATTGATACTTCATGATGTTATTAGAGATATAGTGTTAAGGGAACTATTCTACATGTTGTCTTTTCTTAAAACTGTAGTTATTATACTAATATAAAATATTATATTATTTAAGTGAATGAAATCTCCGTAACTGGGCCACCTTATTAAATAAATATATAAATTTGTCGCACAAGCTGTGCTTCATCTTTGTTCGACTGTAAAACAAACCTTCGGATGCAAGCAGCACGCAAACATATATTGATTGGCATAAATTACGTACAGTTTGACTTTTATATGGTTCAAAGGGCCGTTCCTTATGCATTCCAGCCGAACCATTGTCGCGTATTTATGACCGAGGCTTCGTATTGTTCGCCTGAGAGGAATGTGTCACGATTGAAGTTGGGCGGGGGGGTGGGGGGAGGTTGCCGAATGCCGGCAGGGGGCCCCACAGCGGGGAGGCGGTAGGGCTTTCGTTATTACCATCCGGGTAAAAGCACGTGTTGCCATTGCCGAGTTACTACAGTTGCTAATTGAATTGTTGCGGCAAAGTTGTTGCCTTCCGACAACCGTTCATCTCACCAGGGGCAGCAATATTTCGACATCCGACATAGAGAGAAAGAGAGAGAGAGGGGGGGGGGGACCCCGAGGTTCAAGGCTCGAGGTCCTAACTGCCAAATTAAATACGTCAATAGTTTCTTATGTGATGACGTTAGTAATAAGCGTTTGTCTTCAGCTTGAAGCTCGAGGAGTGGGAACCACCTTGCTCCTCGGACAACGCAACCCACAAAACGTCCAACATCGTTGCTACAACACGGCCAGCAGACAATAAAAAAATAAATCTCCCACATTAGACGTGGCTTGAGAAAACGAGCTAATGAATATAAAGCAATTGATTTATATTCGTTGGTATTTACATAAAAAAATATACGGTTCCTGATATATAAAATTTATTTATATATTTCTCTAACTGATTTGAAAAAAAATTATAATATGTCATAAAATATTTTTTTATAATCATTCGTACATCAAAATGTTATCTTTAAACGTCATTAATATTTCATAATATTTTAAAGTAAATGAAACAATACCCAAAGAATTAACCAAATTTCACATCCTCACTATGGGTTTGTCCAAAGTATAATTTGCTCTATAATACTTTAACCACATATATTTGAATTTATCAATTAAATCATCTGAACTATTATTAACTAACTTAAAATAAATTTTATAGCTTCGGAGTAACGTTATCAATACAGAGAACAGACTTCCAATGCAGAAGCAACATTTGTATGACTATGATTTGGAAATGGGTCAGGAAAATTGATTCTATAAGATATGATCCTCTAAAATAATTTTTCTTTTGACCATTTCATTTACTTGGCAATTACGTTAAATTTTAACTTCCCTAACGCAAGCGACGTGCGAGGAAATGACCTTCAGTTATTTGAATCATTTATGAGTGAATTACTAAATTATAATTAACTGACGTCGATTACGTCGTCTCTTCCCTACATTTCTGCTATACAATTTACGTAGTAAATCAAATAACGTCAAGTTCAAATATCTACTATACGACAAATCTTGGAGTGGAAACACAGGTTCATTTTTACCGATAGAAATTGGAGAAATTTTTTATTTCAACGTAGAAAATTCAAAAAATGCGAAAATTCAGTTTCAAAGTACTTGGGGTACTAAACATTAGTAATATAAATTTTGTAAAAACTATAAAAGAAAAATAAAACGGCTTCTTTGGATAAAGTTTATAAAAAAAACTGTCTGCCCCTTCGTGACATTTTCAAGCAAAACAACTTTGGTTCAGAGTATTTATTCCACTCAAATTTCCAATTTACCAGGAGCCGAACAAATAATAAAATTTTCACGCAGTTCTACCCTTGTCCTTATTTAAAGATATTCGAGATAAATACAGAGGAAATATAAATAGGAGCTTTGCAAAACTGCAACTGTCACGAACATGAAAAGATCGAACTATTATAGTAGGGAAATTTGCGACTATTCTACTTGGAATTTAATTATTTCCCGGGTATTTGAGATTTAAAAACGGAATATAGAAAGAAACGGTTGTTGAGATAAAATGAGAAAAATCAGGCTGATTATAAAATAAAGTTACACAAAAGTAGTTAAGTCATATTAATACATTGTGATAGTGTGTTAAAGAAGGAGAAATTTTCGTAACATTTGGATAAAATTATATGTTATTAGAACTCATTTTTCATTGAAGTTTCAATTAATAATAAAACAATTAGATCACAATTATGAACTACAAAAATATTTCATTATAAGAGTAGTTTTAAATGACATGTACATTGTGATTTTGACTTCTGTACTTCATAACTATACACTTATTTGTAACATCTTAATGATAAACGTTTTATCCTTGAAAATTGAATTATTTTATATTTGTATCTCTATGCATTTACTTAACAATGATTTTTCTTCCTGTTGATTAATTTTTCTTCAAGGGCCTCTATTTAACTTCCCTACTACGAAGCTTATTCTCACACATTTCTTACTAGGCAACTTTGTTTCCATGTTAGTGTATCACAGCAGCGTTACACATGTTCACACTCGGTAGTTAAATAGTATTGTTTATGAGACATAGAATATCAATTAATAGCGGTCTTAAAAACTATATGACTTAATGATTCTAGGAACAAACTCTTGTCAGGTTTTATGGCCTACCGCACCACATCGTAAGTGTCGTTATATTCTGCACCGGATGCTTTAACACGGTGAAGGTTAAAGTCACGGTTGTTAGCGACAATTCCTAGGGTCGAATCAGGTTTCGTTGACTTGAGAGGAGGAAAGGTACCCTGAGGGTGAACCTTGCGTGATTTATGTGTTTCACTTTGGCACGCGTTTGGCACGTGTCCGCATTGGTCGTGGAGACCACCCGCGCACTTCTCTGCACGCTACGCTCTGACATAACCATAAATACCTATCCATTGCCCTAAATTCCTCCACCCACTGCCATGAGCTATGGGCGGTCCCGAACCCCAGAGGTACACAACTTATTGCCTTTGCTGATAGCAGTTGCGTTCAGTTACAGCTCGAGAGGCTGCACAATGTTATAACTTCCTTAAAACAGAAAGAAATTTTAAGTAATATGGTCCAAACAAAGACTGACTAAAAAAATTTAAGTCGAAAAATAGCGATTGATGTAAAGAAAAATATAATATATATATAAGGACAACTAAACAAGAAATTTATGACTACAGCCTGATTTTGTATAATTTCTATTTTATTAAGAGAAATTTTATTACAGAATACTGATATAGACTCCACAGAGTTTAAAAATATGTTGGATAAATGGTGCTTAAAATCTACTAATACCTTAATAATTAGAACTTCTGCAGTATATGGTGTTAGATTAATGACGTAACAGAAAATTACAATTAAGATATTTTCATTTAACACTACAATTAATTTCTGTATTTGCTTAATTTTTTATTGAAATAGGAGATAAGAAGAGAATTATTTATTACCTTTATTGTTCCAAAGACTAGAAACACCGCTTACTGTTACTTACATACAGCGGTTAGTATCCTACATCTAATTTATTTACAAAACATTTTTTTATCTTTAATTATTCATCTTAGAAATATAGTTGGTGGCAATAAAATCAATTGAAACCAATTACAATTAATATTACACGGGAAAGATCTAAATTAATAAGAAAATATAGATTAAATCAACAGGGCAAAAATATATATGCATTGAAGGTCAAACATTAATTTCTGTATGTACATTTTTTTACCTCCAATTTTAATTCATTTACAAAACATTTCTCCATCTTAAATTATTCATCTTATATATTCACACCTTAAGGAAGTTGATGATGTCTCAAATAATAGTACAAATCAAAACCTTCTTTAATTTATCGCTTTGTCACCAGCATGCTGCAGGAATGCACAAACCATGGAGAGATGAAGTCAGGTTCATGTCTAGGGCAAACTTTTTAATGCAATAAGAGCATTCAAAATTAAGTTTGAATATAAGAAGAGCAATGAAAAATAAAATGATTGTTTGAAACAAAATATGTTGATGAGAGAAGAGAAAAACATATAGTAAAAATACATTTTTTTTAGGGCAACAGGCTACATGAGGGTAATCCACATTGGGCAACTCCCCTTTAATAGCATAGGAAGGGATTTGAAAGGGGGGATGCGGAATGGTAGAAGAAGGTAGCCAAGGGTTACTAGAGCCCCCGGGCTATGTTTTAAGGATCCTACCCGGCATTCACCCAAAGAAATGCAGGGAAAACCCTAGAAAAACCTGCATCAGGTAGGTCGGGCATTGGGTACTTGTCCCACGCCCTTCCGATAGCGGGAGAGGAGTTTGATGTGGGGACGCAGCATTCCCTTCTCCGTGCCTCGACCAGTTTAGGAGGCAGCTGACCGACTATTCCAATGGGAATAGCGGACAAGGTCTGTGACCCCGGAACATACACCTCTCAGAACAGGCCGAGGTGCCTCGGATTGTGAGAACCTTAGTTCAAAAACGGAGAGGAAAAGGCATCCCCAAAGGTAGCCCCTTCGTATCTCTCCTACAAGGTTCAGAAGCATGGTAATGCATAATATCTCCATTTTCTGAAAATGCCTCCGAGTTGCTCCACAAACAAAAAATAGAGAAATACAATCACAATACACGACCAAGGTCCAAACTGCAACATTTTTCAAAGCAGACTGAAAAATTTACAAATACGGGCCCTCCATTTAACGAACAATGTGGCCTGTTCGTTGAGACCCCTGACCGTCGTCGTGAAAGTGTGAGAAAAGTTGAGCCTGAAGGCCTGTTTTGTTCCGCGCCACCTGCGTGGTTTATCTGAATGACCATCGTTCACCAAAGATAATTCTGGGAGCTATCCGTCGCTGTCGGGGCGTGGCAACTACCAAACTCTGCTGACAATTCATCAGCCAGCTGTCGATCACGAACACAGATCTCCACTATACACACTTGCACAGTTGCTGGTATGATTTGTTGTAGTCTGTTCGTGTTAAGGATCAAGGTTGAAGACATTCCGGTGTATCTCATCAGATCTTGACAATGATGATCATGAGAATTTGCGTCCACGAGGAAATCAGTATGTGTATGAATAAAGATTCTTTAATGTCAATTATTCAACTCTCTTCAAGCTACAACTTCTGCATCACATTCAAAAAAAATGTATCTCAGTGAACTAAAGCTGCTAAGACAACCCAAACAATGTTGTTGTGTCGGCGAATTGGGCGACGCTGTTCACATATACAAGATGCAGATCAGAAGCCAAGCTTCCATGTCTGCAATCAATGCTATTCTCAGCGTATGAGAAATTTCATTGAGCTTTATTCTCCCTTGAACATTCGGATACGATTTACGCTTGACGCTGATTCACCTGTCGTGACTTCCTTGTAACTCGTCTGTTAATGCTCTTGCGGTCTGCCTCGTAATATCTTTTCAGCATTATTACGAAAGGTAATTTGTCTGGCTCTGTCCCGCGGATAGCTACTGTCACCGTCACATGACTGCGGTTGACAGAGCCACCTGCATCTGGGATGGGGGCCACCGACGAAGTGCGATGATCCTCCATTGCTGCTGTCAGGCTGTTTCAAATGAGTTCCAAGAAGTCCAAGCAGCTTGTCATGCCACAATGTGCACGGGAGGAGTCCCTCACATGCTTCACCTACGAGTATTACTATCAAAAAATCTACTACTTAATTGGTTCCTCCCAGCTATGGTCCATGTTGACGGTTTCAAAAAAAATATAATTTTATTTTACACTGCATGGAGAAGTACCAGTCACACAATTGTAACAAATGTATATAACAAAATGTATAAATTAACCAAAGATATGAGTGGAGATCCAATAAGATTCATTGTTTTTTTATATTATTACTAGCTGGGTGCCCGGCGTTGCCCGAGATGTCATTTATCTATAACCCCCGATATGACGCCAATTTCGGTTGCTTTTGCGCTATTTTTATGTAACGCTCCTCGAACCCTATCCCTACATGTGCCCCCCTCGCATTCCGAAAGGGGTTGAAATTATACACAAAAAACATCAGTAGAAATACAATCAATTTAATTAACCCTGAAAATTATTGATTCAACGCAAATATCTGCCGTGTTTGCATGTTCCAAAATTGCCACCCCGCTACCCCTTGCATCTGAGGAATAAATGCCAAGTTGAATGTCATAACTAAACTCAGTGACATCTATAACCTTTGATTGGACTCCAATCTCGGTTGTATTCGCGTTATTTTATTGTAAAGCATCTCCACCCCAAACCATAAGGGTGCCCTTTTCTCAGGGTGTAGGGGATGAAAATTGTATTCAGATAACATCGTTAGAAACTCTATCAATATCTTTGACGCGTAAAAATATTTATCCAAGTCTAATATAGGCTGTTTTTGCATGTATAAGTATTTCCACCCACGTCCAACCCCGCTTCTGGGGGTGGTAGACGCGTCTCACCCCGACAGTTTCTGTTTCCAGGTCGTAAAGAACACGTGTACGAAATTTGGTGAACTTTTCTGCACCGGTGTAGATTTGTATAAGGAACATACAAATATACATACATACATACATACATACATACATACAAACAAACAAACACACTGCTTTATTTATTAGAAGATTATTAACTAAACTTAATTTTCCATATAGGACAATAAGTAAACTGCAACGAATTTTAGCAACACATTTAAATTGATATACTATTAACAACCTACCGAGTGGTAACATTAATTAATTAATGTTCCATACAGGTTTGGACACTAATTTTCTCTTAATAAGATCCAACAAGTTGGATCACAAGTTCTGTTCTGCCTGAAGACGTGAAAATGATCTAATAAAACCCAATATTTGGCCTTTAAATGGCAGTAAGTTTTATTATCTTCAATTTAACCTTGCCTCTGGGTATCTATTTGATTTAAAATAAATCGGTTCATGAATTTATCGCAGCAGGTGATTGGGGCGTAACGAATGCTACCGTACTGGCAATTTGTCAGGATCCCGTCCCAACAATGGAACATAAACGTACGGCGCAGATAAAGGGTCCGTAACAATGGCCGACAATCAGTGCAACACAACAATCGGGTGGCAACGGGGGCAATGGCTGTGCTGAACGTGATTAATTGGTGCACGTATGCTTTACCCGCAATATCCTCTCGAAAGTCTACGTTTAAAAGTTTGCAATAACGGGCGTGAATATCGCGAATATACCGATCCTTGAGGACACAGTCTGGGCTTCTTAGGCCTCTGATGTAAGGAAAAGGTTGACGGACATGTTTGTCATCTCAGTCAATCCACGATGATATTCGACTAAAATATATAATATACAGAGGAGGAATGGAAAAGAATATATTTTTACTTGGGTTTTCTGATCACGTAAAGTCGTCTTATGCAATCGGAATTCAAACAGTGACCTAAAAAACATCAAGTGATCGTTTTGTTAAGTCAAATAGTATAGTTGTTAATAACTGTGATTTCTGGGAGAGAAACGAAATGGATGAAAACATTGGAACAAGTCAATTGTCACATTCCAATTCTATATTTTCTTTTTTTAAAAAGGGTAACAGGCTACCACACAGTGGAAACTCCCCTTTAATAGCATAGGAAGAGATTTTGAAGGGGGGATGCGAAAGGGTAGAGGAAGGTAGACAAGGGTTAACTATGGCCCCCGGGCTATAGTTTAAGGAGCCTACGCGACATTCGCCTAAAACTAATGCAGGGAAAACCTTAGAAAAACCTACATCAGGTAGGTCTGGCATTTGGTACTTATCTCATGCCCTTCCGATAGCGGGAGATTTTTTAAATTTTTTTTTTAGGGAAACAGACTACATGAGGGTAATCCACGTTGGGCAACTCCCCTATAATAGCATAAGAAGGGATTTGAAAGGGGGGATGCGGAAGGGTAGAGGAAGGTAGCCAAGGGTTAACTAAGGCCCTCGGGCTATATTTTAAGGATCCTACCCGGCATTCGCCTAAAGAAATACAGGAGAAACCCTAGAAATACCTGCATCAGGTAGGCCGGGCATTCGGTACTTGTCCCAAGCCCTTCCGATAGCGGGAGAGGAGTTTGCTGTATTTTTTTAAGGCAACAGGCTACATGAGGGTAATCCACGTTGGGCAACTCCCCTTTAATAGCATAGGAAGGGATTTGAAAGGGGGGATGCGGAAGGGTAGAGGAAGGTAGCCAAGGGTTACTAGGACCCCGGGCTATATTTTAAGGATCCTACATGACATTCGCCTAAATAAATGCAGGGAAAACCTTAGAAAAACCTGCATCGGGTAGGTCGGGCATTGGGTACTTGCCTTTTCCGTGCCTCGACCAGTTTAGGAGACAGCTGGCCGACTATTCCAATGGGAATAGCGAACAACTCTTCGAATGGGAAAGCGATTTATGGGCAGACAATTGTGTCTTAGCCGTGAGAAAGGTTTCAAGATGTCAGCTGTATTGTCCATCAATGGTTATATTTCTTAATATGGCACATTTATGAATCTTAGTCTTGGGAACTGGAAAGGACGTAAGAGTAAGCCCGTTATATTGGTAGAGAAGTAACAAGTCGAAATACAGTATGGGAAAGCTGATGATACGCTCTGTCTAATTTCAACAATTCAAATTCGTAGTTGCCTTCCCAAAATTCATCTTCATTGATATAGACACGTATTATGAAAACCGTTAACCTCCTACTCAAGAATCTGACACATTAAATCAAATTTATAATACAATACAGTAGTATAGTCGGCGCCTCGAAAATGTAATATCAAGGTAAAATATGTAACCTCACACAAAAGCACATTCCAGTTATCCACCTATTTTTTGACGATGTTTGGCAACGTAGCAGGAAGAATCCGTGACGTCAGTGTTACATATTCATCGCACAACGAAAACACCACATTTCACAGCGATTCAATCCGAGGACATTACAGCATCGGATATGACGTTGAGCAACGTGTAACATGTATGTCAAGCAGTGGGGTAATATCCTGCTAGCACCAACCGAGGGTAAGTGATAGTGTACAGCTTGCAGTAGTTACCAGGTCGTAACGCCCTGGCTGAGGTCCTGGCTTCGTGCCCTGCTGTGCACCTCCCGTGGAGCAGAGGTCCGCCTGTTCGTTTCTCGACCACAAAAGACATCTCAAGGACAATTCACACTTAATCACACGACTCAATAAACTGTGGCGACACGGCTTTATGGCGTATGGTCCGAGGTTAACAAGACTTCCGAGATGTCAGTCCAACTTCTGTCGGGATCTTAGACTTAAAAGAAAAAATTGTTAAGACTTGACTAATATCGAAAGTTGCCAAGAGTGTTGTTTATTGAACTGGAAACTGCGGACGACTCCTATCATTGCATTTAAGGAAATGTCAAAGAGCAGAAGAAATGCCCAAACCATAAAAAGACGGTGATCGTCAGTTCAATACCGTCCTACCGAGGTTTTTTATCCTAAAATCTTAGTGTCAAACGAGTGATATGAGAATTTAATTAGACAAGAATCCAAAATTAATACATATAAAGTTTTCAAGACGGATGAGAACTTACCAAAGATTTTGTACGATGGAGCTGCCACTTTGGTCTCAGGTTTTAGGAATGAAACCTTCAGATGGATGATGCGAAACTGTGTAGAATATACTTTTACGTTGTAAGGAATTAAATAAAACTGTCCGGAAAAATTTTCTTCCTGAGCCTAAATGACAGAAAAAATAAATAAAGTTTATTGCGAAGAAATTATTAACGGAAAATCCTAAGAAACGACAAAAATCTAATATATGAAAGAAGGGGTCGAATTTACCACACAATGTGTATTTTTTAAAGCATCTTCCCAAGGTGATTGATATTAAAAATGGGAATGATGATTAAAAACATCTGACATTTATTGTAATAAAACAAATGGCCGTGAGTCACAAGTCTATTTTGTTTGAAAAAATATGTGATTTGCAATAATGACGTTCCGTCCTATTCTGGAACTTCTTCATGTAAAACAAATTTTAATAATTTTGTATACAATCCTTTCTTCTATTACATCCGGTTACATCAGGAGGGCCTTGCCTCTAAATTTTACTTATGTCATAATTATTAGTATACTAGCTGGGTGCCCGGCGTTGCTCGTGTACTTATTTATATAAACTCGAAAAAGTATTTAATTGAATACTTAAATATATTCCTTGAGTATTTCAGGATATAATTGTCACTCAGTCTTCATACATTACGAAATATTACATTGATGAAATTGTTAGCTAGACTCACAACTAATATAGCGCGAATATTAACTTACATTTTCCGCAAGGATGGTAAAGTAATTCGTATTCTTCTTTATTATCATTCGATGGAGTATTGCTGTATAAAATTATACTTTTTATTTAAAGAAAATATTTCTGCTTTATTTCATTCCTAATAAAGGAAATATTTCCTTTGTTCGTTGCGTAGTAACGTCTTTCTCTCGCGTGACGTCATTGTCTCTTGGCTCGCAGTAATTTAATATTTAATGATCATGGTTTTTAATTATAATTTTTTCCACATGTATGCTAGGCGTTTCTCACCCTCACAGTACCGTTTCTCGTGTTTTGAAGAATATGTGTACCAATTTTCGTTGCAATCTGTCCACGCTTTTAAATTTGTATAGAAATTAACGTAAATACATACATACATACAAATATACATCCTTTTTTATTATACAGATGAACGGGTTATATACCAAATTTTTATACCTAAATAGGTACCAGAAGTGGTCGAAAGGCCGTGTTTTTGTTATAAATTAGATACTTTTTTTAATAAAATATATGAATAGTTTTCTAACTTATGGCCATTTATTTTTAGAAATTTTGAATCCATTACGTTCATAACATGCTCGAAAAGTGATATTCTATTTCAAGGTTTCCGTTACTGTTTTCTTGTGGTGATATATTTGATCAATTTTAGACCATTTTAGTGGTCAGAACCGAGGAGTTTCTATCAGATAAAATCAGCTCATATTCGTTTTAAAATAACACTAAACTACTATTAGTAATTCATAAATCTCAAATAAATTCGTTTTATTATTTTCTTAATATTGTATTATGGAATTAGATATACACGTTTTGGTTAATTATTGGTGGAAATTTCTCCTGGTTTTTAACTCTTTAATTCCAGTAGCAAATAATTAAATTTATGGTGAAATAGTTACAACTATTTTAGTTCTATAAATTAACAATTTTACTTGTGAGGAAGTAGGAGAAGTCTAGGCGAAGTGAGGACTCGTCCCGTCGTCTGCTACCGGGAATTCATCTACGAAGAGCAGGAAGCGTTCGGTAGCCATTGAAAAGCAGAAGCTGTCAGAGCGTCGCTTCAAAACCCCTTGTAAAGATTTCAACCCAACAGCCGCCGCGAACCTTCGCGGACAAGCAGATCCGGAACTGGCAGATCTTATCTGAGACTCACAATGGTGCCGAGTGATCTGTAAGTGACAATGCGGACCGGACACGAAGGAGGCGTAGCAACTCCTCCAAACGCTGGACAGTGAGAGAACCACAAATGAGAGCAATACAAAAAAAAATTGGACAGCAAAAACAAACGGGCGGACTGCTTCGATAAACAATATCCGACAGACAGCTTGTTAGCTCGTGTACAGTGGCGAGTTACAAATTACTACGAAACGAAAAAGACGCAAAAAAAAAGGAACGATCCAACTGTTTAGGAATGTAGCCATGTCACTCTCAAACAGAAACGGCATAATATTTATCACAGATTTGCAGCAAGATTTCAGACGTGACGGAAAATCGAGTGATATATCGCAGTTAATGAATAATGACAGTAAAACTGTACTCCTGATATATTGTCACCTGTAAAGTGGAAGACGTTGAAAGAATTGTCACCTGAGTGGAACGATAAGGTAAGAAGAACGCAAGCAGGGAAGTGATCAGATACGAAACTACATTTGACACGTACGCTCATAATAAAAATAAATTAAAACTAAATTATTGTTGTTCAAAATATTCACTTAAACACTACTAGATATGAATTATATAATTTTAATGCTGTCAGCGTTGACTTATTAAAAGTTAACAATCAAAAAATGATTTTTGAAGAAAAAAGTTAAATTATTTCTAAACAATTATTAGAAAATTTTCAATTCATTAGTTTTATATAGTATATAGAATTTAAACGATTGTAAGCTTCTGAGTTTTTTTTACAAAATTTAGTCAACTATCTATAGTCATCCTTCACAAAAAAAAAATTATCAAGAAAATTGAAACTGTACGTAACATATTTTAGAATAAATTTACCAAACCCATTAACAAACCATAATTATAAAAATAATGCTACATCATTAAAAATCCCTTATCTGGAATCTGAACATTGGTCAAAAATTTTTACGGTAGTCAGTCTCGATATTGATTGTGATGATTTAACTGATAAATTTTAGAGTTCCTTCTAGAACCTCCAGGTTGAAATATGAGTATTGGGTAAAGAATTATAGAGAAAATTATGCTTTTAAAAAATTCTTTACTGAGAATGTGAAATTTGGTTAAAGCTTTCGATACTGATTTTTTAAATGTAAAATGTTCTGAATTATTAAGGTTGCTTAAAGATAAGGTTTTGATTTCTGAATAAATATTTAAAAATTATTTTATAATTTATTATATATTTAATTTTAAGTTATATAATTTTGTGTATTTTATTAATGTAAAACAACCAATATTACGTTGACTACAGTAGTAGCTTTTTTGGAGTAGCTGTGCTCCTTGATTTTTAGATGTGTCTGACCACCTTCCATCGGAGGGTCAGGACGTTCGCCCTTGGGATTCCTCGTTTGTCGAAGTGGCCAGATGCCATATCCGGCTCCGTTGTTGCCTTACGACCGACAGATTTCCGGAGCTACTGTCATTGTCAGAGTACAATTTTTTATGCAAAGCAAGCCTGATGGACGTATCAGTTTGATATTGCTAAGTGGGCGTCCCGACTGGTGTGTTGGCGAAGAGGGTTGGGTCTCTTCTGCGTCCTTGATCGAGTGGCAATGTGTGATGGAGACTCTGAGATTATTTATGTCGGCGCCAGCTCAGCTGATGGAAGGTCAGAGCTGAGGTGACAAATGGAACGGCGATCCGAAGATACTAAAGTCGGTGGGTGTTGGCCCAACTATACGCAAATCCGCAAACCCAACCATCAGGTCAAGGATACTCGAAGAACACGAAAAATGCGAAACATTGATGGAGGACGGCAGTTACAAATGCTGGAAGAATATAATAGTCGGCGTGAGCTTTGAGTCATCATCACTTACGTCCGAAATTAACATTCAGCTTACCACATTGACCATATAACAAATTAATTATTATCCATCATCCATTTTTCATTGCTTCCAAAAACTAGTAAAGTTATTGTCACATAGTTTTCTGAGATGATCACGTCATGTAGCAGTTGTTACAAACGCATATTTTAGTATAGAAAAATTCTGATGATAGGGCACTGAACTCTACAGCTATTGTCCAGGGGATGAGAGTTTTCAAAACTCTTTCATTAATATATTCGCCGTCGATGAGAGAGGAGTTAGCTCGTTGGTGGGTCAGCAAGAGTTAGTCAAGATGAATGACGTCATACTTAAAAGAGTGAGTTACCTGGCGTTCATGAAGGGAGTTTGTTGCAGGCAGTTCGCGTTAGGAGTACGTAGAGGACAGTTTCAGTTCTTCAGTGGAACGGTATGTTCACATGTACATAACAGCAACAGTTAGAAAGATTTGGAAGATAATTGGGGATAGAATAAATGAAGTTACAAATGTTAGTGGGAGCAAATCTTTGATTTTTACAGCTATAGATAAATAAGTAGCAAGTGTTTATTGAGCAGTGAGGATAATATTATGACTTCAACTCAATTCTTTCATGTCAACAATCTGATTGAATGATGTAATTACGTTTATTTCTGCACTTCTGCTTGGACCAATAACTGAGCCAAAACCACAACTTAATGACCACATGAAGTGTTTTATTTATGTACCTTTCATCCGTATATAAGACTCGTTATTTTTAGAGCATAATTATTAATTCTTAATTTAATTACAACCACAAAAACATCACAGTTAGTTATTCTATATATATATATATATATATATATATATATATATATAGTAGCAATTGGTAATTAAGGCATTGTTTTTATTGAAAAGTTGAATTGTAGAGGACTCATTATTGGTGGATATAGCGGACGCCGCAACAAACCGGCAATGCAAAGAAAGTATTGTTGATCGGTCGAGAAGGTTTTACGCGCTCAAAATTTACGAGACTAACGAACAGTCAGGCAATGAACGGCGAGGCATAAAGACCAGCAAAGTCTATTTTACAAAAGTAGTACAGTCAGGCAATGAACGGCGAGGTGTAAAGACCACAAAATTCTAATACACGAAAAGTTGAACAATTTAGTCAGTCAGCAGCGAGAATGAAAAAGGTCTAATTTAAAGAACGAGAAAGTGTTCCAGTAACCAGTACCTTGTTATATAAAAAATGCAGAAATTGAACTAGTCTTCAGCCAAGAGACAAAACCAATGAGGTGCATTTTCAACAAAAATTCACGAGATCTACGAATCCAGTTTGCAGTAAATCATCGAGAATCGACAAATTTATTTTTAAACCAACTAACAAACTACGCTAATTAGAGTCTGTGAACATTTAGAGTCTGTGAGAACTTAGAATCAGTGATATCCCCAAAATTGTGCACGAAAAGTTAAAATGAGACCTGAGCTGCCGTAAGTAGAAAGAAAACTTTAAAATCATTGTAAACCACGTTTAAAAGATAAACGTCAGATCGTTCTTTAATTATCGATAAAATGAGATCTTTAATTATTCAGATCATTCTTTATTTCTTGATAAAAATTGAAATTGTTTAAATTCAATCTTTAGTATTATTTCTTCAGCAACAAATTTCGTCTATGTTCAGACGCATTGATTCCCATATAAAGTAAATTTAATTTTTGTGATTTTGTTTATATAAATTCTGCCATTATCAAACCCTGTTCAAGACCCTGAGATCCCAATTATTTTGTAATTTGAATACTTGTTTTAAAATTATTAATAAATCTTGTTTAATAGTTTTCACGTAATAGTTCTTTTCATTTAAAAGCGCCACATAGTTCATATCATGAATTATTGTCAAAAGATAACAAAAGCTAGTTGATAAATTATTACAATATATATATATATATATATATATATATATATTCATTCTGAAGGGAACATCAAATTTAAAAGAACTACTTGAAATTATTACGTTATTTTAGTACTTTACAATTTATTAAAAATTGCAACAATATTTACCTACATCGTTCCTGTCATTTCCATCATTAACGATATCATTTCGTTATATATTTATAAATACGGCTTCTACAGATTATAATAAAGTTATTAATTTCCCATTATTTTCTTCTGAATGGTATAAATGAGTATGACTTCATAATTTGAATGCCCATAACCCAATAAATATTTCGAATTGAGACCGTTACTTGGTTCATTAATTTTATATACTAGTAACACGTTTAACCAGTCTTAAAACCTCGTGTGTACCTGTTAAATATTTACTGGTTTCCTTAAAAAAAATCGAAATGAAATTAAGATACTAATATTTCATTAGACAATAATTTCGGTGGCTCGCTAATCTTAATAGTGATGGATAGTTTTTTTTTCTTTTAACCAGGACATTGTAAGGTCTTTTTTCAATAAAAACATTCCGATAAATATTTATTTATTTCCATAATTTTATCATTATTGATTGCATTTTGATATATCCAATAATTTCTCACATCCACACTATTGAGTTTCTGAGCATGTGTTCATTGGATTTGTTTTTTCCCCTTCCATTCTAGAAGCGTTGTTTTCCAAATCATGTTTCAGGGGGAAAAAAACAAGGCATGTTGAATAACCCTGCTAATCCAAGAAGGGGCTCAGTATTCCACTCACTGCGTCGAAGTTGTACACAATGCATGCATTAACAGGTCATAAAAGGCAAGTCGGTATAATAATTATAGCTTTTAGGGCCAGCCGCGAAAAACAGAGAGAGAGAGAGAGAGAGAGAGAGAGAGACTAAGGTTGAGAACGAGGATATCGCGCAAAACGAGCGCGGAATCCAGTTCAGGTGCATACACAGGTGTGCGGGTGAAGAGAGAGAACTATTTTTAGTCAGAAAAGTGAAGCTAATTATAAGAGCTGTTTTATTGCGCAAGTACCGGCTACCGAGATCTCACCTGAGGAAAACTGGTAGAAATAAAATTAAACTCTTGCTGCTAACGGCATTCTGCTGGCGTCGTTACCACAACAACATCGTCCGAAATCGTGCATGCGGAACGTCACAGGCTCGTACATTGATTTTACAATCAGACCCTTGTAAATTTAAAAAAGATAATTATTTAAATGAACTCGATAATCGACGGAGATTGTCCCGAAGGGTCAGAAATGAAGTATAATGTAATCTACTGTTAAAATGAAAGATCCCACGACATGTAAATCAGAGATTTCTGCCTGAAAAGTTTGTAAATAAAGACATATTTACATAAAAAAAATAACAACGAATGATAAATCATGTAAGATATCTGATAATTCTTTAAATATTTACTAGAGTTATGTTTCATTACCGAATAATTTTATTTCTTAACGTGTTTTTAATTTATACAATTCTATTACACAACATATTTATTTTCATAATTATGTATAAATAAATGTTAAAGATTTGTCCAATTCCCTCATAATAGAATAAGTATATAATAAATAAATAAACAAGCCAATTTGAAGTCAGAAAAAAGAATTTATCAATTAAAATTAAATAACGTTTCGTCGCTTATTTGGTGACATCATCAGATAAAAGTTTTTTTAAAAACAAATTGATAGACAGGTCAATCTCTGCTGACTCCAAAGATATGGAACGAAGATCTAGGCTTAATAAAAGACATACGATAAATAAGCATAAAAAACGCACTCAGATGTTTCAATCTCTGCTATTTATTAACAAAAATTTTTTTTGGAGTAACAGGCTGCACGAGGGTAATCCACATGGTGGCAACTCCCCTTTAATAGTATAAGAAGGGATTTAAAAGGAGGGATGCGGAAGGGTATAGGGAGGCAGCCAAGGTTTAACTGAGGCCCCTGGGCTGTAGTTTAAGGATCCTAGCCGGCATTCGCCAAAAAGTGATGCAGTACAAACCCTAGAAATCCTGCATCAGATAGACCGGGCAGTAGGTACTTTTCGCACGCCCTTCCGATGGAGGGAGAGGGATTTTCTGAAGGGACGCAGAATTCCCTTTCTCCGTGCCTCGACTGGTTTAGGAGGCAGCTGGCCGACTGTCCCAATGTAGACACCGGAAAACTCTTACCATATGAAGGTCTGCGACTACAGAATATAGACCTCGGCTTGTGGGAGCCTTAGTTCCAAAAAACAGACAGAGGAGAAGGCATCCCCAATTGTAGCCTCCTCCAAAGCTCTCTGGGAAGGTTCAAAATACTAAACATGCGTCAATTTTAAGAATGAGAATAATTTTAATTAGAAATCTAGTGGCACTGGTGGGCTTCAATTTTGATTATAAATAAAATAATTCTACAAACAGAGTCAGAGAGAATTAGACGTTGTACTAAGTAAATTGATTAACTATAAAAAAAACCCTAAAGGTTCTGTTCTAACAATTCTATATTTCCGAACAAATCACAGGCTTACATTCAATTAATCTGATTTCCCATATTAGTACTAAACGACATGTCGTCTAAGTCAATTATGACCGTAAGAATGTTAATTTTTTTGAAACCAGGAATAACACCACCAGTAGCAGCGAAAGTAGTTGATTCTGTTTTGGGCGGTGATGAGCCTGTGTCGTCTATAAAAATTCAACCATATAGTCGTAGGTGCGTTTCGAGGTACGGATAACGATACTTTGGGAAAGATTGTTATGGAGTGAGGATACGGAAACGTTCCGTAACGCGTCACTTTCCCCGGGGACGGCGGTCTGGATAGATGCTGACTTCCCGTGACGTCACAGCCGGTCCATCTGCCTGCCATCTGGCGCGAGGTAGAGAGAGAGGTCCACACAGCTTCCTACAAACACTTTCTCGCCAAAACTGCCTGCTGTTGTCTACCGGTTCCGCGTGTCATTAACACTTCAGCAAGAACACCTTTTACTCTCCAAACACTTAGGACTGTCAATATGGATTTATACGATCGCGTTCGGAATGTGTAAATTATGACCCGAGCTACTGGACGGCCACAGCGCGATCGATTTACGACAGGGAAACATTTATGCCAATTATGTTTTCGAGAAAATGTAGGAGCTGTTGCGAAGCGCACTATGCATGGTCCGAAATTGAACGTCCCTTACTTAAATTCATAATATATATATATATATATATATATATATATATATATATATATATACATATATATATATATATATATATATATTGTAATAATTAAAACAGATGAACTTTTTTAAATGAATGAAAGATTATAAACTTTAACAAACAATAGATTTTCTAAATACTTTAAAACAATTACACAATGTAAAAAATATATCTCAGGGTCTCTACTGGGTTTGATAATGGCGAATCATTTTATTTCTCAACTTAAATACAAATTCCAATTTAAAAAAGAAAAGGTTTACTCGTCAATTAACTAGGACGAAATTTACTTGTCAGCGAAGTTAAACTAAAAAGATGGATTCTAAATAACAAATTTTAATCAAAGGAAGAAAACGAAATCTGACGGCTATCTTTTAATCAGGTTTACATAATTCGTTGTTTTTATATTGTTACTCACGGCTGCCCAGCATTCCAGGATACCTTTAATTGTCGAAGCACTATGACGGGTTTTTGCACTTCTTCTAAAACGCACAGATTCTAAAATAATATTTTTAGATCAAAACTCAGGAACCAGGATGATCCTCCTTTCGCCTCTCTCTTGGTTGACTTCTGCTAATTCTGCCCGGCTATGTTCACAAGACTGTTTGTGCTTAGCAGGTTTCGTAGTTCTGCTCGAGTGACCAGGGACCAATCACCTCTATTGATTGGTAATTCTCGATATTTCTCTGCAACTTTACTTTAAATATTTGAAATTGTTTTGTCTATTTCAACACGACCAATTTCTGTCGTGTCTGACTGCCAACTCAAACTTCTCAATATCTTCCTGCGACCTGCATCTGACCAAACCTTCCTGCTAAACTAACTCCCGTCTCGCAATTTTGAGCGCGCATTACTTCTTCTCACAAAAAACATTACTCTCCTTGTCTATTGTTTTTCTGTTCTGTACCGCCGTAAGGATAGATTTCTCAAACAATTTATATTTTCAAATTCACAATTAATGTCATAATTAACTGGCATTACAATATATTGTAATGAAGTGAACTTCAATTAATACTTTGTGTTGAATATTTTTAATTACTTAATTTATAAGAATGAAACCTTTTTATGTAATTATAATCAGTTTTTAAAGACTGTATTTGTGAAAACCAAAGTGCAAAGTGCAAAGTTTTATTTAATTATTGTGTCAATAAATGTGTTAAATTACTTAATCATATTTTCTTGTTTAATCAAATAAATTTCCAAGAAATCTTAAATTTTTAATAATTAACTCATTATAATATATATATATATATATATATTGTAGTAATTGGTAATTAAGGCATTGTTCTAATTGAAAAGTTGAATTGTAGAGGACTCATTATTAGTGGATATAGAGCGGACGCCGCAACAAACCGGCAAGGCAAAGAAAACATTGTTGATCGGTTGGGAAGGTTTTACGCGCTCAAAATTTACGAGACGAACAGTTCAGTCGGGCAGCGGACAACAAGCAGTTTGAAAGCTTTACAGTCGGGCAGCAGACAGCGAATAGATCAGTCGAAAAGTTTTACAGTCGGCAGTCAGAACGAAAGAATGTGGTCCAGTCACAAACATGCTTTCAAATATTAAAAAGTAAAGCAATATTCAGTCGGGAAGGAGACAGAGCAACTAGTGTGTATTCGGTGGTCGAGCGTAGATTCATCATGCTGGCCATAGACAAACCAAAGAAGTCCATTTTCAACTAAAGTCACGAGATCTACAAATCCAGGTTGCAGTAAAGCATCGAGAACCAACCAATTTGTGTTAAACCAACTAACAAACAACGCCAATTAGAGCCTGTGAACATTTAGAGTCTGTGAGTACTTAGAATCAGTGATGTCCCCAAAATTGTGCACGAAAAGCTAAAAAGAGACCTGGGCGGCCGTAAGTAGAGAAAAACTTTAAAATCATTTGTAAACCGTGTTTAAAAGATAAAAGTCAGATCGTTCTTTAATTATTTAATTATCGATAAAATGAGATCCTTAATTCGTGATAAAATTTAAAATTGTTTAAATTCAATCTTTAGTATTATTTCTTCCGCAACAAATTTCGTCTATGTTCAGACGCATTGATTTCCATAAAAAGTAAATGTAATTTTGATTATATAAATTCTGCCATTTATCAAACCCAGTTCAAGACCCTGAGATCCCAAATATTTTGTGTATTTTATACTTGTTTTAAAATTGTTAATAAATCTTGTTTAATAGTTTTCACTTAAGTTCTTTCATTTAGAAACGCCACATTTCATATTATATTTAATTATTACAATATATATATATATATATATATAAATTGTAGTGATTAGGTTTAGAGTTGTTCAAATTATTGCATAATTAAAAATATTATTATTTTAATGTTTCTAATTTTTTAATGACGAGTAATTAGTTTTTTTTGTGAGGCAGTTAGAAAAAAAACGGTTGCGTTGTTGATGGATTTGACCGAGGTCGCTAACGTCTGTCATTGCTGTCGGTACAGCGGTGGTATTGGAATTGACTGAATAAGAGCGATTAGCTTGTTTCAGTTTGACGACATGACTTATGAATTAAGTTCAATTTGCCTGTTGGACTGGATTTTCTGTGTACGAGCGTCACCGTGCAGTGCACACAGAATCTTCGCGTGGGTGGAGCCAAGCAGCGTTGGACCCTAAACGTGAGTGGTTACAACATAAAGACGTGAGCGGTGTGGTCACGCTGTAACTACTTGCTATATCTCACGGTATACAAGAGAATGTATACACACACTGTGGTTGGTTAATCGGCAGCTCTGTGTTACTCTGTCAAGGGAGATCCAACTAAATTAACCGCTTCTTTTTTACGTGACTTTCTTGTTATATAGCATCCAAGCGGTGGATTAAATGCAATACAGATGTTAAGAATGATGGGTGAAATTGAGGTCTCTAAACTATAAACATCCGGATATCCGCATGCAACTCGTTTTGATATTCGTTAAGGGCTTTATTTCGCATCAGTCACGATTCTGTGTGTGGCACCGTAAAGGAAGCAACAGAACATATCCATAAATCATTCATCCTCTAGGTAAACGCTAAACGACGAACTGACAATGGAGGAGCGTTTTGTAGTTGTAGTTGTAGGATGTGTGTGTGTATTGCAGTCTTGTTGAAGGTTCCATTGTTAGCTTTCGCCTGGATGACTCTATTAAACCCTTGCACCAGACACAAGAGCAACGCTTTCTACTTATCCTTTACCTGTAACTAGTGACTGATGAAAAAATAAATAATGAACTCGAAAGATCCATATGCTAATGAAAGTGTCTCGACTATCCTATCAAATTTCTAATCGTATTTGGAATAGATTTTTCACTCCATTGAAGAAGAATTTATGGAGACCGGGTCCCTCGGTAATGTCCTAGTCTAATTAATAATTAGTTATATGATCTTAGCTTCAAACCAAATTTTAATACACAGAAAAAATCTGGACGTTATGACGCTACTTTACGTTTTCCTTTAACAGAATTTGAACACAGTAATTGTAAATAAATTATTTAAAACGAAGGCTAAAATTAAAAAGTGTTTGATTGATTTTTTAATTATTAACATTTCCGAAAATATTCCTTTACCGTAAATGCGGTTCCCTGTCTAACAATGGGGGCGTTTCCAGAATCCAAATTTTGATTATATTTATTGCAGTGTTCAGTAATCGGATTGAGGTTGCAGGCTGGAAGTTTGAAAGAAGATTTATTTTATTTTATCCTTCATAATGAATTATCCCATCGAGATTAATCGGAATTAAATGTCTACTCTTCAAGATTTTGACGGTAACAAAAATTCTCAGGTTGCCAGATTAATTCTCTAAATAATGTGGACTTGTATTTTAATTTATTCCACCCTTTTAATGTAACATTAATAAAGTGACTGTCCGAATGTATGTATTTTCTGAATATTATTCCCAGATTCCATTGAGCAGTCTGTTTAGCTAACAGTCGGTTTTCTAATTTTTACTTAAATAGATTTTTCTGTTGAGAAAATCAGAAACCAGAATGCGTATATTATTCTATAAGCTAATATGATGCCATGACAATGGCGTGATCTGGGCCCCTCCGTTGATGGTCAGTGGACCAGCGTCGTTTGAATCTTCTGATGGTGTGGCTGATCATTCACCAAGGGACTTTTGTTGGCTATGTCTATTTTTGGCGTGTTTTGTTGTTCTATCAAGAATAACTGTCATTCAAAGGCCTTCGTGAAGGCTATAATCAGTTATTCTTATGATTTTGGATTAATTGTATGATACGAGGTTCGACTTTCTGGTGAATAGTTCCACTCCAAATGGGTTGAATTATAGTTTTATATATCAGTTAATTGTCCAATGAGAATGAACTTTGTTTTCTTCCAAGCACAATTGAAATGATTTTCATTTCCGGCCGGGTTGTTGAATTTTCACAATAGCCTTCAGCGAACAGTGGACGACGGGTAGCGCTTGTCGGATGGTGATTGACTGAGGCGCAAATTGGATTG
The DNA here is from genome assembly GCA_037074705.1 of Zhengitettix transpicula. Lineage (NCBI taxonomy): Eukaryota > Metazoa > Arthropoda > Insecta > Orthoptera > Tetrigidae > Zhengitettix > Zhengitettix transpicula. The sequence goes on from CM073594.1 coordinate 51,817,153, forward strand.
GTCACGCGATATTTTGTGCCTCGTCATTGCGATCAGGAAGCCTCGTCTGTTATTACCGACGAAGGGATGGTTATTGTGACATGTGTTGCGCTCCGGGAGACCAGACTTCGTTCGCTCGTGGAGGACGCTGCTTTACGACCGACATGTCGCAAACAGATGTCGGCGTGCCTCGAGATAGGAATGCTGATATGCCCGACATTGTAATACGCTCACTTGACGGATGATCCGGCCTGAGCCACAGATGAAAGGAGTGGGGAGGGGGAAAAAAAACTGGAACGGACAAGGCGAGGCAAGGCGAGGTCGGATTTAAAAGACAATCCCATACAGTCAAGGAAATAGGAAAGTCCAACTGAAAGGGGAATACGGTCAATAAACCTGAAAACACTAGGTAAAACACCCAAAAAATTGGAAACAGTTTTACTGATACACAGATCAGAAAAATAGTAAAATTATATAATAAAATTCTCAATGTTTGTAGGGAGGCTGGTCAAGCTCAACACGACAACCAATTGAATGCCAAGAAAGCTCCAACGAGTCACGGACTCGGACTTCGAGGATGAAATTACGTTTGTTCATTGCATCAACAACAAAATAAACGGATGCAGTTAAATATATGGCTCATAACAGCATCAGCCTCATCTATATTATGTTAAAATGTTTTTATTAACCTTGATATAATTTTATGCAACGATGATTACAAATTGGCATCTGAATATTTAATATTCCCCCCAGATTTTATGGAACATCCGTGTGTGTAGAAACGTTTATATTGCTAAACTACGAGGAATTTTTACGATCATAGACGAGGTTATTTCGCGTCGAGGTTTTTTTTTTCTTTTTAGTTTTTCAATGCCGTTCTGTCGCCAAGGCTGAGTTTAAAGTCTAATGCCTTTTAATAGCGCATAATTTTGTTAATAATTGTATTTTTCCCCGCATTCTGACGGACAAGCTGGAGGCGAAATGTCAAGTCTTTTGTGCTTTTAACAACCGATAATTTTGCTTATTAACTAACTAAGAATTAAGTTGCGGACACCTAGATGCATTTTTGCTAGTAGAAAACTGGCCTAGACTGACTTTCTCATTTACATTTCCGACCGTGTTCACCTTGGATTGTCAGCTTCCAGGCATCAATACACCTCATTTCTCAATACCGCGGTGGCCGTTGTCTCTCCATTCTTTCCTTCCCTGTATCATTGTTTATTTTCATTACTTACCGACAACGTGCTGCACGCTTCAATCCATCAAATAATTCTGTCGTTGGTCAGACAAGCGTGTTATTAATACACAAACTCCTCGTCTACAGTAGATAAATTTTATTTGACTTTTCTTTTTGTCCCCTTTGAACAAGTTCAGAATTAATAAATCATCGCGTGATATTTCTCGATTGATTTAAGTGCACAGTATTGACTACTCAGGAGCTAGGCACTTGTTTTATAGCACGCTCCATCCGACTCCATTGAATATTGTCTTACTTCATCATTAAAAAATTATTAATAATTTACTTTACATTAGTTTTATATATAAAGATCAAAATCGTAGGGAAACGCCATAGAATGAAATAATTTTAATTATAAAAGAAGAAAAAAACAGACCGCTAATCCATATGCATATTACGTTCCTTCCTCATTAGTCCTAAATACGAGGCCATGAATGAATCGTAAAATAGATCAAATCCAAGTTACAGCTAAGTGGTGTGAGTGCTTGCTTATATTGTAATAGATCCGTGTTCGATTCCCGGTTCTGTGGAATCTTACTTCATAATTAATTATTTGAATCTAGATTCATAGCTGAGCTTTAGGATTAAAGCTTCTAACATTCTAATTATTATTTACACAGAATTTCATTGCCAATAGAACTCAATCAAAATTAAGAAATTTGGCATATTTTCATATAAATAAAATAATTTTTAAATGAGTCAGCCATTTATATTCAACACTGTTATTTTAAATAAAGAGGTATTCCTGTAGATTAAATTTTTCGAGGCTAAATTTTCTGATTATTTGGACCTGATACCAAAAACAAGGAAAAATTGTAACAGAAACTTATTCTTTGTTTTTTTTTTAAAAAAAATCCTCCATTCTTCTCTACAATTAAATTAAATTCTTACATTTGACTGGTCATGTTTTTAATTCTTTCATTATTAATAATGTTAGTCATTATCCTTTGTTTAACCGCTGAAATAACACTTATTTTCCTATTTATTCTAACAACTTTTCAATATGATACTTAAACATTGACAGTGCTGAAATGAGTTTAAACTCCTGATATTGTGCTCGTGCTTCTGTGAATATTAAGTAAATAGCTAGAATAGTAAAAGGTTAAATTAAAACGTGTGAAATCACCAGTAAGTCAGAAAATTTATTATAAAAATTTAAAACATTATTATTTAACAATCAAAACGTTTCATCCGTAATTGGCACATCTTCAGGTGTACAATTCAATTAAATTAGTTATAATATAAGTAAATTTAAATCAACATAACGTTTTAAATCTTATAATAAACTTTCTGACTAATTCAATGGTGTTTTTCACATTTATTTAAAAAGAAATTAAAACTCGATTGAAATATTTTTAACGTTTCTGACATTCATGTAACGCCTTTTACCCATGTCGTTTATTCATAAATCCTTTTCACTTATGTAGTTATCTATTTTAATTTTTATTAATACACTTTCATTTATAATGAAACAAAGCAAAGAAGGTGACAGGATTTTACGTTGAAATTAAACCAAAATTTTTAGAGAGACAACACAAGATTATTTAATTGACAATTTTGATTTTCGTTGAATTCTTTGCATTTTAAGTAAATGCTTTAGCTTTCAGTGATTTGCAATTTTCACCATGTTACAAAAACAAAATATGAATTTAATTTTACAATAACAAATTTTCATACAAAGAATCTAACAACAACGATACTATAGAAATCTCTGACAAAGTTATAGAAATATGGCTGTAAACGATATTTACGTAAAGGTTTTCAAATAAATTTCCTTACTTTGTTTCCTTATAATTAAAAGTGTACACCACAATATATATATATATATATATATATATATATATATATATATATATATATATATATATATGGAATACGTTTGTTATATATTTGTGTTTGTTTTTATTACTTTTGTGGATGTGGGTGGACATCTTTGTTCTCCATTTTCATGTTATGTTTTTATGTATATTAAATTTCCTCAGTGGAGGAATGTTTAAATAAATATATCTAGATCTCGAAATGTTTTTATTCCTGTCGAAAATTTTTCTCTTAATTTATTTCACTGATTCCTTGATATTTAAGTTAAATATTAATCGTGATCAACTAAAACACCAAATACGAGATTTCTTGACGTGGAGAAACACTGTACTTTCAAAATTGACGACAGTTTATTTAACTCTCTTCGTATGTTATTCAAAACTAAATAACATGAGATCCAGTTTTATAGATAGTCTTGATTTTTTCACGCAATATCTACTTGGCTGAGACGAAATCCATTGTCCGATTTTCGTTTCTATGCTTTTCGTGCGGGGAGTTATCATAGAAAGAAATAGAACAAAAATGAAGTCCGCAGAATTCTTTTAAAAATTATGAATTAATGGAACGTACAATCGTCTGTTTCGAGGAGATGAATCTGGGGGAAAACGTAAATATAGATGAAATTGTGGCGAACAGATCGCATAGTGTGATGGTGGTGGATTTTTGAAGAACGAAAACTAAGCTGAGCCCTGGTAGAATATTAATGGGTTAAATGTTGACCGAGATATCGACGTATTTCAAAGTCCGACTGAGGATGGTGGGACTGGGATAGCTGACATTCTGAAAAACGTGATCTAGCGATAGTAATTGGATGAGAAAGCTGAGCACACACACTGAAGGAAGGGGGAAGGGAACTGAGTTACATCGGGGCACGATTCGTATTGGAGCCTGGATGCAGGCAGGCCGTGGCATTTCTGCATTTTCCATGCCTCTGCTCGTCTTGAGCAATGCGAATTCCAGTAATTCCAAGTTTCACCATCCTCACAAGGAGGGGCGGAGCTGGGTTCCACTCACGAGATCTCTCATTCGACGCGGATCCTCATTTTCTCTGCATAAATGTACTGGAAATGATCTGAATTGCGGCGAAACTGAACACAAAATAAATATCCGCCAAAAACGCATATCACACAGATTTCTACCCACACAAACAAAAATGAAAAATAATAATGAATGAAAGTGATCCGCTAGATTGAGAATCCACGTGCGTGATTTGGCCGACATTACTTAGAAATTAAGAGGGCACAATGTCTCATATTTGTAAAATGATCCTCACTCAACGATTCTCCTCAACTAAGCTTTCAATAACATTTATTGGATTCATTACAATTGTTTTTGCATTCATCGATGTGAAAAATAGATGACGCAATTTTTTATAGCAGCCGATAGAAGTTCATTATCATAGATATATTTTAATGCTAAGTTCAGTTTCTTCCTGAAGTAATATTTCCCTTGATGCTAAAATTATTGCCCCTTAATTCCATACTGGCTCTTGATAATCCTCACTCTGGGACTGTTCTTGGTCATTTCGGCGCGTCTCTTCCTCTCCCCGAGTATCGGCTTCAGTCGATCTCCGGAAATATAGACCAAGTGTCCTGCAACACTTCGGTTCCTACGAAGGTATATCAGATATTACTTGCAAAAAAAAAACATTAGTTTTGGTTAAATCATTTTTTCTTACTTAGAATAATCTTTTTTCAGCTCCATACACGACGTCTAGCGTTTCTCCAAATTTTTTTAAAGACCGTTCCTAAAATTCCTCAAATAGATCACTCCTTCCAGTAGAATGTACTGATGGATTCATCACTCATCAACAGTTACGTATCGACGTAGAAGCTCGTCAATATCGTGACGAAAAATCTCTAAACCACACAATGACTCGACCACACGAATGTGTTTGTTCTCCACGCGGCATCAAATTTGCTGACATTTTTTTTAACAAAATTTCCGAATCAATGAGACACGTTATACGACACAACAGAGTATGAAAATATGTTACTCTTGAGAAACAAATTTATTTTTATGCTTCCTTGGTTATCTGTTCCATATTTTGTAAGTGTACAATTGAATATTACGATTGTACCTTTTCTGTTTCTCTACCTTCAATATGAATTACAGGCATAGTTTCTTCAATAAGAGGACTTACTGAGTGAGGTGTTATGGCAGAATTAATTATAAGTATGAAAGAATTTATTTGGAGACTTTTAAATGATTTTTCGATTGGGTGGTGTTCCAGAATTGATTTCAGTTGTGAATCCTTCCACATCATTGCCGATTTGTTATGGAAAATGATTGTATTCTACACTACACCGTCGGAAATGATATCTGGAACGTCACGCAGATATCTCACCTCCAGCTCGTAATAGTTTTGGCGAGTGCCAGTTGCTGGAAGCGGCGAGTGTTTGATGGAGGGCCGACGTGTCGTATTAGAATATCTGAGCAGTAAAGCTGTCTTTGCGATGCTATCTGTGGAAGGGGCCGGGCTATCGGGTTTATAATTACAAGCCGCCCATCACAGGCTGACTGATGAACTCCTTCGCAGTCGTGGTGAGCTCGGGACGAGGCCGGTGACGTTGACAAACTAGAAAATATCTCTATCACAGGAATTCATTATCTAAAAAAAATGGGTGAGCCTCATAATGACTACTATATGATCATCGATATGTTTTAACATTGCTTCTATTTATTAATTTGTATATATAGAGCTGTAAATATCGTGTTATATATATATACGCCGGCTTCCTTGGATGTTTAGACCCCCTACAATGAGGGCTGGTGGGTGCGGTGCGTAGGTGGATTACGTAGGTGGGGATCGATTTAAACGCGGCCTCATCTCTCGCCATTCAGGGAAAGTTGTGCTCAGTGAGCACCAAAAGACTCACTGGTCCACACCGATGCTGACACGTCCCACGCCGTGGACTCCTCCATCGTACATTTTACGGTCTATAAAAATAATAAAACCACGTAAAAATTGTAACACACGCCCTTATTTATATCTTAACTAATTATTAATACTCTGAACCTGTCATATTGACGAAAAAAAAGGCCAGTAACAACTCAATTAAATTAAGTTGTATAAACAATATTTGTAATAAAACTGAAGAATCAGAAAATATATTAATTCTAAAATGTTTCCAATGAAATAAAAATCTCTTTGATTAAAACGAAAACAAGATAAACGGCTAAGAGGATAGACATATGGTGACACCATTTTTTTTTTCAGATTGTGACGTGCTCAATTGTGATTGTAGAAATAATTTTCCTAAAGTTCATAGAATGAAATCCACAGATTTGACGTAAGAACTATTTAAAAATATTGTAATATTCGTAAAGATAATGTTCCTTATTTAGTAATATACAATAACCAATGCAAGGCGCAGCAGAAAAGTATCAATATATTTTATAATACGTGTTTCGTAAGAGAGCAAGTACTTTCTCAGTGTAAATTTTGAATAAAAAATTTTCAGGTTTCCAACCGGGTTAAACCTTCATTATTACACATCGTTTTTCCATTTAAGTTATATAAACCTGATGGAAACCCTAGAATATTTCATTTACTTCTTATGATATTGCATGAGATATATTCTGTAACTTAAATTTAGTACCCAAATATTTCGTACCCCAAAAAGTTTTAATAAGTCAGAATTATAAAAACAGGCATTTTCTACCAATATTTAAAATTAATTTTAGCTGTCCACAAATCTTAAAATTGTTATAGTCATCTAAATAAAATACGAGTTTTATTAATTTAAATGTACACTAGGAGATTCTTCCAGTAACTAGATTTAAAAATATCTTAAATATATATATATATATATATATATATATATATATATATATATATATTGTAATGCCAATTAATTAAGACATTAATTGTAAATTTTAAAAAATAAATTGTTTGAGAAATCTATTCTTGATGGCGGTACAGAACATAGCAACAATGTAGCCAAGCACGGTTTCCTTTGTCGGAAGAGGTATGCGCGCTCAAAATTGCGAGACGGTTGTTCACTTGGCTGGAAGGTTTGGTCAAGTACAGGTCGTATTAAAATTGACGAGATATTCTTTTAAAAAGTAAAGTTAAGTAGAAGCAATGGGCAGTCAGACACGACAGAAATTGGTCGAGTTGAAATAGACAAGACAATTTCAAATATTCAAAGGAAATTTGCAGAGAAACATCGAGAATTACCAATCAACAGCGTTTATTGGTCCATGAACATTTTACTCAAGACGAAATATTCTCTTGAGCAGAACTACGAAACCTGCTAAACACAAACAGTTTTTGGTGCACATAGCCGAGCAGAAGTCAATCGAGAGAGAGAGACGAAAGGAAGATTATCCTGGTTCCTCATTTTTGATCTAAAAATATTAATTTTAGAATCTGTGAGTTTTTAGAAGCTGTGCAAAAACGCGTCATAGTGTTTCGTCAATTACAAGGTATCCTGGAATGCTGCCGTGAGTAACAATATAAAACAAATAATTATGTAAACCTGATTAAAAGATAGACGTCAGATTTCGTTTTCTTCTTATTGATAAAAAAATTGTAAATTAGAATCCATTTTTTTAGTTTAATTTGGTGTCAAGTAAACTTCGTCCTAATTAATTGACGAGTAAATCTTTTCTCTTTTAAGTTGAGAAATAAAATGATTCGCCATTATCAAACCCAGTAGTGACTCTGAGATATATTTTTAAATTGTGTAATTGTGCTTAAATTGATAATAAATTTGTTTTTTGTAAAGTTAATTATATTTTTCATTTTAAAAAAACTTTTAATTTGTATATTACAATGTATATATATATATATATATATATATATATATAGGCTATGTCTGTGTCAGTGGTAAAGTTAATATTCTTTCATCCTAAAATAATTAAATTCATTATGTTTTATTTATTTGCTTTTGCAGCAGTGAAGTGTTCACAAGTGTACACAAATTTCAGTGCACTTGTTTATATATTTTTTACTCCAACTAATCCCTGGAATGTACCCTATTCGCATAAATTTTAATATAAATTGTATTTAATAAAAAATTTAAATAGTTTATTGTATTTTTTATGTTAGCTTACCACAGAAATGACCAAAACCGTATTTTATAATGAAAATTTATTAAAATAAATTGTACGAAATTATACTTTTATAACTGAGAGTGATTAAAAGAAAAGAAGAACAAGATGTAGACAGGCTATGTACAGGGTAATCCACGTAGTGGTTACTCTCCTCTTATAGCATACGGAAGGGACTGAAAGGGGGGATGCGGATGCTAAGGGTGATTAAAATCCAAGGGGCTCAAAAAATCATTTCAGATAATCAAATAGTAGTGAGAATAAACCTCATATATGAACGATAAATTCGTTTCAATTTCAATAACAAACTTAAAGCAATACATGGGAGTCTACAAAGGATTGTGAATCTATGGTTAAAATTCTACACACAATCCTTTTATTAAATTATAGAACATTGGCAAAAGAGGATAACAAAGGTTTAAAATAAAAAAAACTCTATAATCTCAACTATATACTAAAAGCTCGAGAACTCGACCTCCGAAACAGGACAAGACAGGCAGCGCTGCCCAACACACTTGCGAACCACAACACAACCAGACCCCATAAACGCGATATATGAAATGGCGTCCACAAGCATCAAATTATTCTTGTATAAGTATTTAGAAAAATAAATATTATTTCCTAAATTAACACTTATATTCAATTACCGGAATAATGTATTTGAATAGAACATCTAAATACGTACTTGTTATTTTACTACTACATTTGACACACTGACTCAAATAAGCAGGAAATATAATTTTAGAAAATTCAATTTAATATATTCAAAATAAGAAATTGATACTTTCTTAACGGATATGATCCGTATTATTTCCAGTTTCTCATACATAAACCGATTCTCGGTTAATATTAAGCGACTTTCAATTCCTAGAAATTTTGCTAAATTTTACTCCCACCATTCTACGAGAGGCAGTTCAATTCCCCGACCGGTACCTATTTTGCTATAAATGAATTATTTCTGGTAATTATTTCTGGTAATAAATGTTTCTGGGAATTGAACCTGTCCGGTTCTTGACGATGGAAGGAGGCAACGGACGAGTTATTAAAACGCTAGTTTAAGTGTTCTGTTGGCTGGGGGTTTCGTAAGAGCTGTTGATCTCGGCCAGTAACTGCAGCTTGAGGTCAACCAAGACACTTAGAACGATCGCGCACGTGTGAGTGTGTGCAGATCGTTCCCGGATGCGATTCTTCCACACTCCCTTTTTACCGTCATAACATGTCGGTGGCGGAAAAAAAGCAACCAGTACAACGAATCCGCGTGTCGCTATCAGATGACGTGCAGAGGAATTAAAAACGCTGTACTGACAAATCATACAAAGTTTTCTCTTATATAGATAATTCAATCTATTATTTATTCTGTCACACGAATAAATAAATAAATATATATATATATATATATATATATATATATATATATATATATATATATATATATATAACTTGAAATAGCCTGAAATTTCAGGTTCCGAGGAATCTTAGAAAATAACCGCGAGGATTTAGTCCCTTCTATATAGTTAAATAGTTTAACAATTTTCAGGCAGTACAAGTTATTATAATTATTTTCAGTGTTTAAATTAATCTGAAAATTATAATTTAATAAATAAAGAGCAGAACGGCCAATTTATCAATAAAAAAGCTGTATGATTCAGCTACAACAAAATTATAATTTCAAAATTACGACGTTTCGTCCACAAATTTTGGACATTATCAAATAATATACCTAAATGAAAAAAACTTAATACAATAAATTAGAAATGTAAAATTGACAATAACATAAGTAAATAAATTAATCAAATTTACAATTTTTTTCGTTAAAATATAAATTATACAAACTTAGGGTTTGTAATGTACGCATAAACACACACACAAATATGTATGTATATATATATATATATATATATATATATATACATGTATATATATGTTAAATTAGATGTCAAAATATAATAATTTAATTGTCAATTTTACATTTCTAATTTATTGTTTTAATTTTGATTATTTAGGTCCCATTGCCTCATAAAGTCTCAAAATAGTGGACGAAACGTCGAAATTTTGTAACAATTTTTTTGTTTTACTTGAAAAAATAATGATTATTATTCAAAGTAGAAGCTTTATTTTTAGTAACCCGAAAATTGAAGTGCATTACTTATTAGTATATTGGAGAAAAAAATATATTAATGGGGAGTCAACGACGAGTTGTAGCATAAGTAACGTCGTCAAACTCTTTTTTCACATTCACTGTAATTGGTTTAAATATGTAATAATTTCATCTCTAAAAATATTTTAATCAGATTAATATTTGAAATCATTTATTTAATAATTTGATGGTTGTGACATATTAATTACGTAATTAAATATCATAATAACAGAAAAAGTGATTAAACAAAAGCACACAACGTTTCTTACAATGCTTGTTGATTCCGTCAGGTAATTTTATAACACAAGAGCCTCAAGAACATCACCCTACTGACATGTTACGTACTTAAATGCGAAGTATCTGTTAATTTTTTTAAATTCTGTTAATTTCATTAAGATATTCAACGACTACGTATGTCTATCGTGAAATATTATCCTCTGTGTATAATGTGCCAAGAGAATACACCAGAAGATAATCTAAGCGTAGCAGATGCTGATCGATCTGAGGCGACAGTCTTCTCTACTAATCGAGTATTTTACGAGTATCCGACGTGTAGTTATGTAGAACTGACAGCAGCAATAGCTAGAGGTTGTCGTTTTTTGCCGCTATTAATACAGTGAAGTTCTATCTTCGGCCGTTATGGAACAAGCGACCGGTTCGCTAATGGTTTCAGAGTCCATTGTGTCCGTTTAATCAGTTCAACGCAACTCTGAGAGCGAGGGATGTAAACTCCTGCGATGCATATCCGACTCTATTTACACGCCAGCTCATATCCCCTATCTATTTACCTATCGGCTCTTCCCATCGCCGACTTCACCGACCAAAAGAAAAATAATATGGCATGGGTCCCGACAATAACAAACAAAACCTCCATTTTGTCTTTCAACTGCGGTAAATATTAACAAGCATTTATCTGAGTTACCTTCTTGAAAACTACCACTTAACTTGCACGGTGTTTAAGTCGGCGTAACTGAGCGTCATTATCAGCATCGCTTAGGAGGCGGTCTACCGGTGTCTTGTCAAGCGTTTCTTATGGGCCTCATTTGTATCCTCTTCCAATCGCCTTAACGGAGGAATTATCTATTCGCCGTTTCCACCGCCAACACTATATTTCTCTAATCTACTGAATTCACTTCAATTATTCCTCAAAAGCCATTTAGGCTCCATTTAAGTATGCGCGGATTACGGCGGCTTTGAATTAATTTCGGTCTTGAATCGCTAATTAGCTGCGATAAACTCTTAGAATAGTTTTCTAAACCGATTCAAGATTTGAAGCATTGTTTCTCGCTACTCAGCTCAACTGGAATTTAAAACGAAGCAAAATCCTGACTGCCCCGAACTTTGTATGAATTTAAAGTACTGGGAAAGGTTGACATATATTGCTGAGCGAAAATAAAAAATGATAAAGGGGGAATTCACTGCGACGAGACCAATAAACCAATAGAGATCTGAGATAGAAATAAGAGATCAGAAGAATGCAATACTTAATCGATTATACTCTGAGGATGAACACTAACAGGACATAGGAATAAGAGTTTAATATGGAGAAAGATCAAGAAAAAATATTTGGTATGCACTGTAAGTAAGGCAGACTGCACCTCGATGAATCAAGAAAAATATATGTATTGAAGCACAAACTAGAAATAAAAACTATTTTCAAGGTAACCACAAATATCCATCACCATGTTCAGAGAGAACAGCATGACGTGGTAAAATAGATAATTGACTTTTTTATAGTAGAAAATGTTCATGAGGAAAGGTTGACTGGAGAGAAAAAAATTGTGGTAGCACCCACGTTAAAGGAATGCGGAGTCATATGCCAATAGACAGGAAAATTTTGAGTCGATTATGATCGAAATGACCGCCACTCCTTTAAAACCGCAAGACTCAGAGTTGGCATATTTTTCAGGCTGACGGATTTCCGGTTTCAGTCTGGTGGTTGTACGATCAACAGTGGACTACAAGGGTGATGCACCAATGAATTTACTAAGCAAAGTCTTTTTGAAACACGCGTGGCTTTGTTGATGATTTTTTTTCTGTCCTTGGTTCTACAGCTGATTGGCCTACCAGGTTGACTGTTAGACTATTTATCATCCGTGGCACATTGCGGATTTTTTTAACGTCGTACCTGGGAAGCGTAGCCCCATTTTTCATGACCACTCCGGGATTAGAACCCGGGATCTTTGTGCTACACATTTATATCGAAAGAGATGAGACAGAAAAATCTCTTGGGTTGGGCTGAACTGAGTGATCAATCTCAGTCTGTCACTCAGTCGGGGTTGTTATTATTCATAACTTTGCTTTAAACATCTCTTCCTCGACTTATTCGTACTCACGAAGTGGTCATGTGCCGACTTTAGTTCACAGATAAATTTTATTTGCGTATGGGCGTAGTTCGATATGAGTCTCAAGCCTGAAGAACTATTGGAGACGGAATAACCTGGAGGCAGTCAGCCGTAGGGAACTGCATAGAGGGAACCTGTTATACAAATAGGAGAGATGCAGCTGCACTATGCACACACACACACACACACACCTGTTACCAGGGCGGGTCCTTTAGTAGAGACTAGAAGAACGACTTCCGTTTGCTCACAAAGTCGGCACATGACCGCTTCATGAGTACGAATAGTTGTGTGTCCACCATTAGATACGCAAGGTTGCCTTCCTGATGAAAATACTGCCCCTTCATCTCTCAAGACCTGGCTGCTCAATGCAGCAATGGAGTATTAAATGATGGAGAGAAAGAAATATTCCCTCGTTAATGATCGCACGAGTGTTCGCCTTCAGAAGCACGCGACAGAAAGTGTCCAAATTACCAGTTCGCATTGCGGTCTGAGTCAGACAGTGATGATCTGTGATACCAGAGATCGAGGTACAAGTTTATTCCAGCGATGGCTGATTTTGACAGTTACATAATTAATCAAAATTTAAATCTGTTCTCCCCTGAGTTAAAAACGTTCCAACCGACACTTGATCATCTCATTAAAATACATTCTTTGAGTTTGCAACGAGTCATGCTTTAAACTTAGCGTAATAATTCCCTTAACCGGATTCCCAAGAAAACTTACTTTAAGGAAAATAATTTTGTATTATCAAGCTTTAAACTAAGAACGGTTGAATTCATGTTTTTATTTTTAATATCAAATACATTTTTAATGGACAAAATAATCCATTATGGTGCCATAATCTCTAATGAATTGCATACTCGTACGCTGAATTTCTCTTTTTGAAACGAGCCACTTTCTATTTCATTCGTATTACCTCCAACTCTAACATCTGTTCGTTTTATACCTCGTCAGACCACTTTATCTTAAAGCCTTCTTCCATGGAGCGCATTTGGAATAGTACCACGACGTTAAGTATCTAGTTTCAGCACTTCTAAAACATCTGTGATTCCTATTCAAGAAACGAACCAGGCACTATACTTAATCTCTTGATTTACTTTCCATTCGTGCTTAGATCGGACTGTCGTCTCGTCGCTTCCCCCGTTCATTTTTTCTAACTTTAAAAAGTTTCATTTCCTTGATAAATTTCAGGTACTCACTTTAAAATCTAAGCTCGTATAATATACTTCATTGCTGTTACAATACTTCATTCAAGATTCATAGCTGTTCACTCAACCCTTTTATTTTATCTCTCTTAACGCGTGAAACTTATTGGGCAATATATCCTTCGGAATATATCCTACGAAGAGAGGTACTAAATCTGTCAAAGGTAATAGAACCAGTCGTCATCGTAAAATTTGAAATAGTCACACATGGAACATATCGAGATATTTTCCGAACTTTCGATAGTGCCAGTGCTCAAGATAACATTGGAAAAAATATGTTTCTTTTATTTTTATTTTTTTAAAAGGGCTGGTTTCTGTCTCATTAAAACACCAAAATTTTCAATCTTCACCACGTTAAAATATTCCTATTAGTTTCAAAATTTCGTTTGGGGGAATAAACAAACAAGCAAACTCGTACAATTCATTTTGTAAATATCCATCGAAATTTATTCTATGAGTGTTACTCGTAATTTATGTAGCCTATGAATATAAATCTATGTATATATTCCACAAAAGAACCTAATATCACCAGATAAAAAACATTAAACGTCGGAAACAGCATAACCTTTAATTTTCAGATATTTTGCGTAATTTAATATACAGTCCATTTATTTTTCCCCAAGTCCAGCATTTTTAAAAAACCGTTTTAGCATCACAAATTAAACAATGGTGTACGAGTCTTATAAATTAGATATTTATTCAGAATCTTATTATAATTAAATAAAAAATATAATCCGAAAATTTAAGCATGATCAATATTAAAAACAAAAAAGCACAAGGTTTCATTCAGTCTTTGCCTCTTCGTTAATAAAATAGTGTAATATCTTCTGGTTGACAAAGAACTTAAAAATCATTGGACCCAACTCTCATTTCATTAAAAAAGTAGTAATATAAATATTTTATTTAATTCATTTACAACATCTCAAATAGAATTCAAATTTAAGTTATCTGACATTATTAAAGAAATCATATTATTAACGTTAATCATTTTATTAATGGCGATAAAAGTCTAACTAAAATATTTAATAATACAAATTCTTTTTACACAAACACACCGTTTCGTTCTTACCTCAGGATTTCTTCAGGTATTAATTAAGAGACCTTGAAAATACAGAAGTATAGAAAACCATTATTAAGTAATATCTGAAGAGTTCGTAATGTAAAGACGAATCGTTGTGTCCATTAATATTTGTAATTTATTTATTAAATATTTTATTCATACATTAATATGCATTATATGATAATATACAATTTAAAAATTATAATAAATAAACTCAAAAATTCCATTAAAAATTACAAATATAAAGTTATTCACTTGCATGAAGTTGTGTCCAAAGAATTTCAATATTTATCGTATGAAATATGGCGGGATAAAAAGTTTTGTGTTTCTTTCTTTGTAATATACTTAATTTTTCTGACTGATTAAGTATTTTATTTTGTCCATCTTATAAGATCTGTATAATTATCTTTTGGAATCAACTTTATTCCAACGTTCACATTCCAGACGTAGCTTATTGGAGTTATCACGTTCCACGTGAAATTTATTGAGCATAACTTTTCGTGTTTCTTCTACTTAGCCCGCTTCGATTTCGTGATTTCCGCGTAATATATCCGTCATGGTTCCGTGCAAATCCTGTTTATTGGCTGGTGATGCACATTCATACAGCGGATCGTGTAAGAGTTTTCACACGTGCGGCGAGACAGCCTTGTTGATTGTGTGTGCGTGTACGTGTGTATGTGTGTGTGAGAGAGAGAAAGAACACATGGAAAGCGTTGTAGTGCGATGATATCTTGGGGTCGTAAAATAGACGCGGAGCTCACCAATGTTAAGAGCGCCCGCCGAACAGTAATTATGGCAAATCAATTCCGAACCGCGCCGAAGTTATTCCGCCATTAAGTAAGGCTTCTCCTTCCACCAATACGCCAGATTCTCTTCTTCCTTCGGGCCCCGACACTCGTAACATAGCAATCGTATGGGCGGAAAGTGAATGCTCTTAACAGACTTTTACTCTCCTCCGATTCTCTTTAACAACGGCGCTTTTACGGTCCAGTGTTAACGAGCAAAAGTATATATTTTTTTCTTTCGTCCCATCAAGCTTATGTGTGTGTGAGAAAGTCTCGAGAATCGCTCTCGTGTTTGCTTCGCCAAATTATTCGGGAACAACCAATTACACTTGTTAGCAACCTTAATTGGGAGAAGGAAAAAAAAAGAGAGTGCCAGAATTTACTGGAGGAGTGTGAAAACACGTAGCTGAAATTCCTGGGAAATGGGCGGCTGATTTTAAATGGTACTAGTCATAGGAATGACATTAACGATACATTTTAAAGTTATAAAAAAATTTAAGGGATTAGACCGAAGAAAAATCTCGACAGGAGTGGAAATCCGGACCGTTCAAGATTTTGCTGCCCTAATTCGTTAATTCAGATTGACAGCCTTTGCTAATGAACTTCAATAGAAATAAATTCTTCTGTTCTAAAATTTTATATTTTATTTCGTGTAAAAATTCTCCCTTAAAGGGTTCAAATATTTTCAAAATATCCTTAGAGACCTATTCTAAAATTTGCCGTTATTTAGGCAGGGGTCGTCAAACTGTAGCTCGTGTTTCTAGTAGCTCGCGAAAGGTTATTAGGCAAAAGTGAGAAAAAGGAAATCAGAACCTTTCTGGGGAGATGTAGATGGCTACAATGGGGGGATGCCTTCTCCTCTCTCCGCTTTTGAACTAAGGTTCCCATGAGTCGAGTCACCTCGGTCTGTATTGAAAAGTGTATGTTCCAGTGCCTCAGACCTTGGTAAGAGTTGTTCGCTGGAACAGTCGGCAAGCTGCCTCCTAAACTTATCGAGGTTCGCAGAAGGAAATTCTGCGCCCCCACAGCAAAATCCTCTCCCGCTATCGGAAGGACTTGGGACAAGTACCTAATTCCCAAAGTAGCTGATGCAGATTTTCTAGGGTTTGTCCAGCATCAGTTTTAGGCGAATTACGGGTTGTATCCTTAAACTATGGCCCGGGGGCCATAGTTAACCCTTGGATACCTTCCACTACCCTTCCGCATCCTCCCTTTGAAATCCCTTCTTATGGTATTAAAGGGTAGTTGCAACCATATGTATTTAGCCTGTTACTCTAAAAAAAAAGAATAAGGAATCCCCGTTGTATTCAGTTATGATAGTTATTAATTTTGTTTTTTTGTCCGTATGAAGATGTCCATTACAACACTTGGCGACAACGATTATGCCGTGTAAACTTTAATACTTTACATCATGAGCATTCGGATGCATATCAAGCTTAAACAGCGATGGTCTTGATTGGTTGCTGGATTTTTAGTGGGCTTAAACGAAAAACTGAATGTACTGAATTGCAAATTTCAGGGTAAGGAAAACGAGTTAATGGAAATTATATCAGTAATTAATTTATTTTCAGGTAATTTGGATCTTAGAAGAATAAACTTTATAAATGGAGACGTCAAACATTTTCCTTTCTTGAAGAAATATCTTGAAACACACAGCTGTTCACCTTTCGGACCAGAAAAATTATATCCGACTTAAGAGAAAAGTTTCACCTCTCCTTGTATTTGTAAAATTTGAAAGGAATCTTTTCTCACTTAAATTTTGAGAAGGGGGAGTGAGGAGTGGTGGGAGCTCGCCAAACACTTTCTAAATGCGAAAGTAGCTCCCGGGGTTGCCGAGTTTGACGACCCCTGATCTGGGGCAACGTGTAGATGCGTTTTCACCCGTTGATCAAATTCCACAGACCTAGGCTGAAAAATAAAATGAATGAAAAAGATATCAGAGAGGGAAAAGCATAAAAGCCGAAGTGGATGAAGTTTTCCGGCGAAGAGAGCGGTGAGGTGGTCGATGTTGTAATGGGGCGAACGAGAAAGAAAGTACTGATGGGAATCTGCGAGTGTCCTGGATTGTTTGGAGCGGCGCCTTGCGACAGAGCCGACTGCTGTGAGTTAAATGAAGCATGTAACGGCGCCGTTAGCACGTCGTCGTCGACGTCGTATTCCGAAAGTGATCCGGCCACATTCCATCCCTCACTCGGTAACCCTAATCCAATTCCCCTCTTTCATTGCTCAGACCGGCTCAGGTTCCCAGACATGTACTACTTATCCTGCTCCAATCTTCTAGTTTCCTTTGAGGTCATATCTGTGATCTGTTTATTGTTGCAGCTGCTACATAACCAAAGAAATGTTGCAAAATGTCTCACCCCGTCCCTCTGTGTCTCATGCTATCGAATTACAGTGTATTTTCAACCAGATTCGATTATTTAGTTTCCATTGGCTGAAAGATTCTCAATTAATACCTAAATTAATAAAGGGACCAGGAGAGATGGCGGCAGTTTATTACACGTGAAGTACCTTAAGGGTCAGTTCTTGGACCTCCACATTTCATTTTTCATATTAATGATTCACCAGGAAATTCGACGTCAAAAAATGTAACGTCCCTTTCTCATTACAACAAGCGAAATTCCTTTATCTCGAAGCCTATATTCAAGTGTTATTGACCACGAAATAAAAATACTCCTCTCGTTACAAGGTGTCTGACGAGTTTCTTTTCGCACAGTCCCCAATTTGAGAATTCACTTGAATCCCTTGTTCTTATTTGAAATATATGCACAGTAAATACCCGAAACATTCTTAATTTAGCTTACGAAATAATGTAGGCTGTAACAAAACAGCGATTTTCGCCAATTTGTGAATTAAACACTTGAACGGGCAGCTGAATGAATTAGAGGTCTGCAGGTTCAAAGTATATTTTTTTTGTGAACTATTTTTAAATTTTTAAATTTTTAAATTAAATTTTCTAATTTATACACGTGAGGGATCTATATTAAGTAAAACCGACGGAAGATGTTTTATTAATTATCTTTATGAAAATAAAATTATGAGCTTTGTATCAATAATTATTTTTCTTATAGATCTTTTTCCTTTAGTTCGTTTTACATTTATTTAATGAATAAATTCATGGTATGGATAATATAATTTTTATTTTTTGACTGAGTCTTTTTTAACTTTTAGTGTTATTTACTGCTGATATTTGTGTGTTAGTGTATTATTCAACTTTTATTGAATTAATAAATTCCTTTTGTTCAACTAAAGACTGATTAAATGAACAATAATTTAAAATTCTTATATATATATATATATATATATATATATATATATTGTAATAAACTGAATATTTTAATAAAGTCCCTGTTTCATAAATTGTAGTAAACTTCGCACAGAGATAATTAAAGTTAATTTTTGTGCAGTTTACATACTTTTAAATTTTGTTTCACCACAAACACAAATTAAACTTTCAAAATATTTATTTACGTATTTTTTTAAGCATGTGAACTTCACACTCGCAGCGACATCCCCAAAGACCTTCTCACCAAACAACTCTCTGGCTTTAAAGATTCACTAACATTCCAGTGACATCTTTGCCAAGCGTATTTTTACAACGAAATATTTTATAATACATTTATATTATATTATTGTATATTATAAACATGTGTATTACCAAAATTAAATTAAATATATATTCGGTGACTTGACACAACAAAGTTGTTACCTCATAGATAAACTGATTTTTAAAATGGAGATGAAACCGTTAATGACAATTATCTCCCTAAAACTTTGGGGACGAGTCCGGAGAATTACACTGAATATCCATCCAGTGCTTAATAATAGAATTTTATGGAAACCTCTTAACCCCTAAAGGCTTAACATTTTTCTACTCAACAAAGAAAATCGTTCAATCTCTCAGATAATTAATGTGTAATATTAAAACTGTGATCTAGCCTAATTCCATAAATTTAATTTTTGACTTTGAGAAGTGATCAGTGATTGAAAGATGACAACAATTTTCTGTAATTTTTATGATCAGTGCAGTAATTTATTTTGGACTATTTTTTATTATAATATTTAACCATATAGGGTAAAAAATAAAATTAGTAGCGTCATTAAATATTTGGCAAAATAAAAAGCTGAAATATACCATATTAAAGGACAGAATGCAGAAAATATTTAGAAAGAAAAAATGTTTTTTATTGTGAAAGTTTTAAAAATACTTTTTTATCATCTACAGTTACTATGCTATCCTGATTGATTACGCCTTGGAAAATTATAAATCTGTGTATTTATTGTCATCAGATCCTTCACGTTTCAGGTTATTTATTTTATGGGATGTAAACGTACGTTCATCGACAGACTGTTTATCTTTACTAACTACAGAAGACGGATGTTGAGGCGTCTTTGAAGAGATAGCTTCAAAAATTTCCTCTCCTCTTTCGAGACGCAGTCGTCGTAAAATTTTAAGAGTTAGGCCCTCTCGACCCCAGAGGAAAATTTATGACAGAGTAAATGTGTTTCTCAGATAAAAAGACACATCATTGCTGTGTTTGCCAACAGCAACAAGAGGACGTGGTTGTTTCTTCTCCGCGGTGAAACGTTAACACTTAAAAGCAATAAAACTGCTGTGACGGGTGGTTACTCGTGGTGTTGCATCTTTCAGGAACGGCTTCTGATCTCTGCTCAAAAGTAATAACCAGTTAATGAAATAGGAAATTGACATTAGCACACTTAAACTAAGAATTTAGCACTTGTCATACTCAGGGAAAAAGTCATCTAGAATTCCAATTACAGTCTCAGTTTTACTGTGAGAATTGCGGAATGTAATTGAACCTGTAAAGCGTGAATTATTAAGGAAAACTTTCTAATTTAATTGTAAACAAAATTTCAAGAGTGACAGTTTTTAAAAATACTGAATGACAAAAAAACAGGTTCATTATGGAACTTTTTGTGTCCTTTTCAGCTTCCGTGAAATTGGGGGTAGTTTTTTTAGGTTAATTTTTTAAAAAAAATTATACATCAAATCGGATCTATAAAAAGTTCAACTTAAATTGAAACTTATATTAAAATGTATAAAGGCGCAAATCTTACAAAACGTCCTTATTTTAAGACTAAATCAGTAGTTTAAAAATACAATAGCTACTTCAATTGTAAAATTTAAAATTAAATTTCTTCTTTGATCTGAATTTTGTATTAATAATATTCTGTGCAGTAACGAAATTGCAAAACAATTTTTCATATTATGACTGTAGAAGTCAAAGAAAATAAGGGATGAAACGTTTTTTGTTTTGTTTTCTAGCATGAAAAAACTAATTAAATTAATGTTTTCTGTTTTACTGGTTATTGTATTTTTTAATCATTAAGATATTAAATATAATTCATAAAGAAACGTTCTTTGTATAGACATTTTTGTATTGATGAAACGAATATCCATTTCCTTAAATTTTACTCTGGAGAAAAAAAACTTTAAAATAATTGTTAACATTGGATACTATTTTATATGGATCTAATATTCACATTGTATTAGGCAATATTATAATGAAAAATGTAACGAAATAAATTTATTTAATTGGATTTTCTGCTTGTATTGCGGTAAAATACAGACTTAGCAGGATAAACTAGTCAGTATTATTGCTAATGATTAAACTAAAAATATAATTTTTCATCGAATAGTTTTTTAATTTTGTTATTTCAATGAAAAAATAAAATTAAACTAAGAATAACCTGGTATAATATACGAGGTAAATCTAAGATTAATATTTTATGAATCAGCGTTGTAGCAGGAAATATATAAATAAACTCAATTTGCTTGTACTGCAGTGAAACAAACAAGTGGCAGAATAAATTTACAAGGCAAAAGTTAATGATTAAATTATGAAATGATTTTTATTTGGAAAAATTTGGTCGAAATTTTAAAGAGAAGAATGTATAGGATGTGGTATATTTCGGATTTTTTTTTCTAATTTTTCGTTTAACCTTAGTGGTGTATTGAAGTCACCGTGCGATCATCTTCATAAAATTTGGGTTGGCGAACTCACGTTTCAACCACCTATTAGACCTTTACGGTGTTGCATTCTGAAGGTTCCTTTTGGAATTTTCTGCGATCTTTTCACTTTTCGCGAAATTGAGGGTGGTAGCCTTGGAAGGTTCATTAAATTCACAAAACTATTGTTTGCGTGTTGCAAAGGGTTTGAATACGAACGGACACTTAGAGGAGGATATGGCTCCAGTCGGATGACGAACGGAGGTTTTTTTTTTTAAAAAAAATGGTGCCTTTGTCTGAGATGTTTTCCAAGAAATGTTCTTCGCCTCGAAATAACCTTCGTTGCACTGACTAATATACGACTCAAGTGATCTCTGCAATTGTTTGTAAGTAACCCGAGTAAAATATAAAAACCGTAGTTAGCGAGTACTAAAGCGGTGTAGCAATAGATTAAGATAGCAACTTATTCTGACTGTGAAGGAACATAAATAATATCTCGTACACGCGGGGCAAGTGAACAGGGTTGCAGAAGGCCAGGTGAAAGCTGTAGCTGACGTCTGACGCCGAAGTTGAACAAGGAGACGATGAGGTCGTCATTTGTCCGGTGTAGTAATAATGATAATGAAAGGTGTAGAATGTTAGCAATCTACTTCATGTAAGATACATGGAGACAAAATGAAGACGACGAGAGAAAATGTGATGTGTACAAAGAGAAATAACTGTAAACTACAGCAGACGAAAGAAAACTACCTCGTCGTGGTCGAGACAAAAGAAAAAAAATACGACACAGACAAAACGTTACCCAGGTTGGTTTTGTACTTCGGTTTTTCGTTGAGTACAGGGATTCGCTTGTCACTGCAATGAAATGTGTGTCCTTTTTTTGTTTCGTAATTGCGGATGTATGCTTCATTAAGAGCCAAATTGGCAACGAAAAAAGGTAGTTAAGAACAACAAAAAGTTGTAGCAGTTCCTCTACCTTCCTAACTCAGGTGGAAAATTAATTAAGTCTTCTCCTATCCGAATAGAATCAAGTCCTCACTAATCGTTTAACATGGAATTATAACTGAAACAAAGAATATTTATAGAATATTTATAGAAAAATTACGTTGTGCACACTTCTCCCCTTTTATTCGAATTTCGATTCCTAAAACCATGATCAGCAACAGAGTTTACTATTTATACGTAATGTTAATTATCGAGGATCTAGAATCATCTTCAATTCTAATTTACGTGTAATGAACTACTCATTTCTGTTTCTCGTCATGTTTTTATTTTCAAAATTAAACTTACTGACTTCAAGTACAGCATTTTTGTGATTACCGTATTTTTCCGACTTGTTTTTCCTGTACATTTACGTTTCTGAGTCTTTTGCTGTCGCTTCTCTTCAAAACCAAATATTGTCACTGTCAATCTACTTCAGATCCCCAAATCATGATAAAAATTCATCCTGACTTATAAAATTTATTGTCTACCTTTCGTCACTTATTAGAATTATATTTTTTCCCTCTACCTTGGAAACAAACTTAATTCAACTATTTATTTAAATTACTATGGTGAAAGGAGTTGAAGCGTTCGTTCTACTGTAGCTTTTATTTTAAATTTCAGCGACATCCATAATCCCAGATCCGACTCCAAACTTGGTTGTTTTCGCAACCACATGGTGCTCCCCTCCCATGCCGAAAGCGGTTGAAATTATACACAAAAAAAAAAACATCCGGAAAAACGCTATCATTCTTATTCAACCCAGAAAAATATTTATCC